>OX638384.1:20176504-20483504 GCA_951813785.1 Criorhina ranunculi
ACTAAAATATTGTCTTAGGCTGTGTATAGGTAGGTGTTCATTCTTATCGGATAAAAGTTTATTTAAAACGATTGACCTCGTAACAACTTTTGTTGAGGTTTAGTGAAACTTTTAAATTTTAGGTTACAAGTTTGGGAACTGTTCAAAGTTTTATCTATGAAGTAATTTTCTTATCTCGAATGTGTTATCTAAAGCCCTCTATACATCATAACGAAAGAACTTATCAATTCGAAAGGAACTTGAGAGAATTTAACACTTTGCTACCCCTAGTGTCAGAAGTGCAGCACTTAGCAAAAAGTATACAAATTTATGCAAGTTAAGGGGAACATACTTATAGCTTTCTCAGAAGCGTCTACTTTGATGTTTTTCTCCTCCTTTACGTTAAGATACGCCAAACAAATCAGAACTGCAGGTGAGTTGAAAAAATCTCCAGGACCTGCGGTTCAAACCATGCTACACTTGATGCCAATAAACATTTATGGTAGGCAGCAAGCCTGGAGAAGCTCCTGGAGTCAGCATGAAGTCGTCTTCAATAAGTCTTTCTCTATCTTTACGGACTCGGCGAAAGAATCGGTGCCAGTGTCTTTTCAGAAGACTTCGGCATTTGCCACTTCTTCAGTCTTCCCAATCACTGTAGTGTCTTTCAAGGCGAAGTCGCGACTATCAGTCAGGCCACCACTTGGCTGAAGATTAACCAAGTATCACGCACAGATATTGTGATATGAGATCTCTTGTGTCCAACACAACAAAATCTAGGAACCGCCGCATGTCTCTAACGTCACACTCCGTTGATTTCCAGATCACAGCGACATTCCAGGGTTCTGTGCAGCTGATGAATAAGCCTGACGATTCTCTCAAGGTACTGACTGTAGGAAGCTTGACCATGTCAAAGTGTCGGATTTACATCGTTGCTCTGCCCAAAGAAAATTATTGATGGCAACATCTTGTCCTCGATCCTTAGAGGTCGAGGGCGTTAATTTGATCGAAAAGGGAGCAGCTCTCGAAACTAACTAACGTCCTAATAGGGAACTGTATCTAAGGCAGACAGGAGCTGTAGAGAAGAGGGGAAGAAAGAATCTATTGTGCACTTCCTCTTTACGACATAAGTGGCATATGGTGCTGGCGTCGTTCAGACGTGGTGTGGAAATGTGTCAATTTCTTGTTATCTTATGGGTCAATACAGACAGAGATGACGTTACCATGCATGCGTCATGCGCCATCTGGCCTATAAGAGAACATATAGGTGGCACATGTCCGCACTACGCCTACACCACGCCAACACCATATGCCCCTTCTGTGTGAATTGGGCCTGGTGCGAATTCTTCCCTAACGATCTTAATGATCTGAACACCTCAAGCACGGCCGATCTAACCTGCTACGTTAGGAAGTTTGAATGGTTTCAGGAGTAGACTGGAGCCTAACCCTAGCATTCGTAGCGGTATCACAATGGACTGACTTTTGGTCTAAGTGCACGTTTTCTCGGAGGACCACTACAAACTAACTAGCTACGTTGACCTCTTGTAAATTATGAAGAGATTCTGCTTCTTCGTTGACTGGACTTTGGTTAGGTTAGGTAAGATTGGTATCTCAAGAGGACTCACTTAGGCTCAAGGCCCATAGAATTGTTTAATTCTTCTGATAATGACTTGACTTCAAGTCTAGGACTGTTCGACTTTCGATTTTCTTGAGCTAGACTCTCACATGAAAACCCCTTTTTCCCTTCTTCTGGCTCGATATTCACCCCACGCTGTTGAACTAGACTCTCGTATGGAATCCCCTTTTTCCCTTCTTCTGGCTCGATGTTCACCCTACGCTGCTCTTCTTTTGCCTTGCAGCGCCTATGTAGGTCCATCTACTGTCACATTCTTTCGTGGAATCCACTCATCCGCTTACCTCGTGCTGTTCCTCGGTGGTCGTGATCTCGGCTACATACTGATTGGTGAATGCACTGCAGGGAGGCCATAGCTTACTTCATGCGTACTTTCCTTTACGTCGGAAAGTCAGGCCCTGAATTTAGCTGCAACAAGCAAATGTCAGAGTCGACGTTGATGCATATCTTCCATCGAATAGGGTGGTTTGGATGTCGCTTCGACTATTTGAAGAACTCCAGGCTGATGTATGAACTCTTAAGCGAGGAATCTTTGTGCTGTTTATCGCCGTATTCTTCCTTGGAAGGATCTTTAGCCTGAGGATGCACAAATGAATGTGGCTAAGGTTTTAGAATGTGACTTAGATGCTGATCGCGTATCGCCTTAAAGTCAATGAGCCACAATAAATTTCGCAGCTTTCCTGATCCTATCCATGGTATCCACTCGAAAGGACAGATTCAAGTTCCTAAATAGCACCTGGAGTAGACAATGTGTATGCATTCCTAGGGCACACTCTCAAGTAGCCCATGGGTGTTCCCTTGTCGTATTGCCAAATGAGGGGATCCATTTACAAAACGTAGTTAGGACGGTACAGTCCTCAATCAGAAGGGGCAGATCCCTTCTTAGAAAAGCGACCGGGTGGACCGGTCCAGTAATCCATTTTGGGGATATGAATGCTCCCGTAAGCTAGTTTAATCATGATTTTATCTGCTGGCATAAGGTGTGCACTTGTTAGTTGGACCTGTAGACACCACCCTTGACATAACATGGAATCAAGGAAAAGTGTCCCTTCATTCACAGAAACAGTCTTCGTTGGAATCACCTTTTGATGTGTGGCAGAGTGACGTGTCCAGCGCTTGACTTAGCAAGAGGTGAGGAGCAATTTTTAGATGGAACATGCAAGTAGACGGTTACCTAGGATGGAGATTTTGGTTGGTTTAGCAATAGGTACGACAATCTCTTCCTTGTTTCCATGGCACTCCTTTGACATTCGAAATGTCATTTCAATCGACATTTCACTTAAGTTGCTGCACTCTCTCCCCTAAGTGTTGAGAACCGAAAGCAGTTTATGTAATTCCCTTACAGCAAAGCTCTCAACTTTATTTAAACGGCAGCACAACGAGCTTATCTACCCTTTGCATGCTGGAAAGAGTATACAGAAGCAAAAAATTACTTGTCAAGGACAACTCTGTCCTACACAAAAGTTAAATGTTAACCACTGTCCACAGAGGTAGAATTCACTTGAACCTCTTACCTTATCTAAAATACATTTCCTTTGTGCATAAAGGACATCAAAGTTTAACCTAATCCTGGTTGGTCTCTCCATCATTCTTAGCTCTCTGCTATATGTTTACTTACTCATTCCTTGGAATGCAAACGATATAACAACATGCAAATAGGATAAGACAACACAAACACACACACACACACAGATAAACAGTGAGTTCAGTGACGTCTTCCAGTCGGTGTGCCACTCCGAAGGATTCGTTTCCTTCAACCCAGATGAAGTTTTCAGCATCCAATTTGTTCTAAATCAAATTTTCAAATGGTCCCCCTTGTCGTAGTAATACTGACAGGATAACGTAAGGAAATTCATAAATATCCGCTAAGGAAACTACAGACAGTCCTCCTGGTAGTGGATCCTTCTTCTCCGCTGCTGGTCGTTATCCTTATCCGCATTTCGTATTCGTGTGCAAACACACAGGGGCAAAATACCTAACCTTTCCCTTTGACTTGTATGCCCTGGGACTCGCACTATGACCCACCCACACGATGAAACTGACACTTTACACGAAATGTCATCCTTTACGAGTTCTAAGGCGACAACACGACATCGCATCCGAAGGCGGTGTCCACTCAAGCGTTTTATTCGAAATTTAAATTTGCTCTTACAGGCAATCCGACCACACGACCCCACGACCACGACCACTCCATGATCTCCATTCTCAGCGCTGATGATGAGTGCTTGTTGGCTTGTTGGAGGGGGGGGGGGCGAGAAAGCTATTCTATCGCCTGGCCCCACAAAAGATAAACTGTCTCATTGCAAGGTCGTTGATTGCCCAAATAGCTGGAACTGTGGCGACGTTCTGTATCTATTCAAATGGAATAAAAATTGTATTCAGAAGCGCCTCGGCGAGGAGCAACACTTTGGATCTTTCGTTCCATTTAGCGGTTTTTTTTTTTGTTTTCTTTCGTTTTGTTCGCCTCTTTTGAGATGTTTTTGATGCTTTTTGAAGCCCCCAATTATATTGTCCGGTTTAATTTAATTCTCTGCTTCGTCTTGTTCGTTTTATTTGTGCGACGCCCAAGTGGATCGGAACGGGACGGTTTTTATGGAGCTTAAATTGTTGAGAACAGATTTTTTTTCTGTGTCGTGACCAAGGAAGTGGAACGTGGTTATTTGCTCTTTTTGGGAGGAAAGTTGCGCAATTTATGAGACTAATTGCATTGAGACGGAAGTTTTGAAGTAAACATCATTAGATGGATGCATTCCATCTTGAAGGTCTGGATTTGCTTGACCACAGCTGTCTATTGTTGTGGTAGCCCAGACATTTTATTGGAAAATTTACTGAATGGCGTGTAGAAGGATAAAATCGATATAAAACTCAATCATATCTTGGGAGCCTTGTAACCGAACATGAATGACCACATTGAGGACTAAAATGAAGAAAGTTTTGACGAAGCTACCTTCTTACTCTTGGTTTTCTTTCGGTTGAGCGAAAGCCGTGATATGTTATTGTCTCAGAGCACAGAGTTTCTATTTAGGTCCTATCAGCTCTTATGCAGCGTATTGCATCAAAAACGTCTGCACCTGCCGGCCATCTTCAGCCGACTTCGATAGAATCCACGCTTTAAAGCCATAGAGTAGGACTGGGATGATTAAGACATAGATCGTGCCAAAGAAACAGCGATTGGGAAGCGATTTTTTGACATCAGAGATCTCGGTGAGATCATTAGCGACCTTGATGGAGCAGCGAGCATTCTTCATTGTCATCCTACACAGATGGACGAGTTTGGCAGGGATGCCAAAACATGGACATGGCTCTGTATAGCTCGTCTCTATAAATTCTGTCATATGCGGCCTTGAAATTGGTAAAAAGGTGGTGGATTTCTCCAAGATCTGCGAAAGGGTGACAGTTTGATCGATTGTGAACTTTCCTGGCCTGAAACCATACTAATAGGGGACGGTTAGGCTACTGACGGGGGTTTCCAGGTGTTCGCTGGAGACTAACGCTTCTATGATTGGCGGGATGATTTAGAGGCTCTTCTTTCTTGTGGATCGGACCAACAATGCTGAGCTTCCACTCATCGATCATGCTCTCGTCCGACCATAATTTGCAGATGACTCGGTGTACGCTCTCGGTAGCTCGGCAGCTATGTTGGATTTCGATTTGTATATGGCTATTCCCACCTCGTCCAGGCTGGGTGGACGGAATTGATGGCTAACATCGTCCAGATTGAATGGCTCATTCTACCCGAGTGCAGCATTTGATTCGTCATCGCTTTCTCACCCTCGATGTCCTCATAGATGGACAGTTGGTAGCACCTGTCTCATCACTGGGCAGATTTGGCCAAAGCTAGATCTCAAACGTTCCCATTGTTTCATTAGACGGAATAGACTGGTAATTAGCACCTTAGTGGGCGTCATTACCGAACAATGCACCATCGGCAAGCATGCCTGTAGGCTGGGCCTCCTTAACAACGACTACTGCAGAAGCTGCATGAATAAGGAAGAGGAGGAGACAATTCTTCACCTTCTCTGTACATGCCCAACCCTTTCAGCTCGAAGAAGAGCATATTTAGGAGACAGCTTCTTCAACAACCTAAGTGAACTCCTATGCTTCATAGCAAGCTCCGGCTGGTTCTGCGGGTAGTATTTCAGGTGAAATACAGATCTTGGTAGTAACACAATGGACCTTATCTGGTCTAAGTGAGGTTGCACCTGCAGCCTGCCACTCCTTACCTACCTACCTACCTCGACTGTGACTCTACTACTAATTTCCCTTGTTCGACGCTTCTGGCTTTGTGTCCTTGGTGTGTTCTTTTGGCTGTTAAAAATGCGTACTTCATTCCTGGAATAGCATCTCTCACTTTCCTCAAACTAAAAAATCCCTCTTATTGCCTCCAGACTCTCACCACTATATGCGCGTTACGCTTCCAAAAATCCTCCTACCTTCCCACATCCCCTACCTGCTGTCATCTTAAATGGAAAACTTTGCCTAAAACTCTGACCAATATGACACACCGTTTGCATCACATTCAAATGGCTCCCACAGGAAATAAATAATCTCCAAGTACTGTAATATTTAAACCCACTACTGTCGTCGTTTGGTTTTTTTTTTTTACGACTGCAACGGTTCACCTTCAGGTACAAGTACCCAAAAATTCCACAAATCTACACAATAAAACCAGCTCAACGTTCCAAAATTGAAAAAAAAAAAAAAAAAAAACGTCAAAACTTCATTCCCGGAGCCGACCACAAAAAAGGGAAGCACGCCTCAATTCACTTTCCTCGTACGGAGTCACAAGCACATACGTGTACACATTCCTTATTCTAACCTCCCCACTGCCGCCGGTGCATTCTGCACCTTTGTCCCGGTCGTCGGAAGCAATTAACTCGGATCTGCCAAACTTTCGGAACCAAATTTAGGTCACTCAGACTCAGACAACGTTTTTTAATGGCTTCCCTTGGGCGGCACCTGTGTTATGTATGTTTCGAGGTTTCGACGCCTGCCGGATGGGAATTCTATATTAGGACCACATACTGCACCTAAGGTCAGTCACAGCACCAACTTGTGCCAGAAAATAGTTTTTAATTTTTTATTTTCAATTTTATTCGCGTGTGTTTGTTTTTTCTTTTATTGTATTCGTGACACGGACACTGCTGTTGGCCATATTTGGATCTCTCGTGGCGGCCATAATATTCCGAAGATTTGATTGAATTATCTCCGCAACGCGTCGCAATCGTAACGCAAACCACAAGGCACGCACTCTAAATTGACAATTGTGTTGTTGTGCGGCTGAAATGTCACCTAATTAAGTTCCATGGAAATGTGATCTTGAACTCTGCAAAGAGCAAGATTGTGACAATGATGACACACAACGGTATTGCGTTTCCATCTGTCATTCGTTCACCTGCCGGTGGCGCTTATTTGATTATTTAATTAGTCATCGCTACTCTGTGGACTAATTTGGTTTCGCTTTTGTTTTATATTTACGTTACTTTGCTAGGGGTGGCTTCCCAATCAGGGAATCTGTACACTGTACACTCCCCACCTACCGCGTCAGGAGCGCCATAATTGGATTTGCTATATTTAATAGAGTTAATTTGAATAAAAGTAAAACGCTGATTAACACGCCATGAAATCGACCGTAAATGGATACGTGTTTGGCATGGTTAATGTCAGATTGGCACCACGATAACGCGGGTATTATGAGCACGAAAATGTCTTGGAAAATATGACGTATGGCTTGAGTCCGAAGGCATAAATGTTTAGCCATGCCAAAGCAGATGGCTTATAAGGGTTCGGTGTTAGTGGAAAGAATATTCAAAACGAAGAAGTTGGAGACTTGTACGTACGTGGCGTGGATGTGGGTGGTTTTGCATTACGAACGGTGTACGAGAAGTCAACGTTCGACGACGATATGGAACTGAAATAGAAATTGTAAACTTCCTTAGACAGTTGGGAGTTTCTGTCATAAATGTCTCTGTGGTGCCATCTTCATTTTTGAAGGCGCTTTTGCTAGCACTTTTTTTTTTTTTTTTTTTTATAATTCACTAGTGCTAAAGGGGTTATGAATACCCTTATGATGCTATTAACACAGCGCTAGTGTGTTGAAAGATTTGGTCGTTGTAGGCAAATCCTAAGTGGAATTGGGTGACTTTTCTGGTATTATACTGAAAAATCTACTCCTGCAGACTGTATAACAGCGACGAAGGCTAAAATACCGCTGTTAGGCAGAACGACGATGATAGCCAAAACTTCCGCCCATCACAGAACAAAGCGAAGTGCGGATAGCAATAGTAAAATGGAAATCCAACAAGGCTACTGGTCCGATCCAGGCTTACCGGCCTGGTAGAGAGCATGAACGAACTCATCCCCCAGATTTTGGCAGACGAATGTATTGCCCGATCCACAAGAAAGTAGACCTCTTCAACTGTACAAGTCAGTCTCATCAGTAAATGCCTGAAACCCCTCGTCAACAATCTTACCGGCCCCCCTTAGTATGGCTTCAGGCCAGGAAAGTCCAAAATCAATCACATTCTCACACTTCAGCAGATCCTGGAGAAAACCCAAAAAGGCCGTTAGCCATACCTAGTCAAAAAAATAAACTGCGCATTGGTGAACACCAAGGTTCTGGCCCGAAGACTCTTCGAATCAAAGCCGAAGGGACAACGCAGTAGAGGAAGATTGCGACTCAGGTAGCGCACGGAAATTGACCAATTTAGCGTGCGAAACTGGAGGCAGCTAGCTGAAGACGCCTATTGGTTGATGCCCAGGTCCACCCCGGACTGAAGCACGAGTAAGTAAATAAGTAAATAAGTACGAGTACACAAGAATTAATTTTCAGAAAGAAATTTTACTATAGCTTGCTCGTAAAAAGGCTGCCAAGCTTCTAAAGTATTTTCTACAGGAGCTGCAATATGACCCTTATACAGTTCTATAATCATTAAATCTTCTTCAGTCATCTTGGGATGGTCCTTCTTGAAGCCATTGTAAATGCATGTTGACTTGCAGTGGGTTTCTTGAGGTTCAGCTCCAAGTTTTTCAATCTTGATTCGATCTTTTGGTCCTGTTTGGTCCCTGGTCTCGATTTTTCGAGGCTTGTATAGAACTTTTCTGATGAGGTTCGTGTTGTCCTTTCTGAATCCGAGGGTTGTTAGGAAAAAATGTCTGCAAACTGGAATTGGGAAAGAAGAGTCTTCAATTGACAGTTCGTATGATAGGACGGTCTTTTTGGTTGAAGGATTCCTTGTAGATTCTTCTTTAGTTCTTCTGACGTGCCGCTCCATGAATGTATCCCTGTCGTTGTCGTCCATGGTCCAGAAGTGTTGATTGATCTTAGTCCGATCGCTTGGTTTAAAGACTTCGGAACAATTCTTTTGACACATATTCTTGCTGCACGGTGATTTGACTTTATATCCTTGGAATCGTCGTGATGGTTCTTTATTCTTCACTAGATGTCGCACTGGTTTCGATTTTGATTTTGATGAGTCTTTGCTGTTCTTCTTCGTTTTGGGTTGTAATGGAACGTTATTCTTGTAACGCCGCGATTGAGTTTTGGTTGAGTTCCGCTTGGTAGATTGCAACTTTATGTAAAATTTCAAAACCATTTTAGAAAAGTTCGAGGTTAATTCACTTTTAAACAGTTTTTTGGTTCAGAAACTTTATAGAAACTTAAGTAGAACGTGTTTGTGACTTTAAAGGCAAAAGATCGGTGGTAAAATAATTCCTCAATTAAACAGTCTTCTTTTATATACGACAGATCACCTAATTTTTCAGGTGTACATAGGTCAGGTAGAGCAAAGTCACTTTAAACTCTTTTTCTTATATACCTGTCGGCCAGCCCCTTTTTTTCCTTTTTTGGGGGGCACGCCTACATATCGGAGCTGCAGTCTAGTTAGATTATTAAACGTAATAAAGTCGTTACACAATTTGTAGGAATTGTCTACAGCCACAGGTAGGTAGGAGAAGATGCAAAAGTTAATGATACCTTGTGGTGGAACAATTTAGATTAATGATATGACAAGAGCTGTTTGCGTGCACAAGAGAAAGGACTAACACCGGCTTTTTAGAAGGAAAAAGAGAGAGAGAAGGACAGTGAAAGATGCAACTCAAGGAATGAGGTCTGAAAGTTCTACTCAAAAAGGCTAAAAAAAAATATCCCAAGGTGATACATCTGAACCATTTAACCTGGATAATGTTAGCCAACAATTCCATCCACCCAACTTGAATGAAGAAAAGATACTCATATCCAAACTGAAGTCTACGAAAGCTGCTGACGGCCTAGCTGTCGAGCTATTTAAAGTAGCGGCTGACGACTTGGTAAGGAACATGCACCAACCCCAACTCATCTGCAAAATATGGTTGGACGAAAGCATGTCCGATGAATGGAATCTCAGCATTGTTTGCTCGTGCTTTAAGAAAGGAGACCTCAAAAGGGTCCTCATAGTCTCCTGAACGCTGCTTCAATATCTTATCAGCAGTGTGCCTTTGGGCCAGGAAAGCCCACCACCGGCCAAATTTTCACACTAAGGCAGATTTTGGAGAAAACCCGGGAATTTCAAATCGATATCCACCACATCTTTACCGATTTCAAAGCCGCATATGACAGAGTTTATAGAAACGAGCTAAACAGAGCCATGTCCATGTTTTGGCATCCCTGCCAAACTCGTCCATCTGTGTAGGATGACGATAAAGAATGGTCGCTGGTCCATCAAGGTCTTTAATGATCTCACTGAAACCTATGTTGTAAAAAATGGATTAAGACAGAGTAAGGCACTGTGGTGCCACTTCTTCAAGATCATACTTGAAGGAATCGTGTGAAACTCTGAAGCCAGCATCAAAGGCACGATCTTTTGAAAATCTGAGCAACTACTGGTGTACGCTGACAATATTGACATCATTGGCCGAACTCAGCAAGTTTTGAGACAGAAGCGACCAAATTAATGTCAACCAGAAGGCCACAATAAACAGCTTTAACTTCGAGGTAATAAGAGACTTTGTCTACCTTGGCCTTGCTACCACTTCTGAGAACGACATCTCATCAGAAGCGATATATAACACATCCTAATCGCTGTTCTTTGGTCTGAGATGCAAGTCCTTTCTCGAACAACCAAAGTGAGCCTTTATACTCAATGGCGCAAAGGCATGGATTTTGTCAAAAGTGAATGAAGTTTCCCTATGTTGTTTCGACTAAATAGTCCTTCGGGATATACAACGACAAACTGTATTGGCTGTACAACGACATCGACATAATCAGAAAAATCCAAATACAACGACCGGCCTGGACAATCTTCGAATGTATCCCTAAGGGACGATGCATTACAGGAAGACCGCGACTAAAGTAGTGCTCGCGTGTGAAACTGAAGGCAGCTAACTAAATATCGACCTGGCTGGAGACGCTTGTATGTTAAGGTCCGTGTCCATTCCCAACTGCCGCCCCACCTTAAGTGAGTAAGTAGTTACATTTTTAGACTATATCGGCAGTAAAAGTCTTTTCCACAATTTCCTTAAACAAAATACAAATCGAACATTTGAATTTTAACGTTTTCCTACCGCAAACCGGATATTTGTCCGAAAATGGTGTCAAATTTCGACAAATGGTTCTCATTTTCAAAAGAAACACCTGCTTCCACCTAGTAGTCACATTCGGTTGGTTGTTTACGTTATCCCAGTTATCCTATGCTCAAATTTTAGTTGTTTCAAGAACCATATTATTTCACGAGCTTTTCGTCACAGCAAATATCACAACCACAATTGTGGTACTCGGTTGGTTCCACATCCACAGAAATGTCATCTCAAATTTATAAATTTCCAATTAAAAACAATAATTTTCATCCAACAAAATACATTTTCTTATAAAAAATTAACAATATCTATAACTAAGTTCAAGTTGTAACAAAAATGATTTAACAATTGAATTTCAATTCGTACGCAGTGACGTCAAACCAATTTTGACAGCTGCTGTTGGCGCATGCAAAGTGTCAGTGTCAGTGCTCATTCCTCCTATCATGGGAAAAACATTGAATGACAAATCGTATCAAAACCCAAAAGAAATCATCCGATCAACTAAGTGGCTGCCGCGTTGTACGTTGTTTAGCATATTTTTCTTTCCTCTTCTTTATTAATATTCGTCCGTTCGCCGCTATATTTAAAGAATTGTAATTTCTTTTCAACTTTCGTTCAATTCAGTTTGAGATAATTCGTTGAACTAGTGTGTCACGAAGCGGGAAAATTTTCTTTTTTTTTTTCTATCGTACACACCTGAAAAAAGTAAAAGGAAAACAAGTGCTTAAAAAAGAAAACAAGAAAAGAACGACACAATTCGACATTGTTAATAAAAAAAATAGATTTCGCAAACGCGATTATTGAAGAGAAAAGTAAATTTTGTATGGAAATTCCTTAAAAATCCGCCCCCATTTTTGTGTCTTTTCTCTTTTCTGTTCTGTGATCGGTTGTCTCTTAGATTTTTTGTGTAAAAATATCCGCAATGCGATAGATAAAACAAAAACAAACCACTAATTGGAAAATTCAATAAACTTACGTGCGATAATTTATAAAGAAAATAATATTTTTTACCCAAGCCTGCAGTGCAAGGGGAGACTTTTGTGTCAGATTGGACTTGATTGGTGTTCGTGGCGTCTTGTTTCAACTTGTGTTTCTGTGTTTAGTTTTCGTTCTGTTATCATTCGTTGGAAGGAATTTTTAGGCAAAAATATAACGTGAATGTCGTCGACAGGGAATCGAAAACACCAAGGATACAATCCCATTGGAACAATGGATAACGCATCAACGTCAACAGGTTCCGATGAGAACGGATCCAACGGCTCAAATCATTCGTCTGAGGAATTATTGAGAACCGCCACAATGGCAAGACGAACTAGTATCAGTCGAAGGGATTGGTTCACTGTCGGTGTCCTGTGTTTTGTCAATCTGATCAACTATATGGATCGTTTCACGATAGCAGGTCAGTAGCTATAAATATGTACGAATACCTGATGGGGGAATACCCCCCACATTGAATACGCGATGAGTTGAGTTTTAATTGCAGATTGTTTTGGAATCTTGACTTGTTGTTTTGTTACTCCCGCCCATACAAATACAAGTATTTAGCGCAACAGTTCTCGTAGAGAGAGAGCGAGCCAGGGCGCGTAACTATTTTTGTTGTGCGTGCGTACAACTCAGCAGCGGATTGAGAAACTTTCATGACAGATTGCCTTCCAAGAGGTTGTACTGCTGAGGTTCTAAACTGTGCCCTCTCGCATAGCAGTCCAACGCACTAACTACTAGGCCACGTCGAACCCATGCCTCATTGACTGGCACGTCACGGATGCGAAACTTCTATGAATGTATCATCGATTAGTCACTTCCGTTTAAATACGTCTAGTATCTCATTAGTTAGATTTTGTTTGTTGTGTTGACTTGTCTATCTTAAAATGAGTTTTCGATAGAAAATTTATCATTTCAAAGTTGTGTGTGCGGTTAACCTTAAACTTTTGCACCAGGAAATCAGCGCGAGGACTGTCTAAAAACAGGGCTATCTATAGAAAACAACTTTTGATTGAATTTAAATATATTTTGGGACATTATGCAATGTTATTGACGTGTGCATTTATAAACAGAAAAAGAAATCGGCGTTTTTAGCGCATCCACGAGCCATTGCTGCATTGTCAAAGTTTCCAAGCTTGAAATATGGTACCTAAAACATGAATTATTCAATCACTAATTTAATTTGCGAATAATATATGGACGCACATTAAAAGGTGACTGGTTTGGGTTATTATTTTTTTTGTTTTTGTGAAATAACATGAGGCCCACATAATCGTGAATGAATGCGCTACAAGGACGTGACGTCGTTGTAATCTCCTTCGTATTTTCCTCAAGCTTGTTGGGTCAAGGCTTTCTCCAAGTGCCTGCCTACGCATCAGTTGTTGGCAATATTTTGCAAATTTTCTTTACAATTTGTGTCACTCCTGCTTGTTGAATGGTAAATCGTTTTCTCATAAGTTGGCACATAGTGCCTAGATGGATTCAGTGTTCATCATCTCACAAAGTTCTATCTCTACTCATTATGGCGATTGTAGTCGCTGCATATTAAGGGGTTTGCACCACACCATCATTTAGTAATTCTTGTTTTAAGAAGCTTTTCAATCCATCATTCAATATCGGCAATGAAAATTGAAGATTCAATCCATGCGTGCTTGTAACATGTTCAACAACAGTGATAACGAGAAATTAAGCCTTCAAGGACCTCTAAGAGTTACCGGACTGAAGCATCTGTTGCTGTAACTAGGCAATAACAGGTTTGTCCGAAAAGATTCTACACCCTCTTCTGTGGACTTGTCCTTCTATTGAGGTTGAAGTCGGTGTATGACAGTTTTAGCCTGTTTAGTGGACTGTGCGATGGCCAACTCTGACATATCTTCTATGATTCCAACGAGAGAATGATTCTTACTTTGGACACATTTACTCTTTTTAGCCTGTCAGGAGAGTATGCAACTAAAACTGCTCTGATTGCCTATGAGATAGAATCCCAATGTCTCATGCAAGCGTTACACAAATCTCGATGGAATGGAGCTCAGTCTGAAAAGAACTTCATGTCTAAAGATGTTGATATTAAGTGAAGTCTCCATCATCGACCTAACAGTATGCCACTCGATTCCCTAAGGATTGGAATTACATATATCTCGATCTCGCACATAGCAGACCAGAGAAAGTTGGGTATGAAGTCCGGCATCGTGGTAAACTTATCCAAATGTCAGACCCATCAAGGAGATTATGTAGAGTGTAAGTCCAATGAAAGGTTTCCTCGCTTCTATACGGCAGAAAGTCGTCGTTGGTTAGGCCGTGTGAGCATGAACAGGCTAAAGAACATCGATCCAATATTTACAACCGAAATGAATCACCATCCACACATCAGTTGGTCACGGGCAAAGAATCCGGTGACAGCTGCATCAGCATTAAAAAACAAAAAACAAAAAAACCCTGAGTCGCCATTTTATGACAATGTTTTCACATGGCTTGGAAATGAGACTTTTGAGGACTTTACAAGCATTTATGCTGAATTGTTTATTCGCATTTATTGGCAACTGTTTTCTGTTTCTTGCTTTGGCTTCGTCTTCGTTGTTCGTCTGTTTAGATAGTTGTTTATTTCCGGCAATGGAATGTGATGATCTTGCGTTTTCTTACGATCCAACTAACCACATGTCTCATGCGGAGAAACAGAGATTGAATTCCTTGATAAGGAATGCACTCCAAGAGGATTCTTGTTTAGAGAATATGAATTATTCGTTTATATTCCAAATCTTTCCACTCCACAACAGCAGATTTCAACTAATTAGCATACAAGTTCATTAATATTAATTTTTTCCGTAATGTTAATAGTTTTCTTGTCAAAAAAATAAACAATAACAAATATTGACGGGTCAAATAAATAAAGTAAACAAGCAAAGTCATGAAACAGATTACGTACTCGTAAAGTCAACGTAAGTTCATCTCTAGATTCTAGATCATGTGTTCTTGACGTCCTTGATTGTTTTTTTTTTATTTAATTTATTCATAAAATATAATCATCGTTTAATTTTGTTGCTAATTCTTGCAAAAAAAAAAATGAAATTTATAAATATCGTTATCGTTACCTTGGCATTTAGCATCCAAAACTAAAAGCGGTACAAAAAACTATCTGCGTTTTGTTTACTAGAAACTGGAATGGAACCATGATCTGCGCAAAAATATGAAAGTAGCACGTATAACTGGGAACACCAGGGTGAACTACGAAAGGGGGTTTGTAGCCACAACATTTACGACATTTCAACAAAATAGTCGACAGTGACAAAGCATAGGAAGGAAACACATAGAAGAACTATGTTGAAGGACTTTTCTGTTTATAGTACGAACAAGTCGTTCGAAGACTGTCTTAGGAAAAAGTTACAAAGTCAGTCTAGGACTTGCAAAACAAGACAGCATGAGATACATTGATTGGAACACATGCACCAAATGGATAACAATGCTTTCGGCAAGATTTCTAGCACTCCGGTTCGAGTTTTTTTGTAATTCACTAGCGCTCAAGGGGTTTCGAATACCCTTGTCTTTTATGATGCTATTCACACAGAGCTAGTGTTTGTGTAGCGATTTTGAAGCTCAGGTAGTATCGTCTTCCAGGTGACACTATATGCTACTGTCGTTGCAACAGTGTATGCCAGTAAAGACTGCTCTAGCCATATGATTACCTCCGAAAAAGTGGGCGAAGATATTGAAAACCTGGGCCTCAACCAACAAGCTTCTCCAGTGAGCTCAGTTTTTTTTTTTTGGTAATCACCTCCTGCTTGTGTGCGCCACCTCTATACGTTTTTCATTCCGAAGACCCATTCGTTATATATAGCTTGCGTAGTTCGTGGTTGAATTTTTTGCTCCAAGTGACCAACGATCGCCCTCAATAGAGTCCATGCTTCAGTGTTATAGAAAAAGACTGAAGTGATAAGGGTCTTCTTAAGAATTTTCTTAGTTGTTCGAGGAAAGGAGGAACAAGTGATATTTACTCGAGGACATTTGAAAAGTGTCGCAAAGAGAAGAGAAAGAGATACCGACCAGGAGAAGGTCCTTATAATCTTCGGAATGCCTTGGTAAAGCCAACGACGTGAACAATGCCTCACTGGTAGTCAGAAGGTCAGAAACCTCAAATTCAGTACAACAGATCGCCCACAAGATCGTTCAACGACCTTAAAAGATCAAAACCGACGCAAAAACTTTTTGCGGAACCCCAATATAACATCAAACGGACAACAAATCGAATCAAAAGAAAGTCCAAACTTCAACACAAATAATCTTGTTACGTCGTCGTAGGATGATCGCAGGCCATTACCAGACATCATAACTAGCGAGACTCAACAATCCTATCTCTGTCTACTAAAGTAATTGGGATTGATCTTTCACCCTTCCAGCCGAGATATCGATAGGATCGGGTTCATTTACTCGCATGGCGTGAGTTATTTATGACAACACACACTAGATACGTTTTCTAATTGTAAGCTTTAGAAAATACAATTTTAATTCACTTGAATGCACGTGCGAACATAATTAAATTCCGAATGAGTTAGCTTGTGTTAAAAATAATTCAATTTGCATTGCCTTTGGTTTAATTGTACACGTGTTCGATGTCGAGGCCAACACTTAATAAAAGTAAACACACGGCTGGCGCTGATTATTTAATTGAAACAAAAAGCTACTAATATAGTTGCAAACATGCAACAACTCATCAACATATTACCGCTGATGTGGCGAAAAGTTTATAATCAAAAACGTAACACAGTTTTGTTTTCGTTTTTATTTACATTCGACACAAGATTTTTTTATTTTTATTTTCCAATCTTCTTATGGAATCATATTTTGTTTTTTTGCGAAGAAAATAGAGACACACCATAGATTATGTATCATTAGTGTCAGGGAGGGCATTGACATCAGCAATGGGAAAAGAAAGCTACAAGCGGGTGGAAGCCATCTTGCGGCGAAAACACACAATGCTTGTGGATGTTGTATAGGGTGAATCAATTAGACATTTTTATTGCTTGCCCATGGATCGTAGAACTTTAACGCCTAATGGGCACTTTTTGTATCAAACTCAAAGGCATGCACGTACATAGGTAGGTAAGTTGGTGGATACATTGTGACATTGGTTGTCGGCTCACATTTGTTGACCATTAGTTGGGTTTATTGTGCCCATAATTAGCGATTCGTGGGAACATGTATGGTAAAGAAAAACACGGTAAGGAGGTTCCCTAGGGTAAGGTCAAGTTGAGGTAGCTGCCATTGTAATAACACATGGATCTTGGAGAGATTCTCCTTACCTACTCGTTAAACCAATTGGAGCTTATGATGAAGCGTCTGCGGTTTCTGTCCACCATAATTGTCAGATCGTCTACGTTGTTATAGTAGAAGGCTCCTAAATAAAGTTTTCATGTACTGAAGAGACCCGGGAAGCTAGAAAAAAGGTGGGGTATAGTTTCTCCTTTCTTTTCGTTCATGCATTCGTTAGAATGTACCCCAAACCTTGTTGCATGCTTGCCTGATCTAGTCCCCTAGATCGTCAAAGTAAAAACTACCAAGAGTCCGGAACCTAATGTTAGTTACATCGAGACATAAACAGGTCTGCAGCTCCTACAGTATTCGTTGCGAGCAGCAAAGAGTCTCTGCTTGTCATTCACACTTAATAAATCTTATCAAATGGGAAAAGCAATAGCCACAAAGTTTGAGTTGCACCCAACCACTACACCAAAAAGAGTGCTTCTGCCTGGTAGTAGTGAACTGAAATCGAGTCTGAGTGGTCGTGCAAAGTGTTGAGACGCACATGTATCTAGTTGGATCCACTGCATACTCGCTTTGTTCATAGCTTCATTTTCTATCGCCCTGGTGGTTGCCTTGTCTCAGTAGTTACAACATTCTACTGTTGAACTGGCTTAGGTTCAAATCCTAGAAAAAACCAAAAGACTTGTCACGCCACCAACACTTGCGGTCTGTATCAATATCAAGCTGGAAATAGACATAGCATACATCCTACTGGTTGAGGTAGATTCTTGCATTGCATGGCCCTCCTCTTTCCTTGCAAGTTCACCCAGAATCTGAGGTGTCATTATGCTTTGGTACCCAGCATAGAGTCACTATGTTTGCCTCTGATATCCCATTTACGTATTTTCTTTTGCAAAGCTTTCTCAGCTCAGACTTAATTGCTGCAGTCTTCAGACCATTGACGGACACCTGACAGTCGCTGTAAACAGTTATTACCTCCCAGATCATATCCATGTTCACGCAGTGACCTCAGCTGGGATTGCCCGGCAGTCATTTCCGATTTTAAATGGGTAGAGACTCATCGAAGATGCCCAGCTTCTTCACCAATCTCCGCTGTGGACCCATTGATATAGAAAGCTAGCTCTTCTGTTCTAAAAACTACCCCTACATCCATTCGTTTGTATCAGGAAATCTATTAGAGTATGGAACCTCCTGTCAAACATTAGGCTCGTTGGCACGTGGTGAGTTGATTCACATGGCCGAACGGAATAGACAACTAGAGCCCTGTCTACTTATGCACTGGATCATCTTTTAACAAACATTTATTTCGTCGGACGTCAGATTTTAATACAAGCACGCGATCTTCGACTACCTTGAAGGTGCCAACTAAGGGCGTGTTTGACAACATTTTTCAATACGTTGACGCAGAGTATCAACTAGCTCCATTTGCCGAGTCGTTAGCTAGGCCGGAGACCACCTTGTAGATTTCCAGGACTAGTTTCGATTAGATGACACGTGAGTCAAGTGCTTTTTGGCCCAATTTGACTGCGTGAGTGAGAAGATAATGATAGATATCCCCAAGATGTAGGAGGCTTGGCTTGGTCTCACACACTGATTGATGGCAAGAAAAATGGTTTGGAATAAGGACAAGACGCATGGTGAATCTTCAAGGAACTAGATCCTTTTTCCATTTTGGATCCGTTCATATACCAGATGAGTTCAGAAGGTTATGGTGGGGATTTGTGTTTCTCCCCTATTGAAAAGTTGTCATTGAATCAGTATTTGGGTATTATGTCGTCTGGAAACATGCTGAACAGGTGAACTCTTCTATAGGAAAATTCAATGGATACCTAATTTGTGATGGTGATAAACCCAAGATAATATTGAGGGCAGTAGTCGGAGTTGTTCGAAGGCATGCTGACATACAGACTTCGGCTAGGCATTAAACGCGTTCTAATTTGTCAGAGAACTTCAAAAGAGCCTAGCAAATACAGAGCCATTTAGCCTTTAGGGACGCTCCGCCGAAAGTCATAACTTTCTATCTTTGGAAAAGATATTTTTAAAATTTAGAAATGAACTCACAAGAAACTGTACAGCATGCGGGTGATAAAAAATGTTCCAAACTTCTCTCGTTTGATCTTTCTGAATGTTTATGTTTGTTTTTTTCGCACAATTTTATGATGAGTCTTTTCATATTTTGCAAGTTTACAACTTTGACTAACCTAAAATGAATTTCCTTCACTGATTTGTTTTAAAATACAGGGTGTGCTCTAAATGAAGTTGATGTAGTTTTAACAGAATACGATGATGTCTTATCTGTCTGAATGATCTCTAGAGGACTGTCAAAATAATAACAAAAATGGCTGCCATACGTAACAGTGATGTAGAATCGTTCGTATATGTCAAGTATTTAGATGTTAATTTTGATAGCACAGCGGTGAAAATGAATGAATAAGCAATCACAATCACGTATGTAAATTTCCACAATAGCTGCCCTGTCATTCGTTTTTCAATTTAACTGACAATGACAACTGTAAATACTCGAGATCTAGGATGTTTAGTTTGTTTCAAGTAAACACTGAGTGTTTCATAGACGAAAATTCGGATGTTTTTCTCAGATAAATATCGCAAGAAACTCATATTCTATTTTCGCAAAGCAAATATTACTGACGCGCAAGAAATGTATTTTAAAACCTGAAAAAATATCTTGAAATTTCGCATCGAACACAGGATGGCTGTACAGTCAATTGAATTTCACCAAATAACGTAAGGATATATTTAAAAATTCAATTTAATTGCAATTGAAATCATTTTACGAAACACAAATTGAAATTCAGAGGCCAATATATAAGTAAAGGTCAGTGGGATGGACATTAATCGAATGCAGAGATGTACAATATGGCGTATGCGTATACCATTTTGCTTTAAACGCCCACACTCCTGGCACAGCTTTATGATATGACGCACGCAAATAGTTCATCTATTTGTTTCAAAACTTTATGAATGAACGATATTTATCGTCTAGATAAGGTTATCTGTAAGTTAAGAGATGTTTTAGATAGATTTTAGCCGCATCACAAAATTTAGTGACGCTCATGGAATCTCACGTGACTTGACGTTTTCATGATTTTAGTGTTTCGCAGCAGGTCAGACCAAGTTAAGCCCGTTTCGCACTTGGCCTAGAAGAGTGCTATAGCGAGATGTTTACAGGCATTTAAGCTTTTAAATTGACGCAAGTGATTCATTGAGTGTGGCGTGATGTTGATTACTTGATGGAAGCACAATTAATTTCATTAAAATGGTTTTTACCAGCGAATGACTGAGTGGAAAGATTTTAGTTGATTGATGTGAAGTGTATCCATTAGTCGTGTGATAAAATTACTGTTTTGAACTAATCAGTCAAAGGGGTGATTGGGTGACAGGTATGTTTTAAAAAAACACACACACACACCCAACCATGTAAGACTCATTTGCATGAGTAACAAGATCAAAAATGAATTTGCGTCGTGATTCATAAAGAATTCAGAGGTTAGGAGGGTTCACTAAAAGCCGGTTCTCTTGTCATAAGGTCGTGCTTGATTGGCAAATTTACCACCACATTCACCATCAGCTCCAATTTCTGATGCACTTAGTGCTTGGCCCGATTTCCTTGTGACAGTTAAAAGATAAATTGGCCAGGGAAATGGAGAATCGATTTATCAATTCAATTACAATCAGCATTGTCAAAATGTGGCACAGTCCTTTGCTAGGGGAATTTCAATGGAAAACCCTTTTAACCGACAAAGACAAATGTTAGATTGACTGTGAACAGTTGGAATGTTTTTGACTTTCTGCCTTATTGACGTAGGCTATGGACTTTACATAGCCTTAAAGTAAAAAGTCCAGAGGCGTCAAATCCACTTTTGGTCACCGAACTTCGACTTCAATAACTCGATTGCTTCGCCATCTGATGGTCGTTCGACTTCAGTTCCTGGGTCATTGCGATGTTATAAGAATGCAAGCCGAAGTATATGCTCCAAATTCGATTGTTTCGTAAAGCTGCCAAAGTCATGATAAAACACTCTTGTACTTGCTAAGCAAATAAGACACTTTATCTATGCAGAAGGTATCACAATGAACCTCCTACTGGTCGAAGTGCGTCAGCTATCAATCTGAAAGGTGGTCGTTCGGCCTCCCTAAACCATCCCGAATTAGTTATGCATTTTAGACCTGAGCGTTGTTGAAGTAGTTTCACCAATAGACTGGGGCGTTTGCATAGGAAGTGGGCTGCGCCTTTTTTCTATGCCTTTGCTACGCCATAGCCTCTGCATAAATCGTCTATGATAATCCATTATCCGTTTTTTTAAACTTCACAGGCTAGATCCAGGCACCGACTGTCACACCCATCTTCAACACCACACATCGACCAGGTCGCACGAGTCATGGTAACAACAAGACACATCTTAGTGCTAATTTGGACTCTGTTGTACTGCCACCTCTACCTACCTACCCATCCCTATGAAGAGCGTTTAGTTTGATCGGTTTAGTGCCAGAGTTCTCTGGAGACACCGCATGATGAAAATGCGCTCCATGTTTCGTCAGCTTGTCGTTGGAAGTCTAGTGCTATGTTAGATTTAAGGAGTGATAGAGGGAGCAGTACTGAGTGATTGATCAATGATAGACCCTGTTGTGATCCATTCCTTGCTAGTTCATCCACCATTTCGTTACTGTGGATACCATTGAACCACGGTGGTATGTTGGGTTCCAGTGAGCCCACTCCTTATTCTGTCAAAACGTAAATTGTACTCGGTTTGATGGCCTTTTCGCAAGCCCAGTCATCTCTTGTTATTTTTACGCTTAAGCTGAATTTAAAAAACAATGTGAGAGAGTCCCAGTCAGTTTCTAGTTTTGCCCATGGCAGTAAAGGGTTGAATAACAAGTTTACTAGCTTCAGTGTGAGAGGGATAATAAAAGGTGCTTTCTACTGCAATGCCTGGTTAGTTAAACTCAAGTCTACTTGACCTTCGACAATTATATACTTGCAAGTCATAACGTTCATTAGAAAGTGCAAATATTTGAACAGTAATATTTATAATTGAAATTTGAAAAACATGCCATATTACGCCTCCAGGTCCAAAGTTCTATACCTATTCATAGAATTGGCGCAGCATTTGTTTAGACTTCACATCTTTTACCAACGAACGAGATCCACACAACTTGAATTTATTTATTTTAAGAAAATCTATTCTTATGTCTGAGTTTATGTAAGAAATCTTGCGGCAGAATCTTTAGAATTACAAGTTAGTAAACGCTTTGTTATCGGGATCCGGTGATTTTAGAGAATCACCGTATGCGAAGTTATCAGTCAGCCTTGTCCTCATCCTTGTCCCTCATCCACATTTCAAGCCGAGTTTGTTTGCCATCAATCAGGAAAAAAAAATTTTTTATCTTCTCAAGCATTCAAGCTGTCCTGTAATGAAATCCAAGCTAGTCATAGAAACGTTCAAGATGATCTCTGACAACTTGGATTTCATTGGATTCTTGCCCAAAGTAGATTTGCCTGGGCAATGAAAAAGCGAAAGATGGCGCATCAACAACTTTTATTGGACCCGAACCCTTCTGTGGGGCAAGCGAATCACTTTTCATAAGACGTGCCTGGCTTAAGCATGCTCAAAGCTGCTATTCTCGATATCTATCTTCATTAAGAAACTTGATAGGAACAACCTTAGAGTCCTAAGAACACTGCCACCTGAACAAACATCTAAATCGCATGAATCTTGTAACAGATTCAACCTGTAGACTCTGTCTGAAGAGTGAAAAGACCACCTACACATCCTCTTTCAACTCAGAAAGAGACTCCTTGGTGCAAAGTTATCTCAGCTTGCTGCCATCCACCCAAAGAAGTTCCTTAACTTCCTAACCTCCTCTATCTAGACTGCAACAATTCATCCAGAAGACGAAAGCACAATAGGATTCTTACGAGAAATCCTTCCGAAGAATTTATGTCTTTGGTGGTACAGGCCAGGACAGTGACAGGGGAAGTGGGTTGTATCCTCTGAACTTCCTCGTCACGGTCTTCTTCTGTAATACGGAGCTTCTTCATGTGGTACCGCAGAGTGTTATGCACCGTAATCACACCTATAAGGGTGAAAAGGGATTTTCTATTTGTATAATACTGTCGATCCTAGCTTCCATAACTTCCTTGTTATGACACAAGTGTCTAGAGAGGATCATACAGCTAAGTCGGGGCATCTTTGAACTTGAACTCTTACTTGAAAATTGTGCTTCCAATTGAACGACGTTTGGGTTTATTTTCAAAACCTAAATCTGTTTTGTTATCTCCTCGTCTTATACATTCATAAACAGTTAATTATTTCCTCGTTAATATAAATATATCATGCTAGTTACATGGTTAATTAAGACATCTACTGCCATCTTTAAGGTAAACGAACTTTCTCTTTGCATTTATTTAGAAGACCATCGTAAGCATGTATTTCTTTTTCTTTTACATCTTTCTCTTGTCGCATTCTCTTTTACACTTTTAGCTTTGAAAGACTAGTAGAAAAATGTGGCCGATAACTGTTTATAGTATGAAAGAAAATGTGTAGATACTTCTTTCACCTTTAGTTTCTTGAAGTATATTTACTTAACCCTTCAATGCATGTCTCTCTCGACGCAATGACAGAATGACATGAGTGCTTAAGTGATCACCCCAAAAAAGTCACATACATATGTGAGTTATTTTTTAAAACGAGAACTTGCCTAAATTAGTTTTAATTAATCGCAATGGCGCTTGTTAATTGAGTTAAACGAATCAAGTTAACTACGAGTATGTGTGCACTTGTTAATCCTTTATCACAGCATGAGTATCGAAGATAGGATTCATGTGAACAATATTTTAACAAACATGATAAGCCCTACTTCTTAAAAAAAAAAAGAAAAGATAAAGACACACACATCAAGTGTTTGAAGGGTCATTGAATGACAATCAGTTGTATTGTACGTCACAATCACAAGCGTCGGTCTTAAGCGATAAGAAGTTGAGATTTTGAAAGTTGTAACGTCCAATTCAGATAGGCATTGGCGAAACCCTGGAGATTGTACAGAGGCATACTAATCTCGTCGAAGGGGAAATAAAACGTCAAATAGATTGCAAAGTGTGCGGTTTTGGTTGTGGATGTAGGCTGCTTTGCTTCCAGTGCTTTGCATTTGAAATGTCCTATAAGAAAAAGCTATACATACTAACTAACTGGCGCTACAGTTCGGGGTGAACATTGGCCTCAACTAACAAGCTTCTCCACTTGGCCCGGTCCTTAGCTTACCGCCTCCATTTACACACTTCAAGTTGGTTGAAGTCACTTTCTATTTGTTCGCGCCAACTAAGGCGAGGTCTTTCTCTACTCCGTTGTTCATCCGGGTTAGATTCAAAAAGTTTGTTGTCCAATCGCTCTACATGGTCTAGTTTGAACGATTTTTTGACCACATCGATGTTGCTGTACAGCTAGTATAATTGAATCTTCTCCTTCAAAGCCTGTCGAACGCTTTAAGCGACCAAAATTACCTTCATCTGCCTTTGATAGAGACCATGCTCCATAGAGAAGAGTCTCATTAGTTATTCGGGACTGAACCTGAACTCCCAGTTGCGTTCTTGGTCCAAAGAAGCAACGATTGTCGAAAGTTATGACGTTTTCAGAAGTGACAGCGGAGCCAAGGTAAACAAAGTTCTTTACGACCTCGAAGTTATAGTTGTCTACTGTGACACTCTGTCGGACTCTTCGATATTGGGTGTCCCCTCTGGTTGACAGCAAATGCTTAGTTTTACCCACGTTAACCATTTTAACCCATTTTGGCCGATTCCCTCTTAATACTCGCTGAGTTTTGCTAATGATGTTAATATCGTCTTTTGAAAGATTGGTTTCTTTCTTCATCCCGTTTCCATATCGATTCCTGTATAGTCCCTCAATTCCTTCAATCGTGCCTTTCTTGTGCTCTTTCTTCTTTTTGAGAAGCCGGTGTTATTCCCGTGTCTTGTGCTCGTAGACCTTGTGAACAACTTTCGTCCTGAACTTCTTCCATGAAATTTTCTCAAATTTTTTTGCGAAATTTCGCATCCGGTCAAATTGTCAATAAGTTCATCCGATACGCAACACACACATAGCTGCCGTTGAAAAGTATAATCCTGTATCTACGTCATGCCCATCAATCATTCTTTAAAAAAAAAAATGCTTTCTACCTCAGTGGTGCGTCTCTTAATTTTCTCAAAAGTGGGTGTGGCATTCTGTGGCTAAAAATATCTACACCTCGTTGATTGCATTTATGTTTTATTTTTGCATGTACTTTTAGCTGTTTTATAACAGCAACCGCTGGGTTTAGAATTTCTACGGTTCTTCATGAATATTTTTTTTTAAAATTTAATTGAATTCAACTTAAGGAATTTAAATTTAAAAGTACGCGCGTGGTTTTATTTAATTTATTTCCACGATATTTCTTCTTTTTTTTTTTTAGTGTGTGTTAATTGGTACGATTCATTCGCATAGAATGTGTGCTATCAATTAATTCACCCCAAAAACCTTATGGTTCCAGAAGACTGAAAGTGTTAACTTCACCTCACACTCATTGACTACCTGTCATATGACATATCCATCAACATTGTCTGTTCACAACAAAAGTAGACTGTCAAGTGAAAGAAAAAAAGTTTCATTGAACGCCAAGAATTTGTTGCAATGTGCTAGAGTAAAACTTGCCACAACAACCGGTATTGTAGTCATTTGTATGTTATTTCCAATTCATTTCTCTTTTAGGTCACAATTTTACTGTCAATTTTCTCTTTAGCTATCACATTCTTTCTATTTCTGACGTCTGTCATGTCGTGCAGCCGGCATTTTAAATAACTGGTTTCAGTAGGAGAGAAGCAACTCTACTCACTACTACCATGTTAACGAAATTCTACCAACTGTTATTTTTTTTATTTGCAATTGCGCCCCCTATAAAATCCAACAGACCTTCACTTCGTTGTTGCCAACAACATGTTACGTCATTTTTTTCAACGAATTTTGATTGGCTAAAAATAATCGTACGATACATTCCTCGTTCATTGAATCAGATGTGAAGCTATAGCTTATGGCACGCTATAACATTGCTTAAATATATATGTACGTACGCATGTACCGCAGTCTGTTGGAAATTAAAACCAAAAGAGAAATAAGAAAAAAGAGAAAAACAAACAGAAAACAAACACGTTTGCCAACGATTTTATGTGAGAAATAACAAAGTTGGGGGAACGGTTGATGTCTTAAATGTGAAATTTGCAAAACGAAAAACCGAAACGGCATGACCGCAAAAATTTCATTTGCTTTAGGAGCGGAACTTTAGCTGAAGGTTCAAATTTCCGTTCAAAAAAGAAACAAAATGCGTGCATTGTTTCGATAATGGGAATTTTTTTTATTTTTTTCTCTTAATCTCTTTAGCTCTCCCTTCATTCAATTTGTTTACATTTTGTTATCGCACTTTTTATTGTTATAGATTTTTATTTGTTAGTAGATAGTACCCCTAGGTCTTTCTCGCTTTCACCTTGGTTTTGTTAAAGTTGAAGAAGACCTGAAAATGTGTCAAAGAGAAAAAGTGAAGAAAAAACATTTTTACACTAGTAATTTAAATTTTTTAATTGTGGCAACACCTGGATCTAGATATTTGCCATTTGTCACTCAAAAATGTCATGATGCACCGAAAGTAATAGATTTCAATTTCAAAAGTATAAGATTTTCTAAAGATTTCATGAATACCTCGAACCAGCAGCTTTAGGAGTTCACCAGGAGTCGTAGAATACGGTCGAGAGGTTCCAGGCGATGAGGGAGATTGGAACCTCCGTTTTAAAGACCAAGCTATCGTCGTCTAAAACACTGGAAACAGCGTGCACGAAAGAGCTGTATCTCTTATGTATCAGAAATAAGTAAAAAAATTAACCATCAGATCCTATAATCTTTAGGAAGTATTTCTTACTTCGATTCAAACGAGGAAGAAGGCTCTGATCACTTCTTGCACTGGGTAAAGCAAATTATCGGATACAATGCCAATACATCTTTGACCACACTCAAGGGGAAAAACGTTCCTGATTTTTGTCTCTTTCTGAAATCCACAGAATGAAAAACAGATAAATGCCGCATCTAAACACATTCACTTAAAGGAACCGTTCTTAAGGATTGTGGTAACAAAACTGCGTCAATTTGGTGTCTAAGACGCCACTCCAATCATTGATGTACCACATCCTTAACCAATAAAGCTCGACCCGTAGCTGCATGCATGATGGTCTTTTCACAGACTAAATTGGTCAAGATTCTTTTTATCTCGAGCTTGTCAACTGTTTCTATACTGTGCTGTCCTTTCGAACTGAAAATGTTGCTCTAAAAGCCCTTGGCTCGCCTTATCTAGAACACGTAAGGGAAGTCACAATAGGATTCTGAACAGAAACCGCAGTTCCAAGGACTGTAAACAATTTTCCCGAACACTCATAACAAAATAACAGCGGAGGTGACTTAACTAATCAATGTTGTTAATGTTGATGTCCTTGTTGTGGTATTGCCGGTTTTTGAAGACGTTTTCGAAAACCGCTGTAAAGAACTTTGGTGATACACCATCTCCTGTTTAATTTCTCTCCCTACTCGATCCTTATTTATTTTTTTCGTGTAGTATAATACAATTTCCGGTAGGCTTATCGAATATGTAGCTAAAGACTTTTCCCGTTTATAAGACTCGTACACAATTGCTCATTGAAAGCAAACAAAAAACATTGTTTACATCCAAGGAGAACTACGAAGTTAAGTCTCCGCATACTTGTGCACTCATAAAGCTAAAAATAAACATCTCTTTCCTCCCGATCTTTCCTGCATTGCATACCAATGAAATCTGTGTTGAGTATCTTCATATCTTAAGTTCATATACCCACTTTCCAATACATACACACACGCTCTGACTCATTTCTTCGTTCAAATATTTGATACAAATATTGCATTTAGCAACAAATTTGTTCACGTTATAGCATTTGCAAAAAAAAAACTTAATATTTGTTGAACTTTGAATATGTTACGTGAGTGGGTTCGTGAGTTGGCCTATGTGCTCCCAAATAAGTGATAAGTGATTTTCACGCCCATATTTGTTAACCATCGTCATCGGACCCCATCAGGTGATAAACTGTCTGATGACCTCAGCAAAAAAGATACAAAAATCCGTCAAATTAGCCAAACATTTTGGGAATAACACAGGAAACTGGGCAAAACCGGCATCATATTTGGAGGAGTAGATGAATCTAGGTTTAGATATGTAGGTCAGTACTAGGATTGTTAAACTTAACAACCTTCCGATGCTGATACTTAAGGTACAGTAATACCCGCTTAGCTGCATAACCCGCATTGCTAGCCAAATATTTTAGGTTTCAAAAATGTTCAGCAATGCAAATGGGTACGGATAGGTAACTTCCCCTGTTAAGTGCCCAAATAAATCAGAAAAACTCTCAAGGCAGCTATCCGGGGAGCACTGTATTTTCTATACAATCTCTTCAATAACAAACTTTCACCCCAAGTGAGATACATAAATACACCAAGTTTGTATGTCAATAAACAAAAAGATACTTTTACATAATGATTCAGCATCCGAGATAGTTTTACACATGAAAATTCATTAACTTACGAGCAATATTGCAGCAATAATGGCAAATCCCATCCACTTATCCAAAATTCATCTGCATTTTGGTGACACACAGTTTGGTGATGTACCTGCAGTATCTACGACCTTATCTTGAGATAAATCATATCACGAGGTGATTGTGTTATGTGCAAGTCGTAAATGGGGTGAAGTACCTACCTATCTCCTGGGTAATGATGTTTAATTGGCTTAATTCACTTGACATCTTTCTACTCATATCGTGCACAGAAATTTAGAGGCCATTTGGGCGTAATAACCTATGACTGTAGCCATTAATTTTGTGAAAAGTTATTAATCAGAAGACGGTAAGACAATTTGACGTCGGTATCTAGAAAATTTCGGGTAATGACGGCTTTAACCTTTTTTTTTTGGTCATAGTTCACAATCACAATTACTCCGGTGGAGATCCAACGTAGAATAGCACTCGTCAAACACTGTTTACGCAAGGCCCTGTTGACAAAAATCGAGGAGATGTCTTGCTGTATAATGCAGAAGCATGGACATTGCTAAAGTCGGATGAAAGCACATTTTCAAGAGAAAAGTTCTGCGTTGACGGTTCATGGAAGACTAAATTTAATCACGAACTATACGAGCTGTACTTCTACAGCTTGTTTAACCTTTTCCCCGCACACTAAAACTTTAAATCACTTTAAAAGTTTCTGAAAACCGTCAATCTGTGAAGAATTAATCAGATACCTTGTGAGCTTGATAGAAGATGAGGCACCAAAATTTCTTATAAAGGGGATCAACGACCCTTCTCCTCTTAAACAAGATTGTTGAATAGCACTTCCTATAAATAGATTTAAACAGCTTCATCGATTTTGGCAAAAAGATCCGTAGAGCGGATGAACACCAATATTCCGGACTCCACCCGTTAGGGACTCCACCGAAGAGTACAACGTCATTTTCGACAACGTGCACAAATGGGCTGAAAAGGATGTTGATCCCACTGGTAGAGCCTCCGAAAATAGGTCTTCCATTAAGAATGGAACGATGTCCATGTAATTATATTTTATAAGTAATAATGCAACACACATCTTTAAACTTTCACTTAAAAACTTCTTTAATTGGTTCGATGGTTCGAGTTCTATAAAATATAATTAATAACACAATACTTCTTTATTTGGTTCGCGTTCTCTCCTGACTGATCTTGATCACCTCTTCTAAATAAAATGTTACCTCGATAGACAATGTATCGCAAAGGAGAAATGTGATTGGTTTGCAATCGACAATATTCTTTTTTTGTTTATGCAAGTGGCTGTTTTGGGATAGTAGGGATAAGTGCGATTAGCCAATACCGAACGACGCTATTTGTTTACATTACTGCATGTGAGGTCCAGTGGACGCAATTTAAATGGTTAAATGTGTCTGTACATTGAAGAAAAAATAATTAAAAATAAAGGGGTGACTAAAAAAGAGTAATGGAACACAAATTAACGATTTTTTTAAATTCTTTTCTGTCTGTCTGTTTGTTTGTTCGCGCACATCTCCGAAACTGCTGAACGGATTTTCATGTTATTTTCACAGGTGGACAAAGCATAATTTGGAGCAGCATATATGTTTTGTTTTATTAAAATCGGATGTCGGAATAATAAGTTGTCATTTAAAGATTTTTGGAATCTTCTAAATATATAAAGCAGTAAGTCCTGACTGACTCATTATCGCCTAGCCTAAATGGCTGGCGCTAGAATGTTTAAATTTGGATAGTAGTTTCCTTTTGTGGCATTAACATCCGCTATGGAAGTATTTTTTGAATTTTAGCCCCAAACGGGGGGAAAGGGGTGTCCTTGCCGAGTTGCGCAAGGGTAGCTTTTTTTCATTAAGTTTTCTTTTGTCGTATTTGTCGACGGGGAACCGGGTGTGTATGCTGATTTAGTTGGATGGATCTTTAAGTATCTGTGGAACTTCTCAACCGATTTCAAAAATTCAATATTGGAATGGTGACACTTTTTGCTTCCTTTTATCTCTGAAAGTTTCATAGTGAGTGTCGATTTCTAACGACTTAGTATAAACCTTAGTATGAATTTGACGCATACGAAGCCGCGGGTGAACTGCTAGTTTTAGAATATATGAACTCTTTCGTGGAGTTTTTTATTGGTTTTTGTTATGACACTATGTCTAATCCATGACTAATCGGAACCGATTAATGTAAATCTGTCCCCAGCTGTCTGTTAGTGGTGAAGAAAAATTCAAACCAATTGATAATTTGGAAATATCGGCGAAAACGTGGATGCCTTCACTCATCGACAGTGGTCATTTTGAAAAACATCGCCTTGAAAGAGCTACTGTTCCAAGGTAGCAGGGATTCATTCTCTATTTCCTTATCCAAATTTTTTTGTAAAAGGAAAGATATCCTTGACAACAAGTCGACACATTCATACTATATGCTCTAGCACATTGATGAAAGTGAGAGTATAGTTAACAGCCTGTACACAGTCGTTGTCTAACTCCTAAATAGAAAGTCCAAAATCGTGTACAAAACAAAGCTTTCATCTCGCCAGTCTTGCTTTAGTGGAACTGAATGGGGGACGAGTTTTCTGAGGGCTAATTTAAGGATTTTGAGGACGAACCCAATTCTGATTTGTGGTACTCTGAGCAAACAAAGTTTATTCATCTTACTACCCTTCTCACAGCTGTGAAATCCTTTCTAAGTTTTATGATCGTCCGCCAAGGGTTTTATTTAAACAAAGTTAACCATGTGATCATCACCTTTATTCCATATCACGCCCATTTGACTTCACTCAACCTGTTTGTTAAAAATGAGGTTGTGCATTGATTTTAATAACAAAACAAATTTGTATTGTATTACGACACTCAACAGACCCACAAAAGAGCAACAATATCACCAACACACGGCCCAGTTTGTGCAAATTGTGTAAATAGAAGCACGACCAGCCCACGACACTGCAAATATGGTGAAGCAAGTGCTTTCGCACACATCATAGCCATAACGTCATAAATTTTATATTCAGCTGGCTCTGGTGCCAACTCCGTACCGACTTTTTGCAAATGAAACCTTTTTCATAAATAATTAAGTGCCGACATGCGTAGGTACATATCTATGACGAACCTTTGAAGGGCCTATGCAAGCAAATGTATCGTACGACTACGAGTATGTTTATCTTTGCCTAATCCAATTAAAGCGGTTCCGATGCATCTATTTGAATCAGAGTAAACGAGGTGTGCCAACCCAATTGTGTTGTTTATAGTTTAAAATGATTGTAATTGCATCGAAGAAGCACTGATTGAAATTATTATGTTTTTGTATCTTTTCAGGAGTTTTGACAGACATACAGATCGACTACAAGATCGGCGATGATGATGGAGGTCTATTGCAAACAGCATTTGTTATATCGTATATGATTTGCGCGCCAGTATTTGGTTATCTCGGTGATCGGTATTCTCGTCGATGGATTATGGCGATCGGTGTACTTCTATGGAGTACGACAACGTTACTGGGATCGTTTATGCATAATTTTGGATGGTTTATAACGTTCCGAGCGTTGGTCGGTATCGGTGAAGCATCATACAGTACAATAGCGCCAACAATAATATCTGATTTGTTTGTGCATGACATGAGATCAAAAATGCTGGCGATGTTCTATTTTGCAATTCCAGTGGGATCTGGATTTGGGTAAGTGGAAACTTTTTATTTTTTAGAGAATAAGAATGAATGCATGTTTAAATCTATTTATAGGAAGTGCTATTCAACAATCTAGTTTAAGATGAGAAGAGTCATTGATCCTCTTTGTAAGAAATTTTGGTGCATCACATTCTATCAAGCTCACAAGGTATCCGATTAATTCTTCACAGATTGACGCTCTGACGAAGTTTTTTTTAGAAACTTTTAGAGTGATTTAAAGTTTTAGTGTGCGGGGAAAAGGCTCAAATGACACTTAATAGTGAACCAAGATGCCACATGTCGTGAATTTACTTAAGCTGGAGGTAAAATTCCGATATGGATCTGGATATCAACCAACAAGCCTTTTCAGTCAATATCTCCATCATCTCATGGTAGTCCTTCTGAGATGGATAGAGGGGAGCTCTGGTGTTCAAGTACCAAGGACTTTTAATTTGTGATTGATCAACTCCATGCTTGACGGAGTTGAAGAACATTTTGCTCGTTGTTGGCAACTTTAAATCGAGTGACTTATGTGGGCGTCTGAAGTTTCGAGGCATGCTATCGTTATTTTCAAGTCTATCGTCAAGCGATTACTTGTAAAAAGAGAAAGTTCTATCACGAGTAGATTTCAATGAAACAGAACCACATCACTGATCAATTATCTTAAAGACTTGCCTTATACAACATACACAACGCAAAGATGTAGCGGTCAGTGAACTGAAATTCAAATCCCTTTATTTGAACACAATCGGAACATTGAAAGCTCAGCGCTCTTAAGTTGTGTTTCGAATATTTTATACGATCAGCTTTGTATAGATGATCCTTGTCTGTATGAGCAAAGTTTCTTGCACACGTTTGATGGCGCTACGGTGTGTTCTTGGACTCAACCAACAAGTGTCTGTAGCCAGCTCGATCATTAGCCAACTGCCTTCAGTTTTGCACTCCAAATTGGCTGAGGTTCTTTTCTATTTGTGCGAGTCACTTTCTCTGTGTCGCTTCTCTGGTATGGATTCTCATAGACTCTCATGGCCGGAGAACTGTGTCCTCTCTACATATCCATCCCAGCCATCTTAATCGTTGTATTGTCACTAGATCGATGTAGTGGAACAAATCAAACAATTTGTCATTGCATATTGTCCTTGTAGATCAGCTGAAGGATTTTTCAATCCGAACCATACAGCAGGACATGTATAATGTCAGTTTACTTGTTCGAGAGATGGCCTAACACCTCAACTACATAAAGAAACAACGATCTCAACGCTGGTATCATTGGGTGGTGTGAATAAAAACTGAGGGAACACTCCGAATAAACCCTCTTGAGGGAATTGTTTTCCTAAAAGGGAACCCTCAGTTCGGTATGAATAAAAATCTCCCTCAAGTAGGTTCATCCCCTCAAGTTGAATTTTTAAAAACTGAGTGTAGGACTGTCAAATTGGAAAATTGCTTGTCTTTTTTTATATCCTTTTGCTTTGATGCGCGCCTTTTCATATTATTAAGGAGCTGTTCAACTGAATGGCATACATTTGTTTGACTTTGTCTTCCACAGCTTGCAGCGCATCTAGCTTTTTCATTTTCATCGCTGGAGTTTGGCTTTTCTCAAAAAGACACGGATAAAATTGGATAATTTTTACAAAATCTTCTTCCTCCGTGCCAAATCTCTTCTTTTTTTTTTTGGTTTTTCTTTAATTTCGTCTATGTACCCCTCATCCGAATGATTGTACATATTTTATTTTTTAAAACAGTTCCGCTCAAGCACCCTCAACTTTTTCGAGTGTTCCCTCACACCAAAATCAAGGGAACCCTCTCAAATGTCACAATGTGTGAATGGATTGTATGAATTGTCTAAATACGTTAAAAATTGCCAGACTATTCGTTTCCAAAAATATTCTTAAATCACCTTTCGTTGGTCCTTCTCGTGTGCTTGGTTTGTTGGTTTTTTTAAAATTCTCATGTGCTTACTTAAAAAACAATGTTTATCGTCTCTCCATTCTACTCTGTAAACACTCGTTCGATAATGATTATGTTTACACACCCACTTTCCTCCAAATTCCAAAGATGATACCGTGCAGACAACCTGAGAGTCTACAAGTAATTAGGGAGAGTACCAAATAAAATTACCTCATTTATTCTATTTTAATAAACAGTTGTCGTTTTTTATATAATCAACACATGCACGAGTAAGGTTGCGTAATTAGGTTAGGTAATAGTTGAACGACATAGAAATCAATATTCAAGGTCGTATTTGTTTTTTTTTTTTTAGAACTTAGTGATATTTGAATTTGCAAAATTTAATGAAAAAAAAACTCCTATGACACGCTTTAAATTGTCATTATTCACACCCTTGAAACACTGACTATTGTTGGTTTCTATTTCTAAACCAATTTAGAATATATAAAATTGTTTTAATAAAATGCGAGTGCGTGCCCTCTTCTGTAGTAAACAAAAAATTACTGTTGATTTAGATACGCATATAGAATCACCAGACACGGGACAAAGTTAAGTGTTTAACTTATCTGTATTATAATTTTGCAAAAGCAAGATAGAAGCTCTAAATTGGCATGGTCATTGTATTTCAAGGAAATAGAGATAAGCCTTATGAAATGATAGTATGTGAACATTTTTCGATTGTTAAATGATATTCAAGCGCCATTTTAGTGATCCCCGCGATTCACTTAAGAATCTAAAGGACATTGAAGTAGATCTATGGGTAGGTTAGGTTAAAGTGGCTGCCAGCGAAAGCCAGCACACTAAGACGAATGTGATATCACATGGATCTTACCTACTCGTTGAGCTTCTGATGAAGTGTAGGAGGCTTATGATATCTGTGTTCGCCTAGGTCGTTATAGTAGAAGGCCCCGAAGTTTTCTTTTGCGGAAGAGAGCTGGCCAGCTACAAAGATAGTCGAGAATAGTTTCCTCCTCTAAGTCCCTACAGTTTGTAAAAAAAATCGTTTAAATGTGCGCCAAACTTCGTTACGTTCTTGCCTATTAGACAGTGTCTCGTGATGGCACCTATTAGGGTGCTGATAGGCATCCTGTTGGAAGAAATTAAATTCTTAGAGCTTTTCAGATCCAGCTTTGGCCAAATCTGTCGCTAGGCAGGTTATGCCAATCGCCCATCTTAAATTTGTATACCCAAGGTGCCTTTATCTGGTAGAGTTGTTCCAGAACTGGCGACTTCGTCTGCCTTACAATTTCCTGGAATATCTCTATGCGCGGCACCCAACAGAGATACATTTTGAAGTGCTCTGCCATCTCTATGAGGGACGATCGACGAGAGAATGATTCCAAAGACTTGATTGCTGTTTGACTGTCAGAAAAGCTGCGTATTTCATGTTTCGCTTTGGTCAAGGTAAGACTATTTCAATCGCCAATATTTCCGTCTGGAACCCACTACAATGATTTGTAAGACGGAAATAGAGACTGTATTAAGTCGATCAGAGAAAAGACCTCCACCTACACCCATCGGTGTTTCTTTCAGGAATACATGATCTCTTCTTAGAATGACCTGGAGGGAATGGTACCTAGGAAGTTTTTATTAAAGTTAAACTTGGGTGTGGTTTCTGGGGAGATTATGAATTTGTTTGTGTCGAGGCGTTGAATTAATTTTTAGTCGACCGCACACGTACAGTTGAATTAACTGACAGTAACTCTTGACAGTTTACAAATACATCAAATGAAACACACCTTTGGGTTGTTAGAATTTGTACTTCTGTAAATTTTGACAGTGACTTTGAGACTTTCCAGTTCATTGGTACGGAGAAATGCAGTATGTGGATTATTTGCATATTAAGATTAAGATCGCCCTAGATTGATTGTTAAAGCATCAGTATTCGGTAAAACCTGGGATCCTAGCCCTAAAATCATCCTGTGGCTTTACATGGCAGTAGTAAGGCCAATATTCATCTATGGTAGCCTTGTGTGGTGGCAGGCAGTGTGCAAAACCAATAACCTCACGTAAATAACAAAGATTCAAAGGGTCATCATCAGCACAACTGGCGCATTGAGAACCATCCCCACAGCGGGACTCAATCTACTCCCGCTTGATTTACTTGTGCAAAAATCAGCAAAAAGTGCCCTTCGCATAAACCAAACTGGAAACTGGGAGCGCAGTCTGGCAGGGCATGCACGGATCTTACGCAACAGACTACATCACGCCTTAATTAGAATTTGATAGTCCATTCTCAATCTGTTTTTCTCCCTGCTGGAAATGGCAGAAAAATCAGGTATTAAATAACACAACCACTTCCGTTTACACGGATGGATCCAAAATGGACACAGGAGTAGGTGCTGGATTCTTTTCCGAGACTCTCGGATTGTCCGTATCGATCAGACTCCCGGACCATAGCAGTGTCTTCCAAGCGGAGGTCCTCACAGTGACAACAGCTGCCCAACAGGTTGCAATGAAGGCACTACCACGGGATGATATTACCTTTTTCATCGACAGCCAGGGGGCAGTAAGAGCGATTTCTGCCATAAAAGTAAAATCAAAGTTTGTAAGTCGCTGTCACGAAGAGCTACGGGTTCTTGCCAGGCAGCACAATGTAAGACTCTGCTGGGTTCCTGGCCACAAAGGGGTGTCTGGAAAAGAGACAGCTGATGCGCTGACAAGGGAAGGATCTTCATTAGACGTCGGCCAAGCTGATACCACCGCTAAAATTCCACCCTGTAACCTTAAACGGGAAAATTGGAGCAAAATTTAAAAGACTGCAAATGAAAGATGGAATGCGCTCAGGTCCTGTGTTGTAACTTGAAAACTATGCCCATTCTACGATAAACAGAAAACCGATAGAATCCTGGAAATGAAAAAAAAAATCCCTTTCTTCTCTAGGTATCATCACCGGGCAAAATATGCTTAAGACTGGGATTGAACACGGATGGGCCTATACAGGGGATGTGGCGACGAAGAAGTTGATGACGACACTCCACACTTTCCTTGCCACTGTTCAGCGCTCTGCCAAATAAGATTCAAAACCATAGGAATCTTTCAGGACCTAGAACTGTCTGACAAGTTTGTGGTCGACATACACAGACTGGGTCGATAGAACATAGGCTTGTGGTTCCTAGTAAGGGGGGTTGAATCCCCTGGGGTACCACAATGGGTCTACATTGACCTAAGTGTGGCGGAGATAGGACTTCCTTTCCCGTCAACCCTATTAACTAACCTAAAATGGAAAACACAAACACTAAACAATAGGAATTTCCATTTATTACTGAACCGGACAAATACATCCAAAACAGCTTGTAATAAATGTCATAGCTAGTGACAGCTAGTACTGTCAGTTGATGTTAAGCACCTGAATAGGTTGACATATAATGTAGTTATCAACTTGATCTTCCTCATTCTTCGAATACATTCATAGAGCAAACAACTCGGGTTTTAAGTTAAAACATTACAAGGAACTGGCCCGGAACTGGTACAGGTCTCGGAAAAATAAAATAAAATGATCGTTAGCCATAGAATTCGAGTGTTTATATTCCCATCTTTATAACAGGAAGCTGTGTCTGATATTAATATCAACAATTTGAAAATTCTAAACAAATGTGCATATGCTTGCGTTGAAATGAAAGCCAAGGAGTCCACTACTCGATGTCTTTACTTCGAAATCTAAATTTCTGCTGAGGTTTGTAGCGTGATTGAAAAAAAAAAAAAAAAAAAACTTATCGAACAAAGTGCAATATCATGTTCATTTCTAAGAATTCGAAGAAGAAATTTGATAAGTCACTTCCACTGACTGGATACCAGATTTTATATTGCTTCCAAGAAGGAATTGCATTTTGTGTTCGAACTTAGAAGTGTACTAGGGCAATGTGACTGATGTACATACATACATGTACATCGAATGAGTTTTAGCAAGTTCATGAGCGGTATTGCACAAAAAACAATTTAAAAAAGAAACGCCAATTGCATAAAGGCGTTGGTCAATGGTCGTACTAAACCAGCACCTTCCGCATTAATTAAGTATTTAAACTTTTATCGAAGTTGCGGAGGAATATTAGACCTGCTCCCGCTTAGGAAATAATTGTTGGGGAATCGAATTCTCTTTGGATGAACGCAATTTAGAAATCGATCGAGAAATCCAATCGCTTACACTCTATGGCATTAAGGTTATCCCAAGACTTTTCCCTTTGCAAGTTTATCGACTCTGTCACTGTATTGGTTTTTAATATCTTAAGGTACTAGCTCCGCCGTCTGTGCATCTTTAATCCTTTCCCCAGTCTGAATACGGAATACGACTCTAAAACACCAATTGATTCCTAAAGTCTAAAATGTTCGCTGAACTAACTAAACCATTTCAGTCGAACGCTAAGCCTGTAGATAGAAAGTCGGTATCTGGCCCATAACGCAAAAAAGGACGTAATCCAAATCTCTCCAAGCAGTTCTCATTATATTAAGATCATGTCACGTGAATGACGTATGTTTTCCAGTCAAGTCGTCGAAAGTGGATTCGAAGACTCTTCGGACTGAGCGATGAATCTCTAGCATCTTCACTTGGTCGACGTCTTTGTATATTCTCCATCATTCTCTGTCAAAAATCCATCAAAGAACAAAAGAACTTCTCATCTTCCTTTGCTTCTATCACACAGAGAGATGGATTTATAGAAACCCAGCACTGATAGGTTATCCGATGACGTTTCATATGAAACGCATTCTGTCATCCCTTGGGTATTCATAGAGAAGCTTGCTCATTTCAGATAACTTTAGAAAGTCTATTGAGTCATAAATTCTTGTTTATAGGAGAGCTTGGCATGTGCAAAGAGATCTCATTCACTGTCTAGACTAGCAGAAAGACAGTAATCGAAAAGGAATTCCATTTTTTAGGAGGCAATGATGCATTGGTTGTAACACCGGTGATGCTTCGAAATATGACTTCTTAAGGGAGAGAACGGGGTACATTAGTTAGATACAATTCCATTCTAGAACAGTCGGCTAAATTTTAATTCAGAAATAGTCCCCACGGATGTGACTTTCTTTGGAAATGATTCTACAGAAATCCGCAAAACCAGTAAAGAAGTTAGTAGAACCAGGCTTGACGAGTGGGGCAATCGGACTCCATTCGAGTGGGAAATAACCAGATTTGTATATCTGGGTTCTAGAGTACCATGTAAGTTTCGATTAGCTTTAATTTCATCATAATTGAGCGGCCTAGCTTTTAGGGAAGATGTAGATAGCCTTGCCAATGGTTTTGGGAGTGCGAAATTGAGCTAACACATGGGATATGCTTAACATTTCAACCTGATGTATGGAGGATAATATCCAGAGGCTGACTAAGATGTTTGCACGGGCTGACAAGCACAATATCCGCGTTCCAGATCTGCCCTTCATCTCTTGGAACTATTTTACTAAACAAAATCGTGTTCGACAATGAATTTCTTAAATGCCCTGAGCGCGGATTTTCTGTTCTTAAAAAATTAATAATTTATTTTCCATGTTACACTTGATGACATAACACAAATACATCCACAAGAATTCCATGCGCTTCTTGGTCGGCGGAGCAAGTTCTGAATACAAGCGACTAAGGTCCACCGGAGAAGTATTTGACGGACGTCTTGACGAACCGCTGCCATCGGATGGAGCTGGCGACGGTGTATGGCTGGAAACACTGGAAATGGCCAAGTCGACAGCATTAAAGTTGTATTCAATGCCGGATTGAGAGCCATCACCTGAATTGTTGCGGCCACTCTTTGTCGGAGTTAAGCGCTCTTGAGCTGGAGAAGCCGACGATTCACGAGCCCTGGACGAGGATGTTGAGGAAGAGGTTGATTTCGGCGGTTTCATCATCATGGCGTTCAGAGACTCCTGCTGGAATTTCAGAAGAGCGGATGGTGACATGAATAGATTTTTGGCGGCTATGGTGGATTTGGAGAGCGGATCGGGGATTCCTTGTCTGCCTGCTGAAAGAATGCAGCATAGTCTTGCATTTTCTCCTGTGCTAATTGGTTGTAGTATGCTGCTGTATCTGTGGCTGCATTCTTCGAAGATGTGCTGCTCGGTGAAGATGCAAGAGAGCATTTAAGTCGGCGGCAGCTTTGTTTTGATGGTAAAGCAGAGCGTTGAGGTCTGATTGGTTCTTTTCTGACTGCAACAGCTGCTTAAGCATGTCGTTTTGTTGTTGAGCCTCCGGCTTCTTCTTGCTGCTACTTGAAGATGAACTGGAACCACCTCCTACTCGAGTCATACCGCCTAAATCGGCCGCTAGCAGAGCTGAGAGCCCATGATGAGCACTGCTTTGTTTACCCGACCCATACTGGTTGCTGGTGTCGAAAAGTTTCGAGTATCTCTGAAGGAGTGTGGTGTAATCGGGATGAGGAGCTTGCTGCTGGGCCTGCTGTGCTTATTGCTGTTGCTTCTTAGATGACGACGATGAAGATGATGAAGTGGCAGCGGAGACCCCTACCATCTGCTGCTGAAGGAATGCATTTAAGTCGTTGCTTGTCTTAGCCTGCTGCATGTAAGAGTCGCAGCCAAGCAGCTTTGAAGTCTGCAACAAGTTATTGCAGTCAGCAGTTAGAGAGGTATTCTGCTGCTTCTTGGAGTTGCCGCTGCTTGTTGCACCCGTTAAATAGAAAAATTCAGCAGCAAATCCTAATGTTCCTAATGTGGTGGCGCCCAACGCTTCGGTCTGTTGAAGCAAAAGCGCTGCATACTGTTTTGGGATGGAATTTTAAGACGCAGTAGAGGTGGAAAGTGTTGCTACTCATTCTTTAGCTCAAGAAATGAGCCAAGGTAGACGAAGTCATTTCAATTTCAAAATCTATAGATTGTGACGTTCTGTCCGATAAGCCGATGTCGAGTGGTCTTTCTCTTTGACGACATAATTTTTGGTTGACCTCGTTTGCTTTTTCTGTTAGCTCGCTTTGTTCTTCGTCAGGGTCATTCGTGATCAGACTTTTAAAAGATTGTGCATCTAGTTTCTCAAAAAATTAAACAATGCGTTGTGCTAAATCTTTTTTGAGATCAAAGGTCTTGATGAACTGCATATTCAATAACTGTCTCCTTACGAGTCTTGTAATCTAGTTGCAATTTATAATCATTGGAAGAATTCCTTTTCATTAATTCTTTAAACAACCACATTACTCACAGAAAATTCATAATAAACCACAAGCGATAATTACTGATTTAATTTTGCCAACAACTTAAGTCTCTTTTTATCTCTTGGTACCCTAGCCTGCATTACGTATCACCAAACGCAATATGGTGTGATCATGTTAATTCACGGAATGAGTAAACAATTAATTATTTTATATATCTACAGGTTATGTGAACTTGTGACATTGACCCGCAGCCGCAACTGACTTTTGCTAAAAGCCGAGAGGTCACTTTTAGTTAAGTGAATTTAATTTGTTAAAATATTTGTGATCGTGTGTCACAATTACTAGGAAAACGGTAGTGGAATAACAAAATCTCAATTGAATGTCGTTTGATTGAGATACAATTGAAATAAATGGGCGAACAGAAGTGTGTTTTATATGGGCGAACGCATAGGGATGCGTTACATCAATGAATCTCACGGTAATTCAATTTATATATGCTGGGGAATAATTTGTAGGCTTGTTTGAAACATGGGAACTATTTAGAGGGATGATTGCATCCAATTTGGGAAGTTCAATTGAAGAATATTTTTCTTTAACTAGACGGTTTCGTGATCGTGATAAGGCGGCGAGTTAATTTGTTTTTTTCGTTTATGGAGGTGTGAACGTATTGACCTCTTAATTGATAAGATGACTTAGAGTTGTTATACAGCAACATGTGAACCATCTTAAGACACGCTCATGTATACCACATGATACAGAGAAGAATTTCTTTCTTTTCAGACTAAGTTGGAAGATATCTATAGTGGTGGTCTCACCTCCTCTATGCTGACGGAGATGAGAAAAGCACTGCGACCTAGAATATCATAAGGTGTGATCCGGAACAAGATCGAGGTGCTGACTGAACCTTAGAATCGTGCTTGCACATGATAGTTATTAACTATAACTGTTGAAATGAACCCCCTTGCCGAACTGTTTTTGTGTGCTTCGAGCTAAGGCAGGACATTCGCATAAAATATGCTCAGCAGTCTATTGATTTTTCAAACAAAGTCAGCTTATGTACGATGGACTTATGCCCAGCTTGTTGAAACCATAGGATGTATGGAAACTGATTGGTTGAAAAAACTCCTCAGGAGCTTGAATTTCGACACTTTTTAATGATAGTTGTTTGCAAATGCGGTGCCGAATGACCAATTACTTCTAGCATAGGTCCGACTTTATGCAGACGCCATTACTAGAAGATTGGAGATCAATAAGATTGGAAATCATCAACGTATTGTTTTGGATTGTTTTGTGGTTCTGGAATGAAGGAGAGTCACTTTTTGTACCGGAATTCTGAGTTCTTGCACAATTTAATTGGACGTCAAAGACTAGTGTGAAGTTGGTCATTAAGATCAGATTCTCAGCAAAGATTATGGTACGACGTTGACTACTTCAACTACTTACTTTCTGAATCGTGGTCTTCCTCTACTGCGCCCTCACTCTGAGGCAGCAGCAGATTGAGCATTGGTGAATGTAGAAAAAGCTAACTTAACTGCCTCTCGTGGCCATCATTCTAAGGCGAATAAATAAAAACTGGTCTGACGAACACTATATACAACTAGTGACCTTGTCTTACCAAAAGGTCTTCAACACTGCTAGAATGTAAACGAAATTTTGGAGATGAAAATGGTAACCATGGTAGTGAAACCTGCATCTCGCAGGCATTTGTTCTGAAACTATTTGTCAAAAATACTCATAACCTTGTTACTCATCGATCTTTTCCTTCGAGTTGCCAATATTCCTGTTATTCTTGACTTGTCCTTCATCACGCAAACTATTAACAATCAAATCTTTTTCTTTTTCTTTTTAGTTACATTGTTGGTTCAGAAACAGCACGTTTGGCCAATTCATGGCGATGGGCACTACGTGTCACACCATTCCTTGGTATAATCGCTGTTGTACTAATACTCCTAATAAAAGAGCCAGAACGTGGTGAAAGTGAAGGATCCCATAACTTAGAGACCACAACTTACACAGAAGACATCAAACATTTGGTTAAAAATCGTTCTTTCATGCTATCAACAGCCGGTTTCACATGTGTGGCATTTGTTGCTGGTGCTTTGGCATGGTGGGGCCCTAAATTCATTTATCTAGGTCTTCGTATGCAGCCTGGAAATGAAGATCTAACACAAAATGAGTAAGTTTCCAACCATCGAATAGGTTTTCCTACAAATTTAACAAAAAAAATTAGCATCTCGTACAAGTTTGGAATAATAGCAATGATAGCTGGATTAATTGGTGTGCCATTAGGATCATTTTTGGCACAACGACTTCGACCAACAATCGCAAACTGTGATCCATACATATGCGCCTTTGGTCTATTAATATCATCCCCGATGGTGTATTTATCTCTTGTGATGCCCAGGATAAGTTCATTCTTCTGCTACACCTTTGTATTCCTAGCACAGATAACTTTGAACTTAACTTGGTCCATTGTAGCGGATATACTTTTGGTAAGAAATAAAACAAACGGTTCCAGTGTGGAGAGAATGACGAATAAGTTCACAAAATGTGCATCATCTACTCTTTGATTATTTTTTTTTTAAAGAGTTTTCCCCTTTTTTTTTATCGAAAATATTTCACATGTTATTTACAAAAGTTTCTCCTTTATAAACTCTTTTCAGTGTTGCTTTGAAATTTGGTGCAATTACAATGGTAGCTGGTATTATTGGTGTCCCATTGGGGGCTTATCTATCACAAACGCTAGTCAAGCGGATACCAAAAGCAGATCCATTGTTATGTGGATTTGGACTGCTAGTCAGTGCACCACTAATGGCTGGTGCCATCATATTTGTTTCAAAAAATACCATTGCTGCATATACGATGGTATTTTTCGGTGAATTAGCTTTAAATTTAAACTGGGCAATTGTTGCTGATATTCTACTGGTAAGGATAAATGTGTTGGTAATTAACACAAAACAAAAAAAAAAAAAATGGTTTCCTTTTATTCTACTCATAAATCCTTGTCATAATTATCGCTTTTGAAATCCTTATCCTTTTATCCTTATCCATTTGTAAAAATATCTCGAATCAAAAAAAAAACTTAAAACAAAACATTGAGTGCTATCTAACTACTTAAGCAGTTGCGTGTGTTTTTTTATTTTTAGGTGGTGGATTAATTTATTGCAAACTATTTGAAATTCAATGCACCTCCCTACATGGCGGGTGGATCGGGCATGTTTGGAATGTCTAGTTACTAATCGAGTCAGACTGCATGATCTTTTTTTTTTAATACAAACTACTATTCTGAATATTCTTTCATCGAAAACGTGGTAAAAATTGAATTATAACTGGAGCTCTGTGCTGAGTTTATCAGAGTTTATCCCTTGATATTTTCGGCGTACAGACAGCTGTCAGGGCAATGATTCATTAACTAAGTAGGCTTACTCCTTGACCTTGTATTATGAAAACTCTTTAGCATCGATTAGACTTCGCTCAAATTGCGATCTGATCGCAACTTCTTGGTCAACAATTCCCACGCGAAATGAGTGAAAAGTAGTGCTGAAGGAAAAGGAGGCTCACTGCTATACAGACAATTTCAAAACTGAGAGTAAGATGTGTGTATGGATTTTCTTCGAAACGCTTAACTTTAGTATATCCTTTCGCCTACCATTAAGATAAACCAAGCAAGAAAGCCTTTTCCCGGCTAAAATGCCAAGAAAACAAAATCCGCTCTAGATTGTAGCTTGACTCTTATGTAGATACAGCATTCCCTTATGCAATAGAGACGTTCCTGGAAACTATAAAGCCGATGAGCTCGTTAGAGAGGGTGTAATCCTTGGTATTCAGACAAAAAGACAAAAGCTCTGCTTATAAACAACTACCTACTTCAGTTACACATGTTATGAGTGTTCGGGAGGGTTGTTTACGGCACTGTGGTTTCTCTTCAGAATGAATTTTCGAGTCCGGTCAGGGAACAGCAACAGCTACCGAAAAATAAAAAGAGAAACGAACAAAATCTAAGTTTCTCCCATCACTACACCAAAAAAGGGTTTCTGCCTGGTAGGACAATGGACCGAGAGCAAGTCTCTGATTGCTCTAGGTATTTCTCTATTGCGGATTCTAGTATCCATTCGCTCTACATATTCTAGTTATGTATTCTTACTATTCTCTCTTAGTCGTCTTCACCGTTTAGCTTTCTGCAGAAGTGTTCTTTTCATATCCTCAGCATCGACTGCGACTTTCGAATATTATTCTTGCAGCCCATATCGTTGTAGCAAGTTGGCGAGTTCACATGTCATTAAATCAGTTTGCACTGTTTCTTAAGATGTGCGCACTTGTAGTATCTATATAAAAAGTCGTTTATTTTTTTCAATTGAATTCAAATGACTAAGTTACTTAGTCGCTATACTTATTGTAAATGATTACACAGAAACTCGTTAGTAATTTGTGCAAATCGCGATAATTCAATTATCCCAACTTCCATAAAATGCTTAAGCACATCCTCTTATTGACGGGACAAGTATATTACATCGAAACCGGTATTTCCCCAAAAACAAAAAAAAAACTAAATTCCAAGAAATCCCAGCTCTTATCTAACCAAGCTTTCTGAACTTGGAACACAAATCCAAAATGGCATGACTTTCTCGATAAGATTACCTTTGCATGGCATGCTTGAGGTAAATAATAATTATCGTGCCGTTCGTGAAATTGCATAAGTGAATCTATCATTAGCAAACAAAATGACATATGATCTAAGTACCCTTGCCTGTGATCAGATCTTTGCTTGAATTGATTGTAGAATAATTGTTTAAAACAAGTTTACGTTATTGAATAAGAAACGTGATTTGAAGGGGAACAGTGTTGTCAGAATAAATCAGAATCTCGAATTCTTTTTTGTTACAACTTTCAGGAGTTGCAAACCTCATGCAATTAAAATTCAATCAAGTATCAAGCAGGTTGAGGATAATAATTGTCTTGTACAAACCCTGTTGAGCTATTCGTATGTCGCCTTTGATACTTATTTGCCTCAGTACACAGAGATTGATAGGAATACATGTCGTTCCTAGAGTTAACTGCGGAGTCTAAGTGGTCAATAATTGCGTTTTGGCTTGACTCAATGCGTCCTTACTAACCGCTGACTTCTCACAGCATTCTTCTAAATATGTCAATCCCATCTGCATATGCAAGTTCGTAAATGAAATTTTAAAAGATTGTTCCCCTGGTCTTTGGCTTGTCTTTTTGCACGATTTTTAACGGTGCCTGGTATTTTCTGAAATCGAAAGAGTAAGAGCATAGTAAGGATGAGACCGTCTGTTGAATTGCACATCAATGCTGCAAACTGCGTTCCTAAATCTATCCTGCGGTATTAAGGAAACGCATCAGTTTTCTTGTCTTTATGTCTGAAAACTCAAGTTTCCTGAATCTGACTGACGTAGTTCTGACTTGCTCTCTTTGGATTTAGCCTCTTGGACGTATATTTTTCGGTGTTCTTTGTTTGGTTTCTAGCTTAGCTTAGGATCTCTCTCGTCTAATTTCCCTAATGCCCGTGCTCTAGTTTAAGGGTAGCCATATCCCCTTTAGCGCGCGCTTATTATAAAATAAATAAAAAATTCAGTGGAAGAAGAGGAAAACAAAGTGTTTTTGTTGTTATCTGTTTCCATGTGCTTCTGACGCATATAAAAGTTAAACTTATTGGCATAAAATTGTACGCGAATTCATCCTCACGCTAACCAACTTTCGGGCAAAACACCACTTGAATACGTCCCCTTGTAGAAGCATAGAATATGTCCTTTCATGCTTGCTTAGTTAGGTCGCGTTACAATTCGATCAAACCAACAAGCTTCTCCAGTTGCGCGCTCTAGGTTTGTTGAGGTCCTTTTTTACTTGTGCCACTGCGGGGTGGTTTTTTTGAGTGCATTGTCCCTCCGGATTGAAGCATTGATGGCTATTTCCTCTACATGTCAGACCCATCTCAAACGTCCAATATGCAGTTCGGTGTCTCTATACAGCTTGTATAGTTCTTCGTTGAATCTCTTCTTCACAAGCCCGTCAACGCAAACAAGACCGATTATCTTACGAAACATTTTTCACTCGAAGTGACCAAGGGTATCTTCATCTACCTTCGATAGAGTAAATGTTTCACCGCCATAGAATAGGACTGGGATGATTAAAGTCTTGTATAAAGTTTCCCTTGTTCTTCGGGATAAGGCCGTTCTATTCAATTGTCTTTTCAGCCCAAAGAAACAGCGTTCGACATGAGTTATTCTTCGTTTTATCTAGTAGTGCAATACACTTAATTCGTTCTTTGAAACTTGTTTGGCAGTTTGCTTTAAACGGACTTTTAGCATACATAACCGTGTTTTGTTCGCTTCATTCACTTGCCTACTACTTATGATTTTTTATTGCTTTTACGTTCTCCTCTTCAAAATGGAGACAAATTTTACATTCAATTATCCGCTGTATATAAAATATAAAAACCTTTTTTTTTGTCGTTCGCCAAAAACTGTAAAATAAACTGCTAGTAGTTAGATTGATTTGAATTTTTTCAACACTCTTTGTATGTGTATATACATTTTTGTTTTTGTAAAATACATCCAACTCACCACACTTCCCATACACAACATCCATTCACCTTTTCCTTCCGGGCAAGAATGTCAACAACAAAATTGCTCGGACATTTGTTTTTATAAGCTGATTCGCCTAAAAGTATGCTTTTTCTTATGTGTTTTCTTTTTCCGGTAGAATTATTCTCTCCACTTTAAAATGGAGTAAATATTCGAACCCGTTAGAATTTGCTTTGTTTTAATACACAAACCACCGAGTAGGGTGGATTGTATTTGGATTCTATTTTTCCTCTGTTTTTCTTCTTTTTGTTTGGCAAATCAGCACCATCTTTTGGGAGCTTTTTACATTTTTATTCACGCTTTCATTCCAAACACACGCACCCACAAGCAGTATGTGAAGAGGGAAAAGTAAAAATGCATTATCATCATTCTCTCTAACACTCACTTAAATTTGTTTATCTCTGTTTGGGTGTGCAAATGTTTTTTTGTTTTTTAAATAATTTTGATTCCTCTTTAGTATGTTGTGGTGCCAACAAGAAGATCGACAGCTGAAGCGTTCCAAATCTTAATATCGCATGCATTGGGTGATGCCGGAAGTCCGTATTTTGTCGGAGTGGTAAGTTTTATTTTTGTTTGTTGTAAAAGTTTTAAACTAATGTGTCGTGTATTTACAGTTATCAGAAGTAATTAAGAAAAATCTAAGGAGATCAGCGGAAGTAACTTCAGAATTTGTTGCAGATGGACTCGAAAGTCTGTCGCTTACACTGCAGAATACTACAACAACAGAGAGTACAGTGGTGGGGAGCAGTTTTCAACTACCTGTGGATGAGGTAATGAATATTTTCAATTAAACCTAAAACTATGGTGATCTAATGTGTTAACTTTTCAGGATACAAATATAATTAAATTCGAAGCTTTACAATATGCACTGTTTTCAACTAGTTTTGTTGAAGTAATTGGTTTTGGGTTCTTCCTAGCAACGGCTGCGTTTATTATTAAAGATAAAGAAAAAGCCACTCAGGCTGTGAGAGGTTAGTTAATTTTTTTTTTTAAATTTTGCAATGGTATCTCCATCGTCATGTTCATCTTGGAAAAAATTATGAAGAATGAGTGTCGTATATTTTGAACTCTTAAGATTCTTTGGACCTGCAATCAAGATTTATTTTCTTAGGTGGCGCCACAGTTTGGGGTGAAACCGGGCCTCAACCAACAAGCATTTTCAGTTAGGGGGAGGGGGATAGATTCAACGACTCTCTGTCCATTCGCTCTGCATGTCCTGTGCATCTCAAACGACCAATGCGTAGTTTTTTGACTGATTCGATGTCGCGAAGAATTTTTCGATCGAAACAAACATTCGCTTTCGATAGAGTCCATGCTTCAGCGTCATAGGAATGGAATAGGGCCTTACTACTCAGTTGTCTTCTCAGCCCAAAGAAACAGCGAACGGCAAGAGTTATTCTTCGTTTGATTTCTGATGACATGTCCTCTTCAGAAAGATAACAGAGCCAAGGCAGATAAAGTCCTTTACTACCTCGAACTTATAGCTGTCTACTGTTACGTTCTGTCCGATTTGTCGGTGTTGGATTTCCCTTCTTGTTGACAGCAAATGTTTAGTTTTGCCCTCGTTAATCGCTTAACCCATTTTGGCTGCTTCTGTCTCAAGATACGCGAATGCACCGGTAGCAGCTCGCTTAGTTCTGCCGATTACATCAATATCGTCAGCAAGCGCCAGTAGTTGCACAGACGTTTTGAAAGATCATGCCTCTGGTGTTTTGACAATTTGTTCAAGTATGATGTGGATGAAGTCGCCTTCCCTAAATCCTTTTTTGACATCAAAGGTTTCGGTGAGATTCTTACCGACCTTGATGGAGCAGTAAGCATTCTTTATCAGGGTCCTGCACAGACGAACGAGTTTGACAGTGGCTCAGTATAGCTCGTCTCTAGAAATCACAGGGGGCTTTAAAATCTCGATAAGGACATAGTGTGTATCGATTTGGACTTCTTGGATTTTCTCCAGGATCTGCCAAAGTGTGAACATTTTATCGATCGTGGAGTTTCCTGGACTGGAACCACATTGATAGGGACCATTCGGGTAGTTGACGAGGGGTTTTATTGGTTCACAGAATATTGTAGATCTTATAAGCGATGTTCAGGAGACTGATACCTCTATAATTCGCGCAGTTACATGTGAACTCCTTTGCAAAATTTCATACTTTACAGCCGACATTAAAAAAAAAAACATTAATGATATCAATCTTCTTTTCTTCTTTTTGTTTTCTTACAGCGAGCCACACAGCAGTGCCGACTCAATCCCCTGTCGATATTGAACAGATATCATAAGCTACTACTGAATTTTTCTTTTTTGTTGTGAAGCATGTACGTGCCTATGCATAATACGTTCCTGTTATAGCGATCCATATCGAAACGTATAACGATGATGTTGTAGTTAAGGAAATGCAACCTCTACTATGTCCAAACGTTCGGTTTGATTACACTTTGTAGTCTCTAAGAAAATATAATTAATTTTATTTATATTTAAAATTTTTAAGTTGCTTTTTTTTTTGTTGCTTAACCTCTCTAAACAAATATATAATTCATTTTGTAAATATGATTCATCTAGCGATCATTTGATATCACGTAGATTTAAGGAAACGACTTCAATTTGCAATTTAAGTTTATTCCGAATTGTGTATTGTTGTATAAATACGAACCTGTCATGCGTAGTTAGATAAATTAGAATTAACATTTAATTAAGAATTAATTTAGTTTTGAATAAAAGACAAGATATATAAGCTGCCACTAGAGGATAAAGCAACTGCATAACAAAAAACAAAGAAAAAAACGAAAAAAAAAAATGAAAAATTCTAAAATGAAAACCTTAAGAGAAGCCGCTTGTTGGTGAATAGGCTTTAAGAAGACTGCTGATAATAAACATATGAATATGTATTAATTATATTACAATTGAAATTGTTTTTTTTCCCCTCTTTCCCTCAGTATAATGGATCTAGACTTAAGTATAGAACTTCTAACTAGCCGGTAGTGATAAATTTGGATAAAACTCATTTCTAAGTTTCTTAATTTATTTGTGTTTTGTTGTCTCTTTAGCATTCTCTTTTGTTATGTTTCATTCGTTTTCGTATTTCTTTTGTCATGTTATGTAGTTTCCCACGATAATTTTTTTATTTTTATTTCTAGTTATAGTTTTTTATGGATTCAAAACAATGGAAATGTGTAAATACAATTTTTTTTATTTTTTATTTGGATTGTGTTCTCTGTTTTTGGTCTTAAGAATAAGACCATGAGAGTGGTAGTCTTTTGTCTTGACGGATGGATATACGATATTAGGGAAGTAAATACAAGTTTTATGTATAATACTATGGTAGTGTGTTTTTATTTAATTGCGACAAGTTTACAAAAGGCAAAGCATTGTCACAAATCACACCTTTGTACCAGTTTGTCATGCATTTATTCCTGTCTTCAATCGAAGATCTCACAGCCCAACAACACCAACATAATTCGCAAGGCAACAACGAACCACCAATTACTCGCATACGCCGATGATATTGACACAATCGGAAGAAAGCAGTGTGATGTCAGGGGCGCTTTTGCGAGTATTGAGATGGAAGTGGCAAGGATGGATTGAGGGCAAGACCAAGTATATGCTGTCAACAAGAAAGGACATCAACACCGACGCCTCGGACAGAGGGGCTTATTGCGAGAATCCATTCCCAATAGAACTAAAGTCAAATAGAAAGAAATTCTATTGACGGTATTGCGGAATTCGATTCGTAATAGAATTAATTTCGAATAGAACTAAATTCTATTACCGGGGTATTGCGAGTCTCTATTGCTATGGATATTTTTCTATTTGATAGAAATTACAATTCTATCAGAAAATTACGGTAGAATTTTATTGGAAATTCCTTTATTCGGTGAAATGCTAAACCTATGTTCTATATGAAACACAAATCTAAACAGTATCCGCATACTGATCTCTCCTACCGTCCGTAGGGAGAACTTCCTCGCCTACCGTCCGTAGGGAGGGCCTACACCGCATGATTTTAAACTCAACCTAACACATATCTCCTATACGTAGCGCAACTAAATCTAAGTCCTACCTGATATACGTAGCTCAAATAAGCCTAAAACCTATGTTCGATATGAAACGCAAATCTATATAGTATCCGCATACTTAACTCACCTACTGTCCGTAGGGAGAACTTCCTCGCCTACCGTCCGTAGGGAGAGCCTACACCACATGAGTTTAAACTCAACCTAACACATGTCTCCTATACGTAGCGCAACTAAATCTAAGCCCTACCTGATATACGTAGCTCAAATAAGCCTAAAACCTATGTTCGATATGAAACGCAAATCTATATAGTATCCGCATACTTAACTCACCTACTGTCCGTAGGGAGAACTTCCTCGCCTACCGTCCGTAGGGAGAGCCTACACCACATGAGTTTAAACTCAACCTAACACATGTCTCCTATACGTAGCGCAACTAAATCTAAGCCCTACCTGATATACGTAGCTCAAATAAACCTAAAACCTATGTTCTATATGAAACGCAAATCTATATAGTATCCGCATACTAAACTCACCTACTGTCCGTAGGGAGAACTTCCTCGCCTACCGTCCGTAGGGAGGGCCTACACCGCATGATTTTAAACTCAACCTAACACATATCTCCTATACGTAGCGCAACTAAATCTAAGTCCTACCTGATATACGTAGCTCAAATAAGCCTAAAACCTATGTTCGATATGAAACGCAAATCTATATAGTATCCGCATACTTAACTCACCTACTGTCCGTAGGGAGAACTTCCTCGCCTACCGTCCGTAGGGAGAGCCTACACCACATGAGTTTAAACTCAACCTAACACATGTCTCCTATACGTAGCGCAACTAAATCTAAGCCCTACCTGATATACGTAGCTCAAATAAGCCTAAAACCTATGTTCGATATGAAACGCAAATCTATATAGTATCCGCATACTTAACTCACCTACTGTCCGTAGGGAGAACTTCCTCGCCTACCGTCCGTAGGGAGAGCCTACACCACATGAGTTTAAACTCAACCTAACACATGTCTCCTATACGTAGCGCAACTAAATCTAAGCCCTACCTGATATACGCAGCTCAAATAAACCTAAAACCTATGTTCTATATGAAACGCAAATCTATATAGTATCCGCATACTAAACTCACCTACTGTCCGTAGGGAGAACTTCCTCGCCTACCGTCCGTAGGGAGGGCCTACACCGCATGAGTTTAAACTCAACCTAACACATATCTCCTATACGTAGCGCAACTAAATCTAAGCCCTACCTGATATACGTAGCTCAAACGAACCTAAAACCTATGTTCTATATGAAACGTAAATCTATATAGTATCCGCATACTAAACTCACCTACTGTCCGTAGGGAGAACTTCCTCGCCTACCGTCCGTAGGGAGGGCCTACACCGCATGAGTTTAAACTCAACCTAACACATATCTCCTATACGTAGCGCAACTAAATCTAAGTCCTACCTGATATACGTAGCTCAAATAAGCCTAAAACCTATGTTCGATATGAAACGCAAATCTATATAGTATCCGCATACTTAACTCACCTACTGTCCGTAGGGAGAACTTCCTCGCCTACCGTCCGTAGGGAGAGCCTACACCACATGAGTTTAAACTCAACCTAACACATGTCTCCTATACGTAGCGCAACTAAATCTAAGCCCTACCTGATATACGTAGCTCAAATAAACCTAAAACCTATGTTCTATATGAAACGCAAATCTATATAGTATCCGCATACTAAACTCACCTACTGTCCGTAGGGAGAACTTCCTCGCCTACCGTCCGTAGGGAGGGCCTACACCGCATGAGTTTAAACTCAACCTAACACATATCTCCTATACGTAGCGCAACTAAATCTAAGCCCTACCTGATATACGTAGCTCAAATAAACCTAAAACCTATGTTCTATATGATACGCAAATCTTTATAGTATCCGCATACTAAACTCACCTACAGTCCGTAGGGAGATCTTCCTCGCCTACCGTCCGTAGGGAGGGCCTACACCGCATGAGTTTAAACTCAACCTAACACATATCTCCTATACGTAGCGCAACTAAATCTGAGCCCTACCTGATATACGTAGCTCAAATAAGCCTAAAACCTATGTTCTATATGAAACGCAAATCTAAATAGTATCCGCATACTAAACTCACCTATTGTACGTAGGGAGAACTTCCTCGCCTACCGTCCGTAGGGAGCCCTACACCGCATGAGTTTAAACTCAACCTAACACATGTCTCCTATACGTAGCGCAACTAAATCTAAGCCCTACCTGATATACTTAGCTCAAATAAACCTAAAACCTATGTTCTATATGAAACGTAAATCTAAATAGTATCCGCATACTAAACTCACCTATTGTTTGTAGGGAGAACTTCCTCGCCTACCGTCCGTAGGGAGGGCCTACACCGCATGAGTTTAAACTCAACCTAACACATATCTCCTATACGTAGCGCAACTAAATCTAAGTCCTACCTGATATACGTAGCTCAAATAAACCTAAAACCTATGTTCGATATGAAACGCAAATCTATATAGTATCCGCATACTTAACTCACCTACTGTCCGTAGGGAGAACTTCCTCGCCTACCGTCCGTAGGGAGAGCCTACACCGCATGAGTTTAAACTCAACCTAACACATATCTCCTATACGTAGCGCAACTAAATCTAAGCCCTACCTGATATACGTAGCTCAAATAAACCTAAAGCCTATGTTCTATATGAAACGCAAATCTAAACAGTATCCGTATACTGATCTCTCCTACCGTAGGTAGGACTCACCTACTGTCCGTAGGGAGAACTTCCTCGCCTACCGTCCGTTAGGAGGGCCTACACCGCATGAGTTTAAACTCAACCTAACACATATCTCCTATACGTAGCGCAACTAAATCTAAGCCCTACCTGATATACGTAGCTCAAATAAACCTAAAGCCTATGTTCTATATGAAACGCAAATCTAAACAGTATCCGTATACTGATCTCTCCTACCGTAGGTTGGACTCACCTACTGTCCGTAGGGAGAACTTCCTCGCCTACCGTCCGTAAGGAGGGCCTACACCGCATGAGTTTAAACTCAACCTAACACGTATCTCCTATACGTAGCGCAACTAAATCTAAGCCCTACCTGATATACGTAGCTCAAACGAACCTAAAACCTATGTTCTATATGAAACGTAAATCTAAATAGTATCCGCATACTAAACTCACCTACTGTCCGTAGGGAGAACTTCCTCGCCTACCGTCCGTAGGGAGGGCCTACACCGCATGAGTTTAAACTCAACCTAACACATATCTCCTATACGTAGCGCAACTAAATCTAAGCCCTACCTGATATACGTAGCTCAAATAAACCTAAAACCTATGTTCTATATGAAACGCAAATCTAAACAGTATCCGTATACTGATCTCTTCTACCGTAGGTAGGACTCACCTACTGTCCGTAGGGAGAACTTCCTCGCCTAACGTCCGTAAGGAGGGCCTACACCGCATGAGTTTAAACTCAACCTAACACATATCTCCTATACGTAGCGCAACTAAATCTAAGCCCTACCTGATATACGTAGCTCAAATAAACCTAAAACCTATGTTCTATATGAAACGCAAATCTAAACAGTACCCGTATACTGATCTCTTCTACCGTAGGTAGGACTCACCTACTGTCCGTAGGGAGAACTTCCTCGCCTACCGTCCGTAGGGAGAGCCTACACCGCATGAGTTTAAACTCAACCTAACACATATCTCCTATACGTAGCGCAACTAAATCTAAGCCCTACCTGATATACGTAGCTCAAATAAGCCTAAAACCTATGTTCTATATGAAACGCAAATCTAAATAGTATCCGCATACTAAACTCACCTATTGTACGTAGGGAGAACTTCCTCGCCTACCGTCCGTAGGGAGCCCTACACCGCATGAGTTTAAACTCAACCTAACACATGTCTCCTATACGTAGCGCAAATAAATCTAAGCCCTACCTGATATACGTAGCTCAAATAAACCTAAAGCCTATGTTCTATATGAAACGCAAATCTAAACAGTATCCGTATACTGATCTCTTCTACCGTAGGTAGGACTCACCTACTGTCCGTAGGGAGAACTTCCTCGCCTACCGTCCGTAAGGAGGGCCTACACCGCATGAGTTTAAACTCAACCTAACACATATCTCCTATACGTAGCGCAACTAAATCCAAGCCCTACCTGATATACGTAGCTCAAATAAACCTAAAAGCTATGTTCTATATGAAACGCAAATCTATAAAGTATCCGCATACTAAACTCACCTACTGTCCGTAGGGAGAACTTCCTCGCCTACCGTCCGTAGGGAGGGCCTACACCGCATGAGTTTAAACTCAACCTAACACATATCTCCTATACGTAGCGCAACTAAATGTAAGCCCTACCTGATATACGTAGCTCAAATAAACCTAAAAGCTATGTTCTATATGAAACGCAAATCTATATAGTATCCGCATACTAAACTCACCTACTGTCCGTAGGGAGAACTTCCTCGCCTACCGTCCGTAGGGAGGGCCTACACCGCATGAGTTTAAACTCAACCTAACACATATCTCCTATACGTAGCGCAACTAAATCTAAGCCCTACCTGATATACGTAGCTCAAATAAAACTAAAACCTATGTTCTATATGAAACGCAAATCTATATAGTATCCGCATACTAAACTCGCCTACTGTCTGTAGGGAGAACTTCCTCGCCTACCGTCCGTAGGGAGGGCCTACACCGCATGAGTTTAAACTCAACCTAACACATGTCTCCTATACGTAGCGCAACTAAATCTAAGCCCTACCTGATATACGTAGCTCAAATAAAACTAAAACCTATGTTCTATATGAAACGCAAATCTATATAGTATCCGCATACTAAACTCACCTACTGTCCGCAGGGAGAACTTCCTCGCCTACCGTCCGTAGGGAGGGCCTACACCGCATGAGTTTAAACTCAACCTAACACATATCTCCTATACGTAGCGCAACTAAATCTAAGCCCTACCTGATATACGTAGCTCAAATAAACCTAAAGCCTATATTCTATATGAAACGCAAATCTAAACAGTATCCGCATACTAATCTCTCCTACCGTCCGTAGGGAGAAAATCCAACCTCCCTCCCAGTATCCGGATACTAAACTCACCTACTGTCCGTAGGGAGAACTTCCTCGCCTACCGTCCGTAGGGAGGGCCTACACCGCATGAGTTTAAACTCAACCTAACACATATCTCCTATACGTAGCGCAATTAAATCTAAGCCCTACCTGATATACGTAGCTCAAATAAACCTAAAGCCTATGTTCTATATGAAACGCAAATCTATATAGTATCCGCATACTAAACTCACCTACTGTCCGTAGGGAGAACTTCCTCGCCTACCGTCCGTAGGGAGGGCCTACACCGCATGAGTTTATACTCAACCTAACACATATCTCCTAAGCGTAGCGCAACTAAATCTAAGCCCTACCTGATATACGTAGCTCAAATAAACCTAAAGCCTATGTTCTATATGAAACGCAAATCTAAACAGTATCCGCATACTAATCTCTCCTACCGTCCGTAGGGAGAAAATCCACCCTCCCTCCCAGTATCCGGATACTAAACTCACCTACTGTCCGTAGGGAGAACTTCCTCGCCTACCGTCCGTAGGGAGGGCCTACACCGCATGAGTTTAAACTCAACCTAACACATATCTCCTATACGTAGCGCAACTAAATCTAAGCCCTACCTGATATACGTAGCTCAAATAAACCTAAAACCTATGTTCTATATGAAACGCAAATCTATATAGTATCCGCATACTAAACTCACCTACTGTCCGTAGGGAGAACTTCCTCGCCTACCGTCCGTAGGGAGGGCCTACACCGCATGAGTTTAAACTCAACCTAACACATATCTCCTATACGTAGCGCAACTAAATCTAAGCCCTACCTGATATACGTAGCTCAAATAAACCTAAAGCCTATGTTCTATATGAAACGCAAATCTATATAGTATCCGCATACTAAACTCACCTACTGTTCGTAGGGAGAACTTCCTCGCCTACCGTCCGTAGGGAGGGCCTACACCGCATGAGTTTAAACTCAACCTAACACATATCTCCTATACGTAGCGCAACTAAATCTAAGCCCTACCTGATATACGTAGCTCAAATAAACCTAAAGCCTATATTCTATATGAAACGCAAATCTAAACAGTATCCGCATACTAATCTCTCCTACCGTCCGTAGGGAGAAAATCCACCCTCCCTCCCAGTATCCGGATACTAAACTCACCTACTGTCCGTAGGGAGAACTTCCTCGCCTACCGTCCGTAGGGAGGGCCTACACCGCATGAGTTTAAACTCAACCTAACACATATCTCCTATACGTAGCGCAACTAAATCTAAGCCCTACCTGATATACGTAGCTCAAATAAACCTAAAGCCTATGTTCTATATGAAACGCAAATCTATATAGTATCCGCATACTAAACTCACCTACTGTCCGTAGGGAGAACTTCCTCGCCTACCGTCCGTAAGGAGGGCCTACACCGCATGAGTTTATACTCAACCTAACACATATCTCCTATACGTAGCGCAACTAAATCTAAGCCCTACCTGATATACGTAGCTCAAATAAACCTAAAGCCTATGTTCTATATGAAACGCAAATCTAAACAGTATCCGCATACTAATCTCTCCTACCGTCCGTAGGGAGAAAATCCACCCTCCCTCCTAGTATCCGGATACTAAACTCACCTACTGTCCGTAGGGAGAACTTCCTCGCCTACCGTCCGTAGGGAGGGCCTACACCGCATGAGTTTAAACTCAACCTAACACATATCTATTATACGTAGCGCAACTAAATCTAAGCCCTACCTGATATACGTAGCTCAAATAAACCTAAAACCTATGTTCTATATGAAACGCAAATCTATATAGTATCCGCATACTAAACTCACCTACTGTCCGTAGGGAGAACTTCCTCGCCTACCGTCCGTAGGGAGGGCCTACACCGCATGAGTTTAAACTCAACCTAACACATATCTCCTATACGTAGCGCAACTAAATCTAAGCCCTACCTGATATACGTAGCTCAAATAAACCTAAAACCTATGTTCTATATGAAAAGCAAATCTATATAGTATCCGCATACTGATCTCTCCTACCGTCCGTAGGGAGAAAACCCACCCTCCCTCCCAGTATTCGGATACTAAACTCACCTACTGTTCGTAGGGAGAACTTCCTCGCCTACCGTCCGTAGGGAGGGCCTACACCGCATGAGTTTAAACTCAACCTACAACATATCTCCTATACGTAGCGCAACTAAATCTAAGCCCTACCTGATATACGTAGCTCAAATAAACCTAAAACCTATGTTCTATATGAAACGCAAATCTATATAGTATCCGCATACTAAACTCACCTACTGTTCGTAGGGAGAACTTCCTCGCCTACCGTCCGTAGGGAGGGCCTACACCGCATGAGTTTAAACTCAACCTACAACATATCTCCTATACGTAGTGCAACTAAATCTAAGCCCTACCTGATATACGTAGCTCAAATAAACCTAAAGCCTATGTTCTTTATGAAACGCAAATCTAAACAGTATCCGCATACTGATCTCTCCTACGGTCCGTAGGGAGAAAACCCACCCTCCCTCCCAGTATCCGGATACTAAACTCACCTACTGTCCGTAGGGAGAACTTCCTCGCCTACCGTCCGTAGGGAGGGCCTACACCGCATGAGTTTAAACTCAACCTAACACATATCTCCTATACGTAGCGCAACTAAATCTAAGCCCTACCTGATATACGTAGCTCAAATAAACCTAAAACCTATGTTCTATGAAACGCAAATCTATATAGTATTCGCATACTAAACTCACCTGCTGTCCGTAGGGAGAACTTCCTCGCCTACCGTCCGTAGGGAGGGCCTACACCGCATGAGTTTAAACTCAACCTAACACATATCTCCTATACGTAGCGCAGCTAAATCTAAGCCCTACCTGATATACGTAGCTCAAATAAACCTAAAACCTATGTTCTATATGAAACGCAAATCTATATAGTATCCGCATACTAAACTCACCTGCTGTCCGTAGGGAGAACTTCCTCGCCTACCGTCCGTAGGGAGGGCCTACACCGCATGAGTTTAAACTTAACCTAACACATATCTCCTATACGTAGCGCAACTAAATCTAAGCCCTACCTGATATACGTAGCTCAAATAAACCTAAAACCTATGTTCTATATGAAACGCAAATTTATATAGTATCCGCATACTAAACTCACCTACTGTCCGTAGGGAGAACTTCCTCGCCTACCGTCCGTAGGGAGGGCCTACACCGCATGAGTTTAAACTCAACCTAACACATATCTCCTATACGTAGCGCAACTAAATCTAAGCCCTACCTGATATACGTAGCTCAAATAAACCTCATACTGATCCTCATACTCGCCTACCGTCCGTAGGGAGGGCCTACACCGCATGAGTTTAAACTCAACCTAACACATATCTCCTATACGTAGCGCAACTAAATCTAAGCCCTACCTGATATACGTAGCTCAAATAAACCTAAAACCTATGTTCTATATGAAACGCAAATCTATATAGTATCCGCATACTAAACTCACCTGCTGTCCGTAGGGAGAACTTCCTCGCCTACCGTCCGTAGGGAGGGCCTACACCGCATGAGTTTAAACTCAACCTAACACATATCTCCTATACGTAGTGCAACTAAATCTAAGCCCTACCTGATATACGTAGCTCAAATAAACCTAAAACCTATGTTCTATATGAAACGCAAATTTATATAGTATCCGCATACTAAACTCACCTACTGTCCGTAGGGAGAACTTCCTCGCCTACCGTCCGTAGGGAGGGCCTACACCGCATGAGTTTAAACTCAACCTATCACATATCTCCTATACGTAGTGCAACTAAATCTAAGCCCTACCTGATATACGTAGCTCAAATAAACCTAAAACCTATGTTCTATATGAAACGCAAATTTATATAGTATCCGCATACTAAACTCACCTACTGTCCGTAGGGAGAACTTCCTCGCCTACCGTCCGTAGGGAGGGCCTACACCGCATGAGTTTAAACTCAACCTAACACATATCTCCTATACGTAGCGCAACTAAATCTAAGCCCTACCTGATATACGTAGCTCAAATAAACCTAAAACCTATGTTCTATATGAAACGCAAATTCATATAGTATCCGCATACTAAACTCACCTACTGTCCGTAGGGAGAACTTCCTCGCCTACAGTCCGTAGGGAGGGCCTACACCGCATGAGTTTAAACTCAACCTAACACATATCTCCTATACGTAGCGCAACTAAATCTAAGCCCTACCTGATATACGTATCTCAAATAAACCTAAAACCTATGTTCTATATGAAACGCAAATCTAAACAGTATCCGCATACTGATCTCTCCTACGGTCCGTAGGGAGAAAACCCTCCCTCCCTCCCAGTATCCGGATACTAAACTCACCTACTGTCCGTAGGGAGAACTTCCTCGCCTACCGTCCGTAGGGAGGGCCTACACCGCATGAGTTTAAACTCAACCTAACACATATCTCCTATACGTAGCGCAACTAAATCTAAGCCCTACCTGATATACGTAGCTCAAATAAACCTAAAACCTATGTTCTATATGAAACGCAAATCTATATAGTATCCGCATACTAAACTCGCCTACTGTCTGTAGGGAGAACTTCCTCGCCTACCGTCCGTAGGGAGGGCCTACACCGCATGAGTTTAAACTCAACCTAACACATATCTCCTATACGTAGCGCAACTAAATCTAAGCCCTACCTGATATACGTAGCTCAAATAAACCTAAAACCTATGTTCTATATGAAACGCAAATCTAAACAGTATCCGCATACTGATCTCTCCTACGGTCCGTAGGGAGAAAACCCACCCTCCCTCCCAGTATCCGGATACTAAACTCACCTACTGTCCGTAGGGAGAACTTCCTCGCCTACCGTCCGTAGGGAGGGCCTACACCGCATGAGTTTAAACTCAACCTAACACATATCTCCTATACGTAGCGCAGCTAAATCTAAGCCCTACCTGATATACGTAGCTCAAATAAACCTAAAACCTATGTTCTATATGAAACGCAAATCTATATAGTATCCGCATACTAAACTCACCTGCTGTCCGTAGGGAGAACTTCTTCGCCTACCGTCCGTAGGGAGGGCCTACACCGCATGAGTTTAAACTTAACCTAACACATATCTCCTATACGTAGCGCAACTAAATCTAAGCCCTACCTGATATACGTAGCTCAAATAAACCTAAAACCTATGTTCTATATGAAACGCAAATTTATATAGTATCCGCATACTAAACTCACCTACTGTCCGTAGGGAGAACTTCCTCGCCTACCGTCCGTAGGGAGGGCCTACACCGCATGAGTTTAAACTCAACCTAACACATATCTCCTATACGTAGCGCAACTAAATCTAAGCCCTACCTGATATACGTAGCTCAAATAAACCTCATACTGATCCTCATACTCGCCTACCGTCCGTAGGGAGGGCCTACACCGCATGAGTTTAAACTCAACCTAACACATATCTCCTATACGTAGCGCAACTAAATCTAAGCCCTACCTGATATACGTAGCTCAAATAAACCTAAAACCTATGTTCTATATGAAACGCAAATTTATATAGTATCCGCATACTAAACTCACCTACTGTCCGTAGGGAGAACTTCCTCGCCTACAGTCCGTAGGGAGGGCCTACACCGCATGAGTTTAAACTCAACCTAACACATATCTCCTATACGTAGCGCAACTAAATCTAAGCCCTACCTGATATACGTATCTCAAATAAACCTAAAACCTATGTTCTATATGAAACGCAAATCTAAACAGTATCCGCATACTGATCTCTCCTACGGTCCGTAGGGAGAAAACCCACCCTCCCTCCCAGTATCCGGATACTAAACTCACCTACTGTCCGTAGGGAGAACTTCCTCGCCTACCGTCCGTAGGGAGGGCCTACACCGCATGAGTTTAAACTCAACCTAACACATATCTCCTATACGTAGCGCAACTAAATCTAAGCCCTACCTGATATACGTAGCTCAAATAAACCTAAAACCTATGTTCTATATGAAACGCAAATCTATATAGTATCCGCATACTAAACTCGCCTACTGTCTGTAGGGAGAACTTCCTCGCCTACCGTCCGTAGGGAGGGCCTACACCGCATGAGTTTAAACTCAACCTAACACATATCTCCTATACGTAGCGCAACTAAATCTAAGCCCTACCTGATATACGTAGCTCAAATAAACCTAAAACCTATGTTCTATATGAAACGCAAATCTAAACAGTATCCGCATACTGATCTCTCCTACGGTCCGTAGGGAGAAAACCCACCCTCCCTCCCAGTATCCGGATACTAAACTCACCTGCTGTCCGTAGGGAGAACTTCCTCGCCTACCGTCCGTAGGGAGGGCCTACACCGCATGAGTTTAAACTTAACCTAACACATATCTCCTATACGTAGCGCAACTAAATCTAAGCCCTACCTGATATACGTAGCTCAAATAAACCTAAAACCTATGTTCTATATGAAACGCAAATTTATATAGTATCCGCATACTAAACTCACCTACTGTCCGTATGGAGAACTTCCTCGCCTACCGTCCGTAGGGAGGGCCTACACCGCATGAGTTTAAACTCAACCTAACACATATCTCCTATACGTAGCGCAACTAAATCTAAGCCCTACCTGATATACGTAGCTCAAATAAACCTCATACTGATCCTCATACTCGCCTACCGTCCGTAGGGAGGGCCTACACCGCATGAGTTTAAACTCAACCTAACACATATCTCCTATACGTAGCGCAACTAAATCTAAGCCCTACCTGATATACGTAGCTCAAATAAACCTAAAACCTATGTTCTATATGAAACGCAAATTTATATAGTATCCGCATACTAAACTCACCTACTGTCCGTAGGGAGAACTTCCTCGCCTACAGTCCGTAGGGAGGGCCTACACCGCATGAGTTTAAACTCAACCTAACACATATCTCCTATACGTAGCGCAACTAAATCTAAGCCCTACCTGATATACGTATCTCAAATAAACCTAAAACCTATGTTCTATATGAAACGCAAATCTAAACAGTATCCGCATACTGATCTCTCCTACGGTCCGTAGGGAGAAAACCCACCCTCCCTCCCAGTATCCGGATACTAAACTCACCTACTGTCCGTAGGGAGAACTTCCTCGCCTACCGTCCGTAGGGAGGGCCTACACCGCATGAGTTTAAACTCAACCTAACACATATCTCCTATACGTAGCGCAACTAAATCTAAGCCCTACCTGATATACGTAGCTCAAATAAACCTAAAGCCTATGTTCTATATGAAACGCAAATCTAAACAGTATCCGCATACTGATCTCTCCTACCGTCCGTAGGGAGAAAACCCACCCTCCCTCCCAGTATCCGGATACTAAACTCACCTACTGTCCGTAGGGAGAACTTCCTCGCCTACCGTCCGTAGGGAGGGCCTACACCGCATGAGTTTAAACTCAACCTAACACATATCTCCTATACGTAGCGCAACTAAATCTAAGCCCTACCTGATATACGTAGCTCAAATAAACCTAAAACCTATGTTCTATATGAAACGCAAATCTAAACAGTATCCGCATACTGATCTCTCCTACGGTCCGTAGGGAGAAAACCCACCCTCCCTCCCAGTATCCGGATACTAAACTCACCTGCTGTCCGTAGGGAGAACTTCCTCGCCTACCGTCCGTAGGGAGGGCCTACACCGCATGAGTTTAAACTCAACCTAACACATATCTCCTATACGTAGCGCAACTAAATCTAAGCCCTACCTGATATACGTAGCTCAAATAAACCTAAAGCCTATGTTCTATATGAAACGCAAATCTAAACAGTATCCGCATACTGATCTCTCCTACCGTCCGTAGGGAGAAAACCCACCCTCCCTCCCAGTATCCGGATACTAAACTCACCTACTGTCCGTAGGGAGAACTTCCTCGCCTACCGTCCGTAGGGAGGGCCTACACCGCATGAGTTTAAACTCAACCTAACACATATCTCCTATACGTAGCGCAACTAAATCTAAGCCCTACCTGATATACGTAGCTCAAATAAACCTAAAACCTATGTTCTATGAAACGCAAATCTATATAGTATTCGCATACTAAACTCACCTGCTGTCCGTAGGGAGAACTTCCTCGCCTACCGTCCGTAGGGAGGGCCTACACCGCATGAGTTTAAACTCAACCTAACACATATCTCCTATACGTAGCGCAGCTAAATCTAAGCCCTACCTGATATACGTAGCTCAAATAAACCTAAAACCTATGTTCTATATGAAACGCAAATTTATATAGTATCCGCATACTAAACTCGCCTACTGTCTGTAGGGAGAACTTCCTCGCCTACCGTCCGTAGGGAGGGCCTACACCGCATGAGTTTAAACTCAACCTAACACATATCTCCTATACGTAGCGCAACTAAATCTAAGCCCTACCTGATATACGTAGCTCAAATAAACCTAAAACCTATGTTCTATATGAAACGCAAATCTATATAGTATCCGCATACTAAACTCGCCTACTGTCTGTAGGGAGAACTTCCTCGCCTACCGTCCGTAGGGAGGGCCTACACCGCATGAGTTTAAACTCAACCTAACACATATCTCCTATACGTAGCGCAACTAAATCTAAGCCCTACCTGATATACGTAGCTCAAATAAACCTAAAACCTATGTTCTATATGAAACGCAAATCTATATAGTATCCGCATACTAAACTCGCCTACTGTCTGTAGGGAGAACTTCCTCGCCTACCGTCCGTAGGGAGGGCCTACACCGCATGAGTTTAAACTCAACCTAACACATATCTCCTATACGTAGCGCAACTAAATCTAAGCCCTACCTGATATACGTAGCTCAAATAAACCTAAAACCTATGTTCTATATGAAACGCAAATCTATATAGTATCCGCATACTAAACTCGCCTACTGTCTGTAGGGAGAACTTCCTCGCCTACCGTCCGTAGGGAGGGCCTACACCGCATGAGTTTAAACTCAACCTAACACATATCTCCTATACGTAGCGCAACTAAATCTAAGCCCTACCTGATATACGTAGCTCAAATAAACCTAAAACCTATGTTCTATGAAACGCAAATCTATATAGTATCCGCATACTAAACTCACCTGCTGTCCGTAGGGAGAACTTCCTCGCCTACCGTCCGTAGGGAGGGCCTACACCGCATGAGTTTAAACTCAACCTAACACATATCTCCTATACGTAGCGCAGCTAAATCTAAGCCCTACCTGATATACGTAGCTCAAATAAACCTAAAACCTATGTTCTATATGAAACGCAAATCTATATAGTATCCGCATACTAAACTCACCTGCTGTCCGTAGGGAGAACTTCCTCGCCTACCGTCCGTAGGGAGGGCCTACACCGCATGAGTTTAAACTTAACCTAACACATATCTCCTATACGTAGCGCAACTAAATCTAAGCCCTACCTGATATACGTAGCTCAAATAAACCTAAAACCTATGTTCTATATGAAACGCAAATTTATATAGTATCCGCATACTAAACTCACCTACTGTCCGTAGGGAGAACTTCCTCGCCTACCGTCCGTAGGCAGGGCCTACACCGCATGAGTTTAAACTCAACCTAACACATATCTCCTATACGTAGTGCAACTAAATCTAAGCCCTACCTGATATACGTAGCTCAAATAAACCTAAAACCTATGTTCTATATGAAACGCAAATTTATATAGTATCCGCATACTAAACTCACCTACTGTCCGTAGGGAGAACTTCCTCGCCTACCGTCCGTAGGGAGGGCCTACACCGCATGAGTTTAAACTCAACCTATCACATATCTCCTATACGTAGTGCAACTAAATCTAAGCCCTACCTGATATACGTAGCTCAAATAAACCTAAAACCTATGTTCTATATGAAACGCAAATTTATATAGTATCCGCATACTAAACTCACCTACTGTCCGTAGGGAGAACTTCCTCGCCTACCGTCCGTAGGGAGGGCCTACACCGCATGAGTTTAAACTCAACCTAACACATATCTCCTATACGTAGCGCAACTAAATCTAAGCCCTACCTGATATACGTAGCTCAAATAAACCTAAAGCCTATGTTCTATATGAAACGCAAATCTAAACAGTATCCGCATACTGATCTCTCCTACCGTCCGTAGGGAGAAAACCCACCCTCCCTCCCAGTATCCGGATACTAAACTCACCTACTGTCCGTAGGGAGAACTTCCTCGCCTACCGTCCGTAGGGAGGGCCTACACCGCATGAGTTTAAACTCAACCTAACACATATCTCCTATACGTAGCGCAACTAAATCTAAGCCCTACCTGATATACGTAGCTCAAATAAACCTAAAACCTATGTTCTATGAAACGCAAATCTATATAGTATTCGCATACTAAACTCACCTGCTGTCCGTAGGGAGAACTTCCTCGCCTACCGTCCGTAGGGAGGGCCTACACCGCATGAGTTTAAACTCAACCTAACACATATCTCCTATACGTAGCGCAGCTAAATCTAAGCCCTACCTGATATACGTAGCTCAAATAAACCTAAAACCTATGTTCTATATGAAACGCAAATCTATATAGTATCCGCATACTAAACTCGCCTACTGTCTGTAGGGAGAACTTCCTCGCCTACCGTCCGTAGGGAGGGCCTACACCGCATGAGTTTAAACTCAACCTAACACATATCTCCTATACGTAGCGCAACTAAATCTAAGCCCTACCTGATATACGTAGCTCAAATAAACCTAAAACCTATGTTCTATATGAAACGCAAATCTATATAGTATCCGCATACTAAACTCGCCTACTGTCTGTAGGGAGAACTTCCTCGCCTACCGTCCGTAGGGAGGGCCTACACCGCATGAGTTTAAACTCAACCTAACACATATCTCCTATACGTAGCGCAACTAAACCTAAGCCCTACCTGATATACGTAGCTCAAATAAACCTAAAACCTATGTTCTATATGAAACGCAAATCTATATAGTATCCGCATACTAAACTCGCCTACTGTCTGTAGGGAGAACTTCCTCGCCTACCGTCCGTAGGGAGGGCCTACACCGCATGAGTTTAAACTCAACCTAACACATATCTCCTATACGTAGCGCAACTAAATCTAAGCCCTACCTGATATACGTAGCTCAAATAAACCTAAAACCTATGTTCTATGAAACGCAAATCTATATAGTATCCGCATACTAAACTCACCTGCTGTCCGTAGGGAGAACTTCCTCGCCTACCGTCCGTAGGGAGGGCCTACACCGCATGAGTTTAAACTCAACCTAACACATATCTCCTATACGTAGCGCAGCTAAATCTAAGCCCTACCTGATATACGTAGCTCAAATAAACCTAAAACCTATGTTCTATATGAAACACAAATCTATATAGTATCCGCATACTAAACTCACCTGCTGTCCGTAGGGAGAACTTCCTCGCCTACCGTCCGTAGGGAGGGCCTACACCGCATGAGTTTAAACTTAACCTAACACATATCTCCTATACGTAGCGCAACTAAATCTAAGCCCTACCTGATATACGTAGCTCAAATAAACCTAAAACCTATGTTCTATATGAAACGCAAATTTATATAGTATCCGCATACTAAACTCACCTACTGTCCGTAGGGAGAACTTCCTCGCCTACCGTCCGTAGGGAGGGCCTACACCGCATGAGTTTAAACTCAACCTAACACATATCTCCTATACGTAGCGCAACTAAATCTAAGCCCTACCTGATATACGTAGCTCAAATAAACCTCATACTGATCCTCATACTCGCCTACCGTCCGTAGGGAGGGCCTACACCGCATGAGTTTAAACTCAACCTAACACATATCTCCTATACGTAGCGCAACTAAATCTAAGCCCTACCTGATATACGTAGCTCAAATAAACCTAAAACCTATGTTCTATATGAAACGCAAATCTATATAGTATCCGCATACTAAACTCACCTGCTGTCCGTAGGGAGAACTTCCTCGCCTACCGTCCGTAGGGAGAGCCTACACCGCATGAGTTTAAACTCAACCTAACACATATCTCCTATACGTAGTGCAACTAAATCTAAGCCCTACCTGATATACGTAGCTCAAATAAACCTAAAACCTATGTTCTATATGAAACGCAAATTTATATAGTATCCGCATACTAAACTCACCTACTGTCCGTAGGGAGAACTTCCTCGCCTACCGTCCGTAGGGAGGGCCTACACCGCATGAGTTTAAACTCAACCTATCACATATCTCCTATACGTAGTGCAACTAAATCTAAGCCCTACCTGATATACGTAGCTCAAATAAACCTAAAACCTATGTTCTATATGAAACGCAAATTTATATAGTATCCGCATACTAAACTCACCTACTGTCCGTAGGGAGAACTTCCTCGCCTACCGTCCGTAGGGAGGGCCTACACCGCATGAGTTTAAACTCAACCTAACACATATCTCCTATACGTAGCGCAACTAAATCTAAGCCCTACCTGATATACGTAGCTCAAATAAACCTAAAACCTATGTTCTATATGAAACGCAAATTTATATAGTATCCGCATACTAAACTCACCTACTGTCCGTAGGGAGAACTTCCTCGCCTACAGTCCGTAGGGAGGGCCTACACCGCATGAGTTTAAACTCAACCTAACACATATCTCCTATACGTAGCGCAACTAAATCTAAGCCCTACCTGATATACGTATCTCAAATAAACCTAAAACCTATGTTCTATATGAAACGCAAATCTAAACAGTATCCGCATACTGATCTCTCCTACGGTCCGTAGGGAGTAAACCCACCCTCCCTCCCAGTATCCGGATACTAAACTCACCTACTGTCCGTAGGGAGAACTTCCTCGCCTACCGTCCGTAGGGAGGGCCTACACCGCATGAGTTTAAACTCAACCTAACACATATCTCCTATACGTAGCGCAACTAAATCTAAGCCCTACCTGATATACGTAGCTCAAATAAACCTAAAACCTATGTTCTATATGAAACGCAAATCTATATAGTATCCGCATACTAAACTCGCCTACTGTCTGTAGGGAGAACTTCCTCGCCTACCGTCCGTAGGGAGGGCCTACACCGCATGAGTTTAAACTCAACCTAACACATATCTCCTATACGTAGCGCAACTAAATCTAAGCCCTACCTGATATACGTAGCTCAAATAAACCTAAAACCTATGTTCTATATGAAACGCAAATCTAAACAGTATCCGCATACTGATCTCTCCTACGGTCCGTAGGGAGAAAACCCACCCTCCCTCCCAGTATCCGGATACTAAACTCACCTACTGTCCGTAGGGAGAACTTCCTCGCCTACCGTCCGTAGGGAGGGCCTACACCGCATGAGTTTAAACTCAACCTAACACATATATCCTATACGTAGCGCAACTAAATCTAAGCCCTACCTGATATACGTAGCTCAAATAAACCTAAAACCTGTGTTCTATATGAAACGCAAATCTAAACAGTATCCGCATACTGATCTCTCCTACGGTCCGTAGGGAGAAAACCCACCCTCCCTCCCAGTATCCGGATACTAAACTCACCTACTGTCCGTAGGGAGAACTTCCTCGCCTACCGTCCGTAGGGAGGGCCTACACCGCATGAGTTTAAACTCAACCTAACACATATCTCCTATACGTAGCGCAACTAAATCTAAGCCCTACCTGATATACGTATCTCAAATAAACCTAAAACCTATGTTCTATATGAAACGCAAATCTAAACAGTATCCGCATACTGATCTCTCCTACGGTCCGTAGGGAGAAAACCCACCCTCCCTCCCAGTATCCGGATACTAAACTCACCTACTGTCCGTAGGGAGAACTTCCTCGCCTACCGTCCGTAGGGAGGGCCTACACCGCATGAGTTTAAACTCAACCTAACACATATCTCCTATACGTAGCGCAACTAAATCTAAGCCCTACCTGATATACGTAGCTCAAATAAACCTAAAACCTATGTTCTATATGAAACGCAAATCTATATAGTATCCGCATACTAAACTCACCTACTGTCCGTAGGGAGAACTTCCTCGCCTACCGTCCGTAGGGAGGGCCTACACCGCATGAGTTTAAACTCAACCTAACACATATCTCCTATACGTAGCGCAACTAAATCTAAGCCCTACCTGATATACGTAGCTCAAATAAACCTAAAACCTATGTTCTATATGAAACGCAAATCTATATAGTATCCGCATACTAAACTCGCCTACTGTCTGTAGGGAGAACTTCCTCGCCTACCGTCCGTAGGGAGGGCCTACACCGCATGAGTTTAAACTCAACCTAACACATATCTCCTATACGTAGCGCAACTAAATCTAAGCCCTACCTGATATACGTAGCTCAAATAAACCTAAAACTTATGTTCTATATAAAACGCAAATCTATAAAGTATCCGCATACTAAACTCGCCTACTGTCTGTAGGGAGAACTTCCTCGCCTACCGTCCGTAGGGAGGGCCTACACCGCATGAGTTTAAACTCAACCTAACACATATCTCCTATACGTAGCGCAACTAAATCTAAGCCCTACCTGATATACGAAGCTCAAATAAACCTAAAACCTATGTTCTATATGAAACGCAAATCTATATAGTATCCGCATACTAAACTCGCCTACTGTCTGTAGGGAGAACTTCCTCGCCTACCGTCCGTAGGGAGGGCCTACACCGCATGAGTTTAAACTCAACCTAACACATATCTCCTATACGTAGCGCAACTAAATCTAAGCCCTACCTGATATACGTAGCTCAAATAAACCTAAAACCTATGTTCTATATGAAACGCAAATCTATATAGTATCCGCATACTAAACTCGCCTACTGTCTGTAGGGAGAACTTCCTCGCCTACCGTCCGTAGGGAGGGCCTACACCGCATGAGTTTAAACTCAACCTAACACATATCTCCTATACGTAGCGCAACTAAATCTAAGCCCTACCTGATATACGTAGCTCAAATAAACCTAAAACCTATGTTCTATATGAAACGCAAATCTAAACAGTATCCGCATACTGATCTCTCCTACGGTCCGTAGGGAGAAAACCCACCCTCCCTCCCAGTATCCGGATACTAAACTCACCTACTGTCCGTAGGGAGAACTTCCTCGCCTACCGTCCGTAGGGAGGGCCTACACCGCATGAGTTTAAACTCAACCTAACACATATCTCCTATACGTAGCGCAACTAAATCTAAGCCCTACCTGATATACGTAGCTCAAATAAACCTAAAGCCTATGTTCTATATGAAACGCAAATCTAAACAGTATCCGCATACTGATCTCTCCTACCGTCCGTAGGGAGAAAACCCACCCTCCCTCCCAGTATCCGGATACTAAACTCACCTACTGTCCGTAGGGAGAACTTCCTCGCCTACCGTCCGTAGGGAGGGCCTACACCGCATGAGTTTAAACTCAACCTAACACATATCTCCTATACGTAGCGCAACTAAATCTAAGCCCTACCTGATATACGTAGCTCAAATAAACCTAAAACCTATGTTCTATATGAAACGCAAATCTATATAGTATCCGCATACTAAACTCACCTACTGTCCGTAGGGAGAACTTCCTCGCCTACCGTCCGTAGGGAGGGCCTACACCGCATGAGTTTAAACTCAACCTAACACATATCTCCTATACGTAGCGCAACTAAATCTAAGCCCTACCTGATATACGTATCTCAAATAAACCTAAAACCTATGTTCTATATGAAACGCAAATCTAAACAGTATCCGCATACTGATCTCTCCTACGGTCCGTAGGGAGAAAACCCACCCTCCCTCCCAGTATCCGGATACTAAACTCACCTACTGTCCGTAGGGAGAACTTCCTCGCCTACCGTCCGTAGGGAGGGCCTACACCGCATGAGTTTAAACTCAACCTAACACATATCTCCTATACGTAGCGCAACTAAATCTAAGCCCTACCTGATATACGTAGCTCAAATAAACCTAAAGCCTATGTTCTATATGAAACGCAAATCTAAACAGTATCCGCATACTGATCTCTCCTACCGTCCGTAGGGAGAAAACCCACCCTCCCTCCCAGTATCCGGATACTAAACTCACCTACTGTCCGTAGGGAGAACTTCCTCGCCTACCGTCCGTAGGGAGGGCCTACACCGCATGAGTTTAAACTCAACCTAACACATATCTCCTATACGTAGCGCAACTAAATCTAAGCCCTACCTGATAAACGTAGCTCAAATAAACCTAAAACCTATGTTCTATATGAAACGCAAATCTAAACAGTATCCGCATACTGATCTCTCCTACGGTCCGTAGGGAGAAAACCCACCCTCCCTCCCAGTATCCGAATACTAAACTCACCTACTGTCCGTAGGGAGAACTTCCTCGCCTACCGTCCGTAGGGAGGGCCTACACCGCATGAGTTTAAACTCAACCTAACACATATCTCCTATACGTAGCGCAACTAAATCTAAGCCCTACCTGATATACGTATCTCAAATAAACCTAAAACCTATGTTCTATATGAAACGCAAATCTAAACAGTATCCGCATACTGATCTCTCCTACGGTCCGTAGGGAGAAAACCCACCCTCCCTCCCAGTATCCGGATACTAAACTCACCTACTGTCCGTAGGGAGAACTTCCTCGCCTACCGTCCGTAGGGAGGGCCTACACCGCATGAGTTTAAACTCAACCTAACACATATCTCCTATACGTAGCGCAACTAAATCTAAGCCCTACCTGATATACGTAGCTCAAATAAACCTAAAACCTATGTTCTATATGAAACGCAAATCTATATAGTATCCGCATACTAAACTCACATACTGTCCGTAGGGAGAACTTCCTCGCCTACCGTCCGTAGGGAGGGCCTACACCGCATGAGTTTAAACTCAACCTAACACATATCTCCTATACGTAGCGCAACTAAATCTAAGCCCTACCTGATATACGTAGCTCAAATAAACCTAAAACCTATGTTCTATATGAAACGCAAATCTATATAGTATCCGCATACTAAACTCGCCTACTGTCTGTAGGGAGAACTTCCTCGCCTACCGTCCGTAGGGAGGGCCTACACCGCATGAGTTTAAACTCAACCTAACACATATCTCCTATACGTAGCGCAACTAAATCTAAGCCCTACCTGATATACGTAGCTCAAATAAACCTAAAACCTATGTTCTATATAAAACGCAAATCTATAAAGTATCCGCATACTAAACTCGCCTACTGTCTGTAGGGAGAACTTCCTCGCCTACAGTCCGTAGGGAGGGCCTACACCGCATGAGTTTAAACTCAACCTAACACATATCTCCTATACGTAGCGCAACTAAATCTAAGCCCTACCTGATATACGTATCTCAAATAAACCTAAAACCTATGTTCTATATGAAACGCAAATCTAAACAGTATCCGCATACTGATCTCTCCTACCGTCCGTAGGGAGAAAACCCACCCTCCCTCCCAGTATCCGGATACTAAACTCACCTACTGTCCGTAGGGAGAACTTCCTCGCCTACCGTCCGTAGGGAGGGCCTACACCGCATGAGTTTAAACTCAACCTAACACATATCTCCTATACGTAGCGCAACTAAATCTAAGCCCTACCTGATATACGTAGCTCAAATAAACCTAAAACCTATGTTCTATATGAAACGCAAATCTATATAGTATCCGCATACTAAACTCACCTACTGTCCGTAGGGAGAACTTCCTCGCCTACCGTCCGTAGGGAGGGCCTACACCGCATGAGTTTAAACTCAACCTAACACATATCTCCTATACGTAGCGCAACTAAATCTAAGCCCTACCTGATATACGTAGCTCAAATAAACCTAAAACCTATGTTCTATATGAAACGCAAATCTAAACAGTATCCGCATACTGATCTCTCCTACGGTCCGTAGGGAGAAAACCCACCCTCCCTCCCAGTATCCGGATACTAAACTCACCTACTGTCCGTAGGGAGAACTTCCTCGCCTACCGTCCGTAGGGAGGGCCTACACCGCATGAGTTTAAACTCAACCTAACACATATCTCCTATACGTAGCGCAACTAAATCTAAGCCCTACCTGATATACGTAGCTCAAATAAACCTAAAGCCTATGTTCTATATGAAACGCAAATCTAAACAGTATCCGCATACTGATCTCTCCTACCGTCCGTAGGGAGAAAACCCACCCTCCCTCCCAGTATCCGGATATTAAACTCACCTACTGTCCGTAGGGAGAACTTCCTCGCCTACCGTCCGTAGGGAGGGCCTACACCGCATGAGTTTAAACTCAACCTAACACATATCTCCTATACGTAGCGCAACTAAATCTAAGCCCTACCTGATATACGTAGCTCAAATAAACCTAAAACCTATGTTCTATATGAAACGCAAATCTATATAGTATCCGCATACTAAACTCACCTACTGTCCGTAGGGAGAACTTCCTCGCCTACCGTCCGTAGGGAGGGCCTACACCGCATGAGTTTAAACTCAACCTAACACATATCTCCTATACGTAGCGCAACTAAATCTAAGCCCTACCTGATATACGTAGCTCAAATAAACCTAAAACCTATGTTCTATATGAAACGCAAATCTATATAGTATCCGCATACTAAACTCACCTACTGTCCGTAGGGAGAACTTCCTCGCCTACCGTCCGTAGGGAGGGCCTACACCGCATGAGTTTAAACTCAACCTAACACATATCTCCTATACGTAGCGCAACTAAATCTAAGCCCTACCTGATATACGTAGCTCAAATAAACCTTAAGCCTATGTTCTATATGAAACGCAAATCTAAACAGTATCCGCATACTGATCTCTCCTACCGTCCGTAGGGAGAAAACCCACCCTCCCTCCCAGTATCCGGATACTAAACTCACCTACTGTCCGTAGGGAGAACTTCCTCGCCTACCGTCCGTAGGGAGGGCCTACACCGCATGAGTTTAAACTCAACCTAACACATATCTCCTATACGTAGCGCAACTAAATCTAAGCCCTACCTGATATACGTAGCTCAAATAAACCTAAAGCCTATGTTCTATATGAAACGCAGATCTAAACAGTATCCGCATACTGATCTCTCCTACCGTCCGTAGGGAGAAAACCCACCCTCCCTCCCAGTATCCGGATACTAAACTCACCTACTGTCCGTAGGGAGAACTTCCTCGCCTACCGTCCGTAGGGAGGGCCTACACCGCATGAGTTTAAACTCAACCTAACACATATCTCCTATACGTAGCGCAACTAAATCTAAGCCCTACCTGATATACGTAGCTCAAATAAACCTAAAGCCTATGTTCTATATGAAACGCAGATCTAAACAGTATCCGCATACTGATCTCTCCTACCGTCCGTAGGGAGAAAACCCACCCTCCCTCCCAGTATCCGGATACTAAACTCACCTACTGTCCGTAGGGAGAACTTCCTCGCCTACCGTCCGTAGGGAGGGCCTACACCGCATGAGTTTAAACTCAACCTAACACATATCTCCTATACGTAGCGCAACTAAATCTAAGCCCTACCTGATATACGTAGCTCAAATAAACCTAAAGCCTATGTTCTATATGAAACGCAGATCTAAACAGTATCCGCATACTGATCTCTCCTACCGTCCGTAGGGAGAAAACCCACCCTCCCTCCCAGTATTCGGATACTAAACTCACCTACTGTTCGTAGGGAGAACTTCCTCGCCTACCGTCCGTAGGGAGGGCCTACACCGCATGAGTTTAAACTCAACCTACAACATATCTCCTATACGTAGCGCAACTAAATCTAAGCCCTACCTGATATACGTAGCTCAAATAAACCTAAAACCTATGTTCTATATGAAACGCAAATCTATATAGTATCCGCATACTAAACTCACCTACTGTTCGTAGGGAGAACTTCCTCGCCTACCGTCCGTAGGGAGGGCCTACACCGCATGAGTTTAAACTCAACCTACAACATATCTCCTATACGTAGTGCAACTAAATCTAAGCCCTACCTGATATACGTAGCTCAAATAAACCTAAAGCCTATGTTCTTTATGAAACGCAAATCTAAACAGTATCCGCATACTGATCTCTCCTACGGTCCGTAGGGAGAAAACCCACCCTCCCTCCCAGTATCCGGATACTAAACTCACCTACTGTCCGTAGGGAGAACTTCCTCGCCTACCGTCCGTAGGGAGGGCCTACACCGCATGAGTTTAAACTCAACCTAACACATATCTCCTATACGTAGCGCAACTAAATCTAAGCCCTACCTGATATACGTAGCTCAAATAAACCTAAAACCTATGTTCTATGAAACGCAAATCTATATAGTATTCGCATACTAAACTCACCTGCTGTCCGTAGGGAGAACTTCCTCGCCTACCGTCCGTAGGGAGGGCCTACACCGCATGAGTTTAAACTCAACCTAACACATATCTCCTATACGTAGCGCAGCTAAATCTAAGCCCTACCTGATATACGTAGCTCAAATAAACCTAAAACCTATGTTCTATATGAAACGCAAATCTATATAGTATCCGCATACTAAACTCACCTGCTGTCCGTAGGGAGAACTTCCTCGCCTACCGTCCGTAGGGAGGGCCTACACCGCATGAGTTTAAACTTAACCTAACACATATCTCCTATACGTAGCGCAACTAAATCTAAGCCCTACCTGATATACGTAGCTCAAATAAACCTAAAACCTATGTTCTATATGAAACGCAAATTTATATAGTATCCGCATACTAAACTCACCTACTGTCCGTAGGGAGAACTTCCTCGCCTACCGTCCGTAGGGAGGGCCTACACCGCATGAGTTTAAACTCAACCTAACACATATCTCCTATACGTAGCGCAACTAAATCTAAGCCCTACCTGATATACGTAGCTCAAATAAACCTCATACTGATCCTCATACTCGCCTACCGTCCGTAGGGAGGGCCTACACCGCATGAGTTTAAACTCAACCTAACACATATCTCCTATACGTAGCGCAACTAAATCTAAGCCCTACCTGATATACGTAGCTCAAATAAACCTAAAACCTATGTTCTATATGAAACGCAAATCTATATAGTATCCGCATACTAAACTCACCTGCTGTCCGTAGGGAGAACTTCCTCGCCTACCGTCCGTAGGGAGGGCCTACACCGCATGAGTTTAAACTCAACCTAACACATATCTCCTATACGTAGTGCAACTAAATCTAAGCCCTACCTGATATACGTAGCTCAAATAAACCTAAAACCTATGTTCTATATGAAACGCAAATTTATATAGTATCCGCATACTAAACTCACCTACTGTCCGTAGGGAGAACTTCCTCGCCTACCGTCCGTAGGGAGGGCCTACACCGCATGAGTTTAAACTCAACCTATCACATATCTCCTATACGTAGTGCAACTAAATCTAAGCCCTACCTGATATACGTAGCTCAAATAAACCTAAAACCTATGTTCTATATGAAACGCAAATTTATATAGTATCCGCATACTAAACTCACCTACTGTCCGTAGGGAGAACTTCCTCGCCTACCGTCCGTAGGGAGGGCCTACACCGCATGAGTTTAAACTCAACCTAACACATATCTCCTATACGTAGCGCAACTAAATCTAAGCCCTACCTGATATACGTAGCTCAAATAAACCTAAAACCTATGTTCTATATGAAACGCAAATTCATATAGTATCCGCATACTAAACTCACCTACTGTCCGTAGGGAGAACTTCCTCGCCTACAGTCCGTAGGGAGGGCCTACACCGCATGAGTTTAAACTCAACCTAACACATATCTCCTATACGTAGCGCAACTAAATCTAAGCCCTACCTGATATACGTATCTCAAATAAACCTAAAACCTATGTTCTATATGAAACGCAAATCTAAACAGTATCCGCATACTGATCTCTCCTACGGTCCGTAGGGAGAAAACCCTCCCTCCCTCCCAGTATCCGGATACTAAACTCACCTACTGTCCGTAGGGAGAACTTCCTCGCCTACCGTCCGTAGGGAGGGCCTACACCGCATGAGTTTAAACTCAACCTAACACATATCTCCTATACGTAGCGCAACTAAATCTAAGCCCTACCTGATATACGTAGCTCAAATAAACCTAAAACCTATGTTCTATATGAAACGCAAATCTATATAGTATCCGCATACTAAACTCGCCTACTGTCTGTAGGGAGAACTTCCTCGCCTACCGTCCGTAGGGAGGGCCTACACCGCATGAGTTTAAACTCAACCTAACACATATCTCCTATACGTAGCGCAACTAAATCTAAGCCCTACCTGATATACGTAGCTCAAATAAACCTAAAACCTATGTTCTATATGAAACGCAAATCTAAACAGTATCCGCATACTGATCTCTCCTACGGTCCGTAGGGAGAAAACCCACCCTCCCTCCCAGTATCCGGATACTAAACTCACCTACTGTCCGTAGGGAGAACTTCCTCGCCTACCGTCCGTAGGGAGGGCCTACACCGCATGAGTTTAAACTCAACCTAACACATATCTCCTATACGTAGCGCAGCTAAATCTAAGCCCTACCTGATATACGTAGCTCAAATAAACCTAAAACCTATGTTCTATATGAAACGCAAATCTATATAGTATCCGCATACTAAACTCACCTGCTGTCCGTAGGGAGAACTTCTTCGCCTACCGTCCGTAGGGAGGGCCTACACCGCATGAGTTTAAACTTAACCTAACACATATCTCCTATACGTAGCGCAACTAAATCTAAGCCCTACCTGATATACGTAGCTCAAATAAACCTAAAACCTATGTTCTATATGAAACGCAAATTTATATAGTATCCGCATACTAAACTCACCTACTGTCCGTAGGGAGAACTTCCTCGCCTACCGTCCGTAGGGAGGGCCTACACCGCATGAGTTTAAACTCAACCTAACACATATCTCCTATACGTAGCGCAACTAAATCTAAGCCCTACCTGATATACGTAGCTCAAATAAACCTCATACTGATCCTCATACTCGCCTACCGTCCGTAGGGAGGGCCTACACCGCATGAGTTTAAACTCAACCTAACACATATCTCCTATACGTAGCGCAACTAAATCTAAGCCCTACCTGATATACGTAGCTCAAATAAACCTAAAACCTATGTTCTATATGAAACGCAAATTTATATAGTATCCGCATACTAAACTCACCTACTGTCCGTAGGGAGAACTTCCTCGCCTACAGTCCGTAGGGAGGGCCTACACCGCATGAGTTTAAACTCAACCTAACACATATCTCCTATACGTAGCGCAACTAAATCTAAGCCCTACCTGATATACGTATCTCAAATAAACCTAAAACCTATGTTCTATATGAAACGCAAATCTAAACAGTATCCGCATACTGATCTCTCCTACGGTCCGTAGGGAGAAAACCCACCCTCCCTCCCAGTATCCGGATACTAAACTCACCTACTGTCCGTAGGGAGAACTTCCTCGCCTACCGTCCGTAGGGAGGGCCTACACCGCATGAGTTTAAACTCAACCTAACACATATCTCCTATACGTAGCGCAACTAAATCTAAGCCCTACCTGATATACGTAGCTCAAATAAACCTAAAACCTATGTTCTATATGAAACGCAAATCTATATAGTATCCGCATACTAAACTCGCCTACTGTCTGTAGGGAGAACTTCCTCGCCTACCGTCCGTAGGGAGGGCCTACACCGCATGAGTTTAAACTCAACCTAACACATATCTCCTATACGTAGCGCAACTAAATCTAAGCCCTACCTGATATACGTAGCTCAAATAAACCTAAAACCTATGTTCTATATGAAACGCAAATCTAAACAGTATCCGCATACTGATCTCTCCTACGGTCCGTAGGGAGAAAACCCACCCTCCCTCCCAGTATCCGGATACTAAACTCACCTGCTGTCCGTAGGGAGAACTTCCTCGCCTACCGTCCGTAGGGAGGGCCTACACCGCATGAGTTTAAACTTAACCTAACACATATCTCCTATACGTAGCGCAACTAAATCTAAGCCCTACCTGATATACGTAGCTCAAATAAACCTAAAACCTATGTTCTATATGAAACGCAAATTTATATAGTATCCGCATACTAAACTCACCTACTGTCCGTATGGAGAACTTCCTCGCCTACCGTCCGTAGGGAGGGCCTACACCGCATGAGTTTAAACTCAACCTAACACATATCTCCTATACGTAGCGCAACTAAATCTAAGCCCTACCTGATATACGTAGCTCAAATAAACCTCATACTGATCCTCATACTCGCCTACCGTCCGTAGGGAGGGCCTACACCGCATGAGTTTAAACTCAACCTAACACATATCTCCTATACGTAGCGCAACTAAATCTAAGCCCTACCTGATATACGTAGCTCAAATAAACCTAAAACCTATGTTCTATATGAAACGCAAATTTATATAGTATCCGCATACTAAACTCACCTACTGTCCGTAGGGAGAACTTCCTCGCCTACAGTCCGTAGGGAGGGCCTACACCGCATGAGTTTAAACTCAACCTAACACATATCTCCTATACGTAGCGCAACTAAATCTAAGCCCTACCTGATATACGTATCTCAAATAAACCTAAAACCTATGTTCTATATGAAACGCAAATCTAAACAGTATCCGCATACTGATCTCTCCTACGGTCCGTAGGGAGAAAACCCACCCTCCCTCCCAGTATCCGGATACTAAACTCACCTACTGTCCGTAGGGAGAACTTCCTCGCCTACCGTCCGTAGGGAGGGCCTACACCGCATGAGTTTAAACTCAACCTAACACATATCTCCTATACGTAGCGCAACTAAATCTAAGCCCTACCTGATATACGTAGCTCAAATAAACCTAAAGCCTATGTTCTATATGAAACGCAAATCTAAACAGTATCCGCATACTGATCTCTCCTACCGTCCGTAGGGAGAAAACCCACCCTCCCTCCCAGTATCCGGATACTAAACTCACCTACTGTCCGTAGGGAGAACTTCCTCGCCTACCGTCCGTAGGGAGGGCCTACACCGCATGAGTTTAAACTCAACCTAACACATATCTCCTATACGTAGCGCAACTAAATCTAAGCCCTACCTGATATACGTAGCTCAAATAAACCTAAAACCTATGTTCTATATGAAACGCAAATCTAAACAGTATCCGCATACTGATCTCTCCTACGGTCCGTAGGGAGAAAACCCACCCTCCCTCCCAGTATCCGGATACTAAACTCACCTGCTGTCCGTAGGGAGAACTTCCTCGCCTACCGTCCGTAGGGAGGGCCTACACCGCATGAGTTTAAACTCAACCTAACACATATCTCCTATACGTAGCGCAACTAAATCTAAGCCCTACCTGATATACGTAGCTCAAATAAACCTAAAGCCTATGTTCTATATGAAACGCAAATCTAAACAGTATCCGCATACTGATCTCTCCTACCGTCCGTAGGGAGAAAACCCACCCTCCCTCCCAGTATCCGGATACTAAACTCACCTACTGTCCGTAGGGAGAACTTCCTCGCCTACCGTCCGTAGGGAGGGCCTACACCGCATGAGTTTAAACTCAACCTAACACATATCTCCTATACGTAGCGCAACTAAATCTAAGCCCTACCTGATATACGTAGCTCAAATAAACCTAAAACCTATGTTCTATGAAACGCAAATCTATATAGTATTCGCATACTAAACTCACCTGCTGTCCGTAGGGAGAACTTCCTCGCCTACCGTCCGTAGGGAGGGCCTACACCGCATGAGTTTAAACTCAACCTAACACATATCTCCTATACGTAGCGCAGCTAAATCTAAGCCCTACCTGATATACGTAGCTCAAATAAACCTAAAACCTATGTTCTATATGAAACGCAAATTTATATAGTATCCGCATACTAAACTCGCCTACTGTCTGTAGGGAGAACTTCCTCGCCTACCGTCCGTAGGGAGGGCCTACACCGCATGAGTTTAAACTCAACCTAACACATATCTCCTATACGTAGCGCAACTAAATCTAAGCCCTACCTGATATACGTAGCTCAAATAAACCTAAAACCTATGTTCTATATGAAACGCAAATCTATATAGTATCCGCATACTAAACTCGCCTACTGTCTGTAGGGAGAACTTCCTCGCCTACCGTCCGTAGGGAGGGCCTACACCGCATGAGTTTAAACTCAACCTAACACATATCTCCTATACGTAGCGCAACTAAATCTAAGCCCTACCTGATATACGTAGCTCAAATAAACCTAAAACCTATGTTCTATATGAAACGCAAATCTATATAGTATCCGCATACTAAACTCGCCTACTGTCTGTAGGGAGAACTTCCTCGCCTACCGTCCGTAGGGAGGGCCTACACCGCATGAGTTTAAACTCAACCTAACACATATCTCCTATACGTAGCGCAACTAAATCTAAGCCCTACCTGATATACGTAGCTCAAATAAACCTAAAACCTATGTTCTATATGAAACGCAAATCTATATAGTATCCGCATACTAAACTCGCCTACTGTCTGTAGGGAGAACTTCCTCGCCTACCGTCCGTAGGGAGGGCCTACACCGCATGAGTTTAAACTCAACCTAACACATATCTCCTATACGTAGCGCAACTAAATCTAAGCCCTACCTGATATACGTAGCTCAAATAAACCTAAAACCTATGTTCTATGAAACGCAAATCTATATAGTATCCGCATACTAAACTCACCTGCTGTCCGTAGGGAGAACTTCCTCGCCTACCGTCCGTAGGGAGGGCCTACACCGCATGAGTTTAAACTCAACCTAACACATATCTCCTATACGTAGCGCAGCTAAATCTAAGCCCTACCTGATATACGTAGCTCAAATAAACCTAAAACCTATGTTCTATATGAAACGCAAATCTATATAGTATCCGCATACTAAACTCACCTGCTGTCCGTAGGGAGAACTTCCTCGCCTACCGTCCGTAGGGAGGGCCTACACCGCATGAGTTTAAACTTAACCTAACACATATCTCCTATACGTAGCGCAACTAAATCTAAGCCCTACCTGATATACGTAGCTCAAATAAACCTAAAACCTATGTTCTATATGAAACGCAAATTTATATAGTATCCGCATACTAAACTCACCTACTGTCCGTAGGGAGAACTTCCTCGCCTACCGTCCGTAGGCAGGGCCTACACCGCATGAGTTTAAACTCAACCTAACACATATCTCCTATACGTAGTGCAACTAAATCTAAGCCCTACCTGATATACGTAGCTCAAATAAACCTAAAACCTATGTTCTATATGAAACGCAAATTTATATAGTATCCGCATACTAAACTCACCTACTGTCCGTAGGGAGAACTTCCTCGCCTACCGTCCGTAGGGAGGGCCTACACCGCATGAGTTTAAACTCAACCTATCACATATCTCCTATACGTAGTGCAACTAAATCTAAGCCCTACCTGATATACGTAGCTCAAATAAACCTAAAACCTATGTTCTATATGAAACGCAAATTTATATAGTATCCGCATACTAAACTCACCTACTGTCCGTAGGGAGAACTTCCTCGCCTACCGTCCGTAGGGAGGGCCTACACCGCATGAGTTTAAACTCAACCTAACACATATCTCCTATACGTAGCGCAACTAAATCTAAGCCCTACCTGATATACGTAGCTCAAATAAACCTAAAGCCTATGTTCTATATGAAACGCAAATCTAAACAGTATCCGCATACTGATCTCTCCTACCGTCCGTAGGGAGAAAACCCACCCTCCCTCCCAGTATCCGGATACTAAACTCACCTACTGTCCGTAGGGAGAACTTCCTCGCCTACCGTCCGTAGGGAGGGCCTACACCGCATGAGTTTAAACTCAACCTAACACATATCTCCTATACGTAGCGCAACTAAATCTAAGCCCTACCTGATATACGTAGCTCAAATAAACCTAAAACCTATGTTCTATGAAACGCAAATCTATATAGTATTCGCATACTAAACTCACCTGCTGTCCGTAGGGAGAACTTCCTCGCCTACCGTCCGTAGGGAGGGCCTACACCGCATGAGTTTAAACTCAACCTAACACATATCTCCTATACGTAGCGCAGCTAAATCTAAGCCCTACCTGATATACGTAGCTCAAATAAACCTAAAACCTATGTTCTATATGAAACGCAAATCTATATAGTATCCGCATACTAAACTCGCCTACTGTCTGTAGGGAGAACTTCCTCGCCTACCGTCCGTAGGGAGGGCCTACACCGCATGAGTTTAAACTCAACCTAACACATATCTCCTATACGTAGCGCAACTAAATCTAAGCCCTACCTGATATACGTAGCTCAAATAAACCTAAAACCTATGTTCTATATGAAACGCAAATCTATATAGTATCCGCATACTAAACTCGCCTACTGTCTGTAGGGAGAACTTCCTCGCCTACCGTCCGTAGGGAGGGCCTACACCGCATGAGTTTAAACTCAACCTAACACATATCTCCTATACGTAGCGCAACTAAACCTAAGCCCTACCTGATATACGTAGCTCAAATAAACCTAAAACCTATGTTCTATATGAAACGCAAATCTATATAGTATCCGCATACTAAACTCGCCTACTGTCTGTAGGGAGAACTTCCTCGCCTACCGTCCGTAGGGAGGGCCTACACCGCATGAGTTTAAACTCAACCTAACACATATCTCCTATACGTAGCGCAACTAAATCTAAGCCCTACCTGATATACGTAGCTCAAATAAACCTAAAACCTATGTTCTATGAAACGCAAATCTATATAGTATCCGCATACTAAACTCACCTGCTGTCCGTAGGGAGAACTTCCTCGCCTACCGTCCGTAGGGAGGGCCTACACCGCATGAGTTTAAACTCAACCTAACACATATCTCCTATACGTAGCGCAGCTAAATCTAAGCCCTACCTGATATACGTAGCTCAAATAAACCTAAAACCTATGTTCTATATGAAACACAAATCTATATAGTATCCGCATACTAAACTCACCTGCTGTCCGTAGGGAGAACTTCCTCGCCTACCGTCCGTAGGGAGGGCCTACACCGCATGAGTTTAAACTTAACCTAACACATATCTCCTATACGTAGCGCAACTAAATCTAAGCCCTACCTGATATACGTAGCTCAAATAAACCTAAAACCTATGTTCTATATGAAACGCAAATTTATATAGTATCCGCATACTAAACTCACCTACTGTCCGTAGGGAGAACTTCCTCGCCTACCGTCCGTAGGGAGGGCCTACACCGCATGAGTTTAAACTCAACCTAACACATATCTCCTATACGTAGCGCAACTAAATCTAAGCCCTACCTGATATACGTAGCTCAAATAAACCTCATACTGATCCTCATACTCGCCTACCGTCCGTAGGGAGGGCCTACACCGCATGAGTTTAAACTCAACCTAACACATATCTCCTATACGTAGCGCAACTAAATCTAAGCCCTACCTGATATACGTAGCTCAAATAAACCTAAAACCTATGTTCTATATGAAACGCAAATCTATATAGTATCCGCATACTAAACTCACCTGCTGTCCGTAGGGAGAACTTCCTCGCCTACCGTCCGTAGGGAGAGCCTACACCGCATGAGTTTAAACTCAACCTAACACATATCTCCTATACGTAGTGCAACTAAATCTAAGCCCTACCTGATATACGTAGCTCAAATAAACCTAAAACCTATGTTCTATATGAAACGCAAATTTATATAGTATCCGCATACTAAACTCACCTACTGTCCGTAGGGAGAACTTCCTCGCCTACCGTCCGTAGGGAGGGCCTACACCGCATGAGTTTAAACTCAACCTATCACATATCTCCTATACGTAGTGCAACTAAATCTAAGCCCTACCTGATATACGTAGCTCAAATAAACCTAAAACCTATGTTCTATATGAAACGCAAATTTATATAGTATCCGCATACTAAACTCACCTACTGTCCGTAGGGAGAACTTCCTCGCCTACCGTCCGTAGGGAGGGCCTACACCGCATGAGTTTAAACTCAACCTAACACATATCTCCTATACGTAGCGCAACTAAATCTAAGCCCTACCTGATATACGTAGCTCAAATAAACCTAAAACCTATGTTCTATATGAAACGCAAATTTATATAGTATCCGCATACTAAACTCACCTACTGTCCGTAGGGAGAACTTCCTCGCCTACAGTCCGTAGGGAGGGCCTACACCGCATGAGTTTAAACTCAACCTAACACATATCTCCTATACGTAGCGCAACTAAATCTAAGCCCTACCTGATATACGTATCTCAAATAAACCTAAAACCTATGTTCTATATGAAACGCAAATCTAAACAGTATCCGCATACTGATCTCTCCTACGGTCCGTAGGGAGTAAACCCACCCTCCCTCCCAGTATCCGGATACTAAACTCACCTACTGTCCGTAGGGAGAACTTCCTCGCCTACCGTCCGTAGGGAGGGCCTACACCGCATGAGTTTAAACTCAACCTAACACATATCTCCTATACGTAGCGCAACTAAATCTAAGCCCTACCTGATATACGTAGCTCAAATAAACCTAAAACCTATGTTCTATATGAAACGCAAATCTATATAGTATCCGCATACTAAACTCGCCTACTGTCTGTAGGGAGAACTTCCTCGCCTACCGTCCGTAGGGAGGGCCTACACCGCATGAGTTTAAACTCAACCTAACACATATCTCCTATACGTAGCGCAACTAAATCTAAGCCCTACCTGATATACGTAGCTCAAATAAACCTAAAACCTATGTTCTATATGAAACGCAAATCTAAACAGTATCCGCATACTGATCTCTCCTACGGTCCGTAGGGAGAAAACCCACCCTCCCTCCCAGTATCCGGATACTAAACTCACCTACTGTCCGTAGGGAGAACTTCCTCGCCTACCGTCCGTAGGGAGGGCCTACACCGCATGAGTTTAAACTCAACCTAACACATATATCCTATACGTAGCGCAACTAAATCTAAGCCCTACCTGATATACGTAGCTCAAATAAACCTAAAACCTGTGTTCTATATGAAACGCAAATCTAAACAGTATCCGCATACTGATCTCTCCTACGGTCCGTAGGGAGAAAACCCACCCTCCCTCCCAGTATCCGGATACTAAACTCACCTACTGTCCGTAGGGAGAACTTCCTCGCCTACCGTCCGTAGGGAGGGCCTACACCGCATGAGTTTAAACTCAACCTAACACATATCTCCTATACGTAGCGCAACTAAATCTAAGCCCTACCTGATATACGTATCTCAAATAAACCTAAAACCTATGTTCTATATGAAACGCAAATCTAAACAGTATCCGCATACTGATCTCTCCTACGGTCCGTAGGGAGAAAACCCACCCTCCCTCCCAGTATCCGGATACTAAACTCACCTACTGTCCGTAGGGAGAACTTCCTCGCCTACCGTCCGTAGGGAGGGCCTACACCGCATGAGTTTAAACTCAACCTAACACATATCTCCTATACGTAGCGCAACTAAATCTAAGCCCTACCTGATATACGTAGCTCAAATAAACCTAAAACCTATGTTCTATATGAAACGCAAATCTATATAGTATCCGCATACTAAACTCACCTACTGTCCGTAGGGAGAACTTCCTCGCCTACCGTCCGTAGGGAGGGCCTACACCGCATGAGTTTAAACTCAACCTAACACATATCTCCTATACGTAGCGCAACTAAATCTAAGCCCTACCTGATATACGTAGCTCAAATAAACCTAAAACCTATGTTCTATATGAAACGCAAATCTATATAGTATCCGCATACTAAACTCGCCTACTGTCTGTAGGGAGAACTTCCTCGCCTACCGTCCGTAGGGAGGGCCTACACCGCATGAGTTTAAACTCAACCTAACACATATCTCCTATACGTAGCGCAACTAAATCTAAGCCCTACCTGATATACGTAGCTCAAATAAACCTAAAACTTATGTTCTATATAAAACGCAAATCTATAAAGTATCCGCATACTAAACTCGCCTACTGTCTGTAGGGAGAACTTCCTCGCCTACCGTCCGTAGGGAGGGCCTACACCGCATGAGTTTAAACTCAACCTAACACATATCTCCTATACGTAGCGCAACTAAATCTAAGCCCTACCTGATATACGAAGCTCAAATAAACCTAAAACCTATGTTCTATATGAAACGCAAATCTATATAGTATCCGCATACTAAACTCGCCTACTGTCTGTAGGGAGAACTTCCTCGCCTACCGTCCGTAGGGAGGGCCTACACCGCATGAGTTTAAACTCAACCTAACACATATCTCCTATACGTAGCGCAACTAAATCTAAGCCCTACCTGATATACGTAGCTCAAATAAACCTAAAACCTATGTTCTATATGAAACGCAAATCTATATAGTATCCGCATACTAAACTCGCCTACTGTCTGTAGGGAGAACTTCCTCGCCTACCGTCCGTAGGGAGGGCCTACACCGCATGAGTTTAAACTCAACCTAACACATATCTCCTATACGTAGCGCAACTAAATCTAAGCCCTACCTGATATACGTAGCTCAAATAAACCTAAAACCTATGTTCTATATGAAACGCAAATCTAAACAGTATCCGCATACTGATCTCTCCTACGGTCCGTAGGGAGAAAACCCACCCTCCCTCCCAGTATCCGGATACTAAACTCACCTACTGTCCGTAGGGAGAACTTCCTCGCCTACCGTCCGTAGGGAGGGCCTACACCGCATGAGTTTAAACTCAACCTAACACATATCTCCTATACGTAGCGCAACTAAATCTAAGCCCTACCTGATATACGTAGCTCAAATAAACCTAAAGCCTATGTTCTATATGAAACGCAAATCTAAACAGTATCCGCATACTGATCTCTCCTACCGTCCGTAGGGAGAAAACCCACCCTCCCTCCCAGTATCCGGATACTAAACTCACCTACTGTCCGTAGGGAGAACTTCCTCGCCTACCGTCCGTAGGGAGGGCCTACACCGCATGAGTTTAAACTCAACCTAACACATATCTCCTATACGTAGCGCAACTAAATCTAAGCCCTACCTGATATACGTAGCTCAAATAAACCTAAAACCTATGTTCTATATGAAACGCAAATCTATATAGTATCCGCATACTAAACTCACCTACTGTCCGTAGGGAGAACTTCCTCGCCTACCGTCCGTAGGGAGGGCCTACACCGCATGAGTTTAAACTCAACCTAACACATATCTCCTATACGTAGCGCAACTAAATCTAAGCCCTACCTGATATACGTATCTCAAATAAACCTAAAACCTATGTTCTATATGAAACGCAAATCTAAACAGTATCCGCATACTGATCTCTCCTACGGTCCGTAGGGAGAAAACCCACCCTCCCTCCCAGTATCCGGATACTAAACTCACCTACTGTCCGTAGGGAGAACTTCCTCGCCTACCGTCCGTAGGGAGGGCCTACACCGCATGAGTTTAAACTCAACCTAACACATATCTCCTATACGTAGCGCAACTAAATCTAAGCCCTACCTGATATACGTAGCTCAAATAAACCTAAAGCCTATGTTCTATATGAAACGCAAATCTAAACAGTATCCGCATACTGATCTCTCCTACCGTCCGTAGGGAGAAAACCCACCCTCCCTCCCAGTATCCGGATACTAAACTCACCTACTGTCCGTAGGGAGAACTTCCTCGCCTACCGTCCGTAGGGAGGGCCTACACCGCATGAGTTTAAACTCAACCTAACACATATCTCCTATACGTAGCGCAACTAAATCTAAGCCCTACCTGATAAACGTAGCTCAAATAAACCTAAAACCTATGTTCTATATGAAACGCAAATCTAAACAGTATCCGCATACTGATCTCTCCTACGGTCCGTAGGGAGAAAACCCACCCTCCCTCCCAGTATCCGAATACTAAACTCACCTACTGTCCGTAGGGAGAACTTCCTCGCCTACCGTCCGTAGGGAGGGCCTACACCGCATGAGTTTAAACTCAACCTAACACATATCTCCTATACGTAGCGCAACTAAATCTAAGCCCTACCTGATATACGTATCTCAAATAAACCTAAAACCTATGTTCTATATGAAACGCAAATCTAAACAGTATCCGCATACTGATCTCTCCTACGGTCCGTAGGGAGAAAACCCACCCTCCCTCCCAGTATCCGGATACTAAACTCACCTACTGTCCGTAGGGAGAACTTCCTCGCCTACCGTCCGTAGGGAGGGCCTACACCGCATGAGTTTAAACTCAACCTAACACATATCTCCTATACGTAGCGCAACTAAATCTAAGCCCTACCTGATATACGTAGCTCAAATAAACCTAAAACCTATGTTCTATATGAAACGCAAATCTATATAGTATCCGCATACTAAACTCACATACTGTCCGTAGGGAGAACTTCCTCGCCTACCGTCCGTAGGGAGGGCCTACACCGCATGAGTTTAAACTCAACCTAACACATATCTCCTATACGTAGCGCAACTAAATCTAAGCCCTACCTGATATACGTAGCTCAAATAAACCTAAAACCTATGTTCTATATGAAACGCAAATCTATATAGTATCCGCATACTAAACTCGCCTACTGTCTGTAGGGAGAACTTCCTCGCCTACCGTCCGTAGGGAGGGCCTACACCGCATGAGTTTAAACTCAACCTAACACATATCTCCTATACGTAGCGCAACTAAATCTAAGCCCTACCTGATATACGTAGCTCAAATAAACCTAAAACCTATGTTCTATATAAAACGCAAATCTATAAAGTATCCGCATACTAAACTCGCCTACTGTCTGTAGGGAGAACTTCCTCGCCTACAGTCCGTAGGGAGGGCCTACACCGCATGAGTTTAAACTCAACCTAACACATATCTCCTATACGTAGCGCAACTAAATCTAAGCCCTACCTGATATACGTATCTCAAATAAACCTAAAACCTATGTTCTATATGAAACGCAAATCTAAACAGTATCCGCATACTGATCTCTCCTACCGTCCGTAGGGAGAAAACCCACCCTCCCTCCCAGTATCCGGATACTAAACTCACCTACTGTCCGTAGGGAGAACTTCCTCGCCTACCGTCCGTAGGGAGGGCCTACACCGCATGAGTTTAAACTCAACCTAACACATATCTCCTATACGTAGCGCAACTAAATCTAAGCCCTACCTGATATACGTAGCTCAAATAAACCTAAAACCTATGTTCTATATGAAACGCAAATCTATATAGTATCCGCATACTAAACTCACCTACTGTCCGTAGGGAGAACTTCCTCGCCTACCGTCCGTAGGGAGGGCCTACACCGCATGAGTTTAAACTCAACCTAACACATATCTCCTATACGTAGCGCAACTAAATCTAAGCCCTACCTGATATACGTAGCTCAAATAAACCTAAAACCTATGTTCTATATGAAACGCAAATCTAAACAGTATCCGCATACTGATCTCTCCTACGGTCCGTAGGGAGAAAACCCACCCTCCCTCCCAGTATCCGGATACTAAACTCACCTACTGTCCGTAGGGAGAACTTCCTCGCCTACCGTCCGTAGGGAGGGCCTACACCGCATGAGTTTAAACTCAACCTAACACATATCTCCTATACGTAGCGCAACTAAATCTAAGCCCTACCTGATATACGTAGCTCAAATAAACCTAAAGCCTATGTTCTATATGAAACGCAAATCTAAACAGTATCCGCATACTGATCTCTCCTACCGTCCGTAGGGAGAAAACCCACCCTCCCTCCCAGTATCCGGATATTAAACTCACCTACTGTCCGTAGGGAGAACTTCCTCGCCTACCGTCCGTAGGGAGGGCCTACACCGCATGAGTTTAAACTCAACCTAACACATATCTCCTATACGTAGCGCAACTAAATCTAAGCCCTACCTGATATACGTAGCTCAAATAAACCTAAAACCTATGTTCTATATGAAACGCAAATCTATATAGTATCCGCATACTAAACTCACCTACTGTCCGTAGGGAGAACTTCCTCGCCTACCGTCCGTAGGGAGGGCCTACACCGCATGAGTTTAAACTCAACCTAACACATATCTCCTATACGTAGCGCAACTAAATCTAAGCCCTACCTGATATACGTAGCTCAAATAAACCTAAAACCTATGTTCTATATGAAACGCAAATCTATATAGTATCCGCATACTAAACTCACCTACTGTCCGTAGGGAGAACTTCCTCGCCTACCGTCCGTAGGGAGGGCCTACACCGCATGAGTTTAAACTCAACCTAACACATATCTCCTATACGTAGCGCAACTAAATCTAAGCCCTACCTGATATACGTAGCTCAAATAAACCTTAAGCCTATGTTCTATATGAAACGCAAATCTAAACAGTATCCGCATACTGATCTCTCCTACCGTCCGTAGGGAGAAAACCCACCCTCCCTCCCAGTATCCGGATACTAAACTCACCTACTGTCCGTAGGGAGAACTTCCTCGCCTACCGTCCGTAGGGAGGGCCTACACCGCATGAGTTTAAACTCAACCTAACACATATCTCCTATACGTAGCGCAACTAAATCTAAGCCCTACCTGATATACGTAGCTCAAATAAACCTAAAGCCTATGTTCTATATGAAACGCAGATCTAAACAGTATCCGCATACTGATCTCTCCTACCGTCCGTAGGGAGAAAACCCACCCTCCCTCCCAGTATCCGGATACTAAACTCACCTACTGTCCGTAGGGAGAACTTCCTCGCCTACCGTCCGTAGGGAGGGCCTACACCGCATGAGTTTAAACTCAACCTAACACATATCTCCTATACGTAGCGCAACTAAATCTAAGCCCTACCTGATATACGTAGCTCAAATAAACCTAAAGCCTATGTTCTATATGAAACGCAGATCTAAACAGTATCCGCATACTGATCTCTCCTACCGTCCGTAGGGAGAAAACCCACCCTCCCTCCCAGTATCCGGATACTAAACTCACCTACTGTCCGTAGGGAGAACTTCCTCGCCTACCGTCCGTAGGGAGGGCCTACACCGCATGAGTTTAAACTCAACCTAACACATATCTCCTATACGTAGCGCAACTAAATCTAAGCCCTACCTGATATACGTAGCTCAAATAAACCTAAAGCCTATGTTCTATATGAAACGCAGATCTAAACAGTATCCGCATACTGATCTCTCCTACCGTCCGTAGGGAGAAAACCCACCCTCCCTCCCAGTATCCGCATACTAAACTCACCTACTGTCCGTAGCGAGAACTTCCTCGCCTACCGTCCGTAGGGAGGGCCTACACCGCATGAGTTTAAACTCAACCTAACACATATCTCCTATACGTAGCGCAACTAAATCTAAGCCCTACCTGATATACGTAGCTCAAATAAACCTTAAGCCTATGTTCTATATGAAACGCAAATCTAAACAGTATCCGCATACTGATCTCTCCTACCGTCCGTAGGGAGAAAACCCACCCTCCCTCCCAGTATCCGGATACTAAACTCACCTACTGTCCGTAGGGAGAACTTCCTCGCCTACCGTCCGTAGGGAGGGCCTACACCGCATGAGTTTAAACTCAACCTAACACATATCTCCTATACGTAGCGCAACTAAATCTAAGCCCTACCTGATATACGTAGCTCAAATAAACCTAAAGCCTATGTTCTATATGAAACGCAAATCTAAACAGTATCCGCATACTGATCTCTCCTACCGTCCGTAGGGAGAAAACCCACCCTCCCTCCCAGTATCCGGATACTAAACTCACCTACTGTCCGTAGGGAGAACTTCCTCGCCTACCGTCCGTAGGGAGGGCCTACACCGCATGAGTTTAAACTCAACCTAACACATATCTCCTATACGTAGCGCAACTAAATCTAAGACCTACCTGATATACGTAGCTCAAATAAACCTTAAGCCTATGTTCTATATGAAACGCAAATCTAAACAGTATCCGCATACTGATCTCTCCTACCGTCCGTAGGGAGAAAACCCACCCTCCCTCCCAGTATCCGGATACTAAACTCACCTACTGTCCGTAGGGAGAACTTCCTCGCCTACCGTCCGTAGGGAGGGCCTACACCGCATGAGTTTAAACTCAACCTAACACATATCTCCTATACGTAGCGCAACTAAATCTAAGCCCTACCTGATATACGTAGCTCAAATAAACCTAAAGCCTATGTTCTATATGAAACGCAAATCTAAACAGTATCCGCATACTGATCTCTCCTACCGTCCGTAGGGAGAAAACCCACCCTCCCTCCCAGTATCCGGATACTAAACTCACCTACTGTCCGTAGGGAGAACTTCCTCGCCTACCGTCCGTAGGGAGGGCCTACACCGCATGAGTTTAAACTCAACCTAACACATATCTCCTATACGTAGCGCAACTAAATCTAAGCCCTACCTGATATACGTAGCTCAAATAAACCTAAAACCTATGTTCTATATGAAACGCAAATCTATATAGTATCCGCATACTAAACTCACCAACTGTCCGTAGGGAGAACTTCCTCGCCTACCGTCCGTAGGGAGGGCCTACACCGCATGAGTTTAAACTCAACCTAACACATATCTCCTATACGTAGCGCAACTAAATCTAAGCCCTACCTGATATACGTAGCTCAAATAAACCTAAAACCTATGTTCTATATGAAACGCAAATCTATATAGTATCCGCATACTAAACTCACCTACTGTCCGTAGGGAGAACTTCCTCGCCTACCGTCCGTAGGGAGGGCCTACACCGCATGAGTTTAAACTCAACCTAACACATATCTCCTATACGTAGCGCAACTAAATCTAAGCCCTACCTGATATACGTAGCTCAAATAAACCTAAAACCTATGTTCTATATGAAACGCAAATCTATATAGTATCCGCATACTAAACTCACCTACTGTCCGTAGGGAGAACTTCCTCGCCTACCGTCCGTAGGGAGGGCCTACACCGCATGAGTTTAAACTCAACCTAACACATATCTCCTATACGTAGCGCAACTAAATCTAAGCCCTACCTGATATACGTAGCTCAAATAAACCTTAAGCCTATGTTCTATATGAAACGCAAATCTAAACAGTATCCGCATACTGATCTCTCCTACCGTCCGTAGGGAGAAAACCCTCCCTCCCTCCCAGTATCCGGATACTAAACTCACCTACTGTCCGTAGGGAGAACTTCCTCGCCTACCGTCCGTAGGGAGGGCCTACACCGCATGAGTTTAAACTCAACCTAACACATATCTCCTATACGTAGCGCAACTAAATCTAAGCCCTACCTGATATACGTAGCTCAAATAAACCTAAAACCTATGTTCTATATGAAACGCAAATCTATATAGTATCCGCATACTAAACTCACCTACTGTCCGTAGGGAGAACTTCCTCGCCTACCGTCCGTAGGGAGGGCCTACACCGCATGAGTTTAAACTCAACCTAACACATATCTCCTATACGTAGCGCAACTAAATCTAAGCCCTACCTGATATACGTAGCTCAAATAAACCTAAAACCTATGTTCTATATGAAACGCAAATCTATATAGTATCCGCATACTAAACTCACCTACTGTCCGTAGGGAGAACTTCCTCGCCTACCGTCCGTAGGGAGGGCCTACACCGCATGAGTTTAAACTCAACCTAACACATATCTCCTATACGTAGCGCAACTAAATCTAAGCCCTACCTGATATACGTAGCTCAAATAAACCTAAAACCTATGTTCTATATGAAACGCAAATCTATATAGTATCCGCATACTAAACTCACCTACTGTCTGTAGGGAGAACTTCCTCGCCTACCGTCCGTAGGGAGGGCCTACACCGCATGAGTTTAAACTCAACCTAACACATATCTCCTATACGTAGCGCAACTAAATCTAAGCCCTACCTGATATACGTAGCTCAAATAAACCTAAAGCCTATGTTCTATATGAAACGCAAATCTAAACAGTATCCGCATACTGATCTCTCCTACCGTCCGTAGGGAGAAAACCCACCCTCCCTCCCAGTATCCGGATACTAAACTCACCTACTGTCCGTAGGGAGAACTTCCTCGCCTACCGTCCGTAGGGAGGGCCTACACCGCATGAGTTTAAACTCAACCTAACACATATCTCCTATACGTAGCGCAACTAAATCTAAGCCCTACCTGATATACGTAGCTCAAATAAACCTAAAACCTATGTTCTATATGAAACGCAAATCTATATAGTATCCGCATACTAAACTCACCTACTGTCCGTAGGGAGAACTTCCTCGCCTACCGTCCGTAGGGAGGGCCTACACCGCATGAGTTTAAACTCAACCTAACACATATCTCCTATACGTAGCGCAACTAAATCTAAGCCCTACCTGATATACGTAGCTCAAATAAACCTAAAACCTATGTTCTATATGAAACGCAAATCTATATAGTATCCGCATACTAAACTCACCTACTGTCCGTAGGGAGAACTTCCTCGCCTACCGTCCGTAGGGAGGGCCTACACCGCATGAGTTTAAACTCAACCTAACACATATCTCCTATACGTAGCGCAACTAAATCTAAGCCCTACCTGATATACGTAGCTCAAATAAACCTAAAACCTATGTTCTATATGAAACGCAAATCTATATAGTATCCGCATACTAAACTCACCTACTGTCCGTAGGGAGAACTTCCTCGCCTACCGTCCGTAGGGAGGGCCTACACCGCATGAGTTTAAACTCAACCTAACACATATCTCCTATACGTAGCGCAACTAAATCTAAGCCCTACCTGATATACGTAGCTCAAATAAACCTTAAGCCTATGTTCTATATGAAACGCAAATCTAAACAGTATCCGCATACTGATCTCTCCTACCGTCCGTAGGGAGAAAACCCACCCTCCCTCCCAGTATCCGGATACTAAACTCACCTACTGTCCGTAGGGAGAACTTCCTCGCCTACCGTCCGTAGGGAGGGCCTACACCGCATGAGTTTAAACTCAACCTAACACATATCTCCTATACGTAGCGCAACTAAATCTAAGCCCTACCTGATATACGTAGCTCAAATAAACCTAAAGCCTATGTTCTATATGAAACGCAAATCTAAACAGTATCCGCATACTGATCTCTCCTACCGTCCGTAGGGAGAAAACCCTCCCTCCCTCCCAGTATCCGGATACTAAACTCACCTACTGTCCGTAGGGAGAACTTCCTCGCCTGCCGTCCGTAGGGAGGGCCTACACCGCATGAGTTTAAACTCAACCTAACACATATCTCCTATACGTAGCGCAACTAAATCTAAGCCCTACCCGATATACGTAGCTCAAATAAACCTAAAACCTATGTTCTATATGAAACGCAAATCTATATAGTATCCGCATACTAAACTCACCTACTGTCCGTAGGGAGAACTTCCTCGCCTACCGTCCGTAGGGAGGGCCTACACCGCATGAGTTTAAACTCAACCTAACACATATCTCCTATACGTAGCGCAACTAAATCTAAGCCCTACCTAATATACGTAGCTCAAATAAACCTAAAACCTATGTTCTATATGAAACGCAAATCTATATAGTATCCGCATACTAAACTCGCCTACTGTCTGTAGGGAGAACTTCCTCGCCTACCGTCCGTAGGGAGGGCCTACACCGCATGAGTTTAAACTCAACCTAACACATATCTCCTATACGTAGCGCAACTAAATCTAAGCCCTACCTGATATACGTAGCTCAAATAAACCTAAAACCTATGTTCTATATGAAACGCAAATCTAAACAGTATCCGCATACTGATCTCTCCTACGGTCCGTAGGGAGAAAACCCACCCTCCCTCCCAGTATCCGGATACTAAACTCACCTACTGTCCGTAGGGAGAACTTCCTCGCCTACCGTCCGTAGGGAGGGCCTACACCGCATGAGTTTAAACTCAACCTAACACATATCTCCTATACGTAGCGCAACTAAATCTAAGCCCTACCTGATATACGTAGCTCAAATAAACCTAAAACCTATGTTCTATATGAAACGCAAATCTATATAGTATCCGCATACTAAACTCGCCTACTGTCTGTAGGGAGAACTTCCTCGCCTACCGTCCGTAGGGAGGGCCTACACCGCATGAGTTTAAACTCAACCTAACACATATCTCCTATACGTAGCGCAACTAAATCTAAGCCCTACCTGATATACGTAGCTCAAATAAACCTAAAGCCTATGTTCTATATGAAACGCAAATCTAAACAGTATCCGCATACTGATCTCTCCTACCGTCCGTAGGGAGAAAACCCACCCTCCCTCCCAGTATCCGGATACTAAACTCACCTACTGTCCGTAGGGAGAACTTCCTCGCCTACCGTCCGTAGGGAGGGCCTACACCGCATGAGTTTAAACTCAACCTAACACATATCTCCTATACGTAGCGCAACTAAATCTAAGCCCTACCTGATATACGTAGCTCAAATAAACCTAAAACCTATGTTCTATATGAAACGCAAATCTATATAGTATCCGCATACTAAACTCGCCTACTGTCTGTAGGGAGAACTTCCTCGCCTACCGTCCGTAGGGAGGGCCTACACCGCATGAGTTTAAACTCAACCTAACACATATCTCCTATACGTAGCGCAACTAAATCTAAGCCCTACCTGATATACGTAGCTCAAATAAACCTAAAACCTATGTTCTATATGAAACGCAAATCTATATAGTATCCGCATACTAAACTCACCTACTGTCCGTAGGGAGAACTTCCTCGCCTACCGTCCGTAGGGAGGGCCTACACCGCATGAGTTTAAACTCAACCTAACACATATCTCCTATACGTAGCGCAACTAAATCTAAGCCCTACCTGATATACGTAGCTCAAATAAACCTAAAACCTATGTTCTATATGAAACGCAAATCTATATAGTATCCGCATACTAAACTCGCCTACTGTCTGTAGGGAGAACTTCCTCGCCTACCGTCCGTAGGGAGGGCCTACACCGCATGAGTTTAAACTCAACCTAACACATATCTCCTATACGTAGCGCAACTAAATCTAAGCCCTACCTGATATACGTAGCTCAAATAAACCTAAAGCCTATGTTCTATATGAAACGCAAATCTAAACAGTATCCGCATACTGATCTCTCCTACCGTCCGTAGGGAGAAAACCCTCCCTCCCTCCCAGTATCCGGATACTAAACTCACCTACTGTCCGTAGGGAGAACTTCCTCGCCTACCGTCCGTAGGGAGGGCCTACACCGCATGAGTTTAAACTCAACCTAACACATATCTCCTATACGTAGCGCAACTAAATCTAAGCCCTACCTGATATACGTAGCTCAAATAAACCTAAAACCTATGTTCTATATGAAACGCAAATCTATATAGTATCCGCATACTAAACTCACCTACTGTCCGTAGGGAGAACTTCCTCGCCTACCGTCCGTAGGGAGGGCCTACACCGCATGAGTTTAAACTCAACCTAACACATATCTCCTATACGTAGCGCAACTAAATCTAAGCCCTACCTGATATACGTAGCTCAAATAAACCTAAAACCTATGTTCTATATGAAACGCAAATCTATATAGTATCCGCATACTAAACTCACCTACTGTCCGTAGGGAGAACTTCCTCGCCTACCGTCCGTAGGGAGGGCCTACACCGCATGAGTTTAAACTCAACCTAACACATATCTCCTATACGTAGCGCAACTAAATCTAAGCCCTACCTGATATACGTAGCTCAAATAAACCTTAAGCCTATGTTCTATATGAAACGCAAATCTAAACAGTATCCGCATACTGATCTCTCCTACCGTCCGTAGGGAGAAAACCCACCCTCCCTCCCAGTATCCGGATACTAAACTCACCTACTGTCCGTAGGGAGAACTTCCTCGCCTACCGTCCGTAGGGAGGGCCTACACCGCATGAGTTTAAACTCAACCTAACACATATCTCCTATACGTAGCGCAACTAAATCTAAGCCCTACCTGATATACGTAGCTCAAATAAACCTAAAGCCTATGTTCTATATGAAACGCAGATCTAAACAGTATCCGCATACTGATCTCTCCTACCGTCCGTAGGGAGAAAACCCACCCTCCCTCCCAGTATCCGGATACTAAACTCACCTACTGTCCGTAGGGAGAACTTCCTCGCCTACCGTCCGTAGGGAGGGCCTACACCGCATGAGTTTAAACTCAACCTAACACATATCTCCTATACGTAGCGCAACTAAATCTAAGCCCTACCTGATATACGTAGCTCAAATAAACCTAAAGCCTATGTTCTATATGAAACGCAGATCTAAACAGTATCCGCATACTGATCTCTCCTACCGTCCGTAGGGAGAACTTCCTCGCCTACCGTCCGTAGGGAGGGCCTACACCGCATGAGTTTAAACTCAACCTAACACATATCTCCTATACGTAGCGCAACTAAATCTAAGCCCTACCTGATATACGTAGCTCAAATAAACCTAAAGCCTATGTTCTATATGAAACGCGAATCTAAACAGTATCCGCATACTGATCTCTCCTACCGTCCGTAGGGAGAAAACCCTCCCTCCCTCCCAGTATCCGGATACTAAACTCACCTACTGTCCGTAGGGAGAACTTCCTCGCCTACCGTCCGTAGGGAGGGCCTACACCGCATGAGTTTAAACTCAACCTAACACATATCTCCTATACGTAGCGCAACTAAATCTAAGCCCTACCTGATATACGTAGCTCAAATAAACCTAAAACCTATGTTCTATATGAAACGCAAATCTATATAGTATCCGCATACTAAACTCACCTACTGTCCGTAGGGAGAACTTCCTCGCCTACCGTCCGTAGGGAGGGCCTACACCGCATGAGTTTAAACTCAACCTAACACATATCTCCTATACGTAGCGCAACTAAATCTAAGCCCTACCTGATATACGTAGCTCAAATAAACCTAAAACCTATGTTCTATATGAAACGCAAATCTATATAGTATCCGCATACTAAACTCACCTACTGTCCGTAGGGAGAACTTCCTCGCCTACCGTCCGTAGGGAGGGCCTACACCGCATGAGTTTAAACTCAACCTAACACATATCTCCTATACGTAGCGCAACTAAATCTAAGCCCTACCTGATATACGTAGCTCAAATAAACCTTAAGCCTATGTTCTATATGAAACGCAAATCTAAACAGTATCCGCATACTGATCTCTCCTACCGTCCGTAGGGAGAAAACCCACCCTCCCTCCCAGTATCCGGATACTAAACTCACCTACTGTCCGTAGGGAGAACTTCCTCGCCTACCGTCCGTAGGGAGGGCCTACACCGCATGAGTTTAAACTCAACCTAACACATATCTCCTATACGTAGCGCAACTAAATCTAAGCCCTACCTGATATACGTAGCTCAAATAAACCTAAAGCCTATGTTCTATATGAAACGCAGATCTAAACAGTATCCGCATACTGATCTCTCCTACCGTCCGTAGGGAGAAAACCCACCCTCCCTCCCAGTATCCGGATACTAAACTCACCTACTGTCCGTAGGGAGAACTTCCTCGCCTACCGTCCGTAGGGAGGGCCTACACCGCATGAGTTTAAACTCAACCTAACACATATCTCCTATACGTAGCGCAACTAAATCTAAGCCCTACCTGATATACGTAGCTCAAATAAACCTAAAGCCTATGTTCTATATGAAACGCAGATCTAAACAGTATCCGCATACTGATCTCTCCTACCGTCCGTAGGGAGAAAACCCACCCTCCCTCCCAGTATCCGCATACTAAACTCACCTACTGTCCGTAGCCTCGCCTACCGTCCGTAGGGAGGGCCTACACCGCATGAGTTTAAACTCAACCTAACACATATCTCCTATACGTAGCGCAACTAAATCTAAGCCCTACCTGATATACGTAGCTCAAATAAACCTTAAGCCTATGTTCTATATGAAACGCAAATCTAAACAGTATCCGCATACTGATCTCTCCTACCGTCCGTAGGGAGAAAACCCCACCCTCCCTCCCAGTATCCGGATACTAAACTCACCTACTGTCCGTAGGGAGAACGGTATCTCGCCTACCGTCCGTAGGGAGGGCCTACACCGCATGAGTTTAAACTCAACCTAACACATATCTCCTATACGTAGCGCAACTAAATCTAAGCCCTACCTGATAAACGTAGCTCAAATAAACCTAAAGCCTATGTTCTATATGAAACGCAAATCTAAACAGTATCCGCATACTGATCTCTCCTACCGTCCGTAGGGAGAAAACCCACCCTCCCTCCCAGTATCCGGATACTAAACTCACCTACTGTCCGTAGGGAGAACTTCCTCGCCTACCGTCCGTAGGGAGGGCCTACACCGCATGAGTTTAAACTCAACCTAACACATATCTCCTATACGTAGCGCAACTAAATCTAAGACCTACCTGATATACGTAGCTCAAATAAACCTTAAGCCTATGTTCTATATGAAACGCAAATCTAAACAGTATCCGCATACTGATCTCTCCTACCGTCCGTAGGGAGAAAACCCACCCTCCCTCCCAGTATCCGGATACTAAACTCACCTACTGTCCGTAGGGAGAACTTCCTCGCCTACCGTCCGTAGGGAGGGCCTACACCGCATGAGTTAAACTCAACTAACACATATCTCCTATACGTAGGCGCAACTAAATCTAAGCCCTACCTGATATACGTAGCTCAAATAAACCTAAAGCCTATGTTCTATATGAAACGCAAATCTAAACAGTATCCGCATACTGATCTCTCCTACCGTCCGTAGGGAGAAAACCCACCCTCCCTCCCAGTATCCGGATACTAAACTCACCTACTGTCCGTAGGGAGAACTTCCTCGCCTACCGTCCGTAGGGAGGGCCTACACCGCATGAGTTTAAACTCAACCTAACACATATCTCCTATACGTAGCGCAACTAAATCTAAGCCCTACCTGATATACGTAGCTCAAATAAACCTAAAAGCCTATGTTCTATATGAAACGCAAATCTAATGATCAGTATCGCGCATACTAAACTCACCAACTGTCCGTAGGGAGAACTTCCTCGCCTACCGTCCGTAGGGAGGGCCTACACCGCATGAGTTTAAACTCAACCTAACACATATCTCCTATACGTAGCGCAACTAAATCTAAGCCCTACCTGATATACGTAGCTCAAATAAACCTAAAACCTATGTTCTATATGAAACGCAAATCTATATAGTATCCGCATACTAAACTCAACCTACTGTCCGTAGGGAGAACTTCCTCGCCTACCGTCCGTAGGGAGGGCCTACACCGCATGAGTTTAAACTCAACCTAACACATATCTCCTATACGTAGCGCAACTAAATCTAAGCCTACCTGATATACGTAGCTCAAATAAACCTAAAACCTATGTTCTATATGGAAACGCAAATCTATATAGTATCCGCATACTAAACTCACCTACTGTCCGTAGGGAGAACTTCCTCGCCTACCGTCCGTAGGGAGGGCCTACACCGCATGAGTTTAAACTCAACCTAACACATATCTCCTATAACGTAGCGCAACTAAATCTAAGCCCTACCTGATATACGTAGCTCAAATAAACCTTAAGCTATGTTCTATATGAAACGCAAATCTAAACAGTATCCGCATACTGATCTCTCCTACCGTCCGTAGGGGAGAAAACCCTCCCCTCCCTCCCAGTATCCGGATACTAAACTCACCTACTGTCCGTAGGGAGAACTTCCTCGCCTACCGTCCGTAGGGAGGGCCTACACCGCATGAGTTTAAACTCAACCTAACACATATCTCCTATACGTAGCGCAACTAAATCTAAGCCCTACCTGATATACGTAGCTCAAATAAACCTAAAACCTATGTTCTATATGAAACGCAAATCTATATAGTATCCGCATACTAAACTCACCTACTGTCCGTAGGGAGAACTTCCTCGCCTACCGTCCGTAGGGAGGGCCTACACCGCATGAGTTTAAACTCAACCTAACACATATCTCCTATACGTAGCGCAACTAAATCTAAGCCCTACCTGATATACGTAGCTCAAATAAACCTAAAACCTATGTTCTATATGAAACGCAAATCTATATAGTATCCGCATACTAAACTCACCTACTGTCCGTAGGGAGAACTTCCTCGCCTACCGTCCGTAGGGAGGGCCTACACCGCATGAGTTTAAACTCAACCTAACACATATCTCCTATACGTAGCGCAACTAAATCTAAGCCCTACCTGATATACGTAGCTCAAATAAACCTAAAACCTATGTTCTATATGAAACGCAAATCTATATAGTATCCGCATACTAAACTCACCTACTGTCTGTAGGGAGAACTTCCTCGCCTACCGTCCGTAGGGAGGGCCTACACCGCATGAGTTTAAACTCAACCTAACACATATCTCCTATACGTAGCGCAACTAAATCTAAGCCCTACCTGATATACGTAGCTCAAATAAACCTAAAGCCTATGTTCTATATGAAACGCAAATCTAAACAGTATCCGCATACTGATCTCTCCTACCGTCCGTAGGGAGAAAACCCACCCTCCCTCCCAGTATCCGGATACTAAACTCACCTACTGTCCGTAGGGAGAACTTCCTCGCCTACCGTCCGTAGGGAGGGCCTACACCGCATGAGTTTAAACTCAACCTAACACATATCTCCTATACGTAGCGCAACTAAATCTAAGCCCTACCTGATATACGTAGCTCAAATAAACCTAAAACCTATGTTCTATATGAAACGCAAATCTATATAGTATCCGCATACTAAACTCACCAACTGTCCGTAGGGAGAACTTCCTCGCCTACCGTCCGTAGGGAGGGCCTACACCGCATGAGTTTAAACTCAACCTAACACATATCTCCTATACGTAGCGCAACTAAATCTAAGCCCTACCTGATATACGTAGCTCAAATAAACCTAAAACCTATGTTCTATATGAAACGCAAATCTATATAGTATCCGCATACTAAACTCGCCTACTGTCTGTAGGGAGAACTTCCTCGCCTACCGTCCGTAGGGAGGGCCTACACCGCATGAGTTTAAACTCAACCTAACACATATCTCCTATACGTAGCGCAACTAAATCTAAGCCCTACCTGATATACGTAGCTCAAATAAACCTAAAGCCTATGTTCTATATGAAACGCAAATCTAAACAGTATCCGCATACTGATCTCTCCTACCGTCCATAGGGAGAAAACCCACCCTCCCTCCCAGTATCCGGATACTAAACTCACCTACTGTCCGTAGGGAGAACTTCCTCGCCTACCGTCCGTAGGGAGGGCCTACACCGCATGAGTTTAAACTCAACCTAACACATATCTCCTATACGTAGCGCAACTAAATCTAAGCCCTACCTGATATACGTAGCTCAAATAAACCTAAAACCTATGTTCTATATGAAACGCAAATCTATATAGTATCCGCATACTAAACTCGCCTACTGTCTGTAGGGAGAACTTCCTCGCCTACCGTCCGTAGGGAGGGCCTACACCGCATGAGTTTAAACTCAACCTAACACATATCTCCTATACGTAGCGCAACTAAATCTAAGCCCTACCTGATATACGTAGCTCAAATAAACCTAAAACCTATGTTCTATATGAAACGCAAATCTATATAGTATCCGCATACTAAACTCGCCTACTGTCTGTAGGGAGAACTTCCTCGCCTACCGTCCGTAGGGAGGGCCTACACCGCATGAGTTTAAACTCAACCTAACACATATCTCCTATACGTAGCGCAACTAAATCTAAGCCCTACCTGATATACGTAGCTCAAATAAACCTAAAGCCTATGTTCTATATGAAACGCAAATCTAAACAGTATCCGCATACTGATCTCTCCTACCGTCCGTAGGGAGAAAACCCTCCCTCCCTCCCAGTATTCCGGATACTAAACTCACCTACTGTCCGTAGGGAGAACTTCCTCGCCTACCGTCCGTAGGGAGGGCCTACACCGCATGAGTTTAAACTCAACCTAACACATATCTCCTATACGTAGCGCAACTAAATCTAAGCCCTACCTGATATACGTAGCTCAAATAAACCTAAAACCTATGTTCTATATGAAACGCAAATCTATATAGTATCCGCATACTAAACTCACCTCTGTCCGTAGGGAGAACTTCCTCGCCTACCGTCCGTAGGGAAGAGGATAGAGTTAAAGGAGGGCCTACACCGCATGAGTTTAAACTCAACCTAACACATATCTCCTATACGTAGCGCAACTAAATCTAAGCCCTACCTGATATACGTAGCTCAAATAAACCTAAAACCTATGTTCTATATGAAACGCAAATCTATATAGTATCCGCATACTAAACTCACCTACTGTCCGTAGGGAGAACTTCCTCGCCTACCGTCCGTAGGGAGGGCCTACACCGCATGAGTTTAAACTCAACCTAACACATATCTCCTATACGTAGCGCAACTAATCTAAGCCCTACCTGATATACGTAGCTCAAATAAACCTTAAGCCTATGTTCTATATGAAACGCAAATCTAAACAGTATCCGCATACTGATCTCTCCTACCGTCCGTAGGGAGAAAACCCACCCTCCCTCCCAGTATCCGGATACTAAACTCACCTACTGTCCGTAGGGAGAAACTTCCTCGCCTACCGTCCGTAGGGAGGGCCTACACCGCATGAGTTTAAACTCAACCTAACACATATCTCCTATACGTAGCGCAACTAAATCTAAGCCCTACCTGATATACGTAGCTCAAATAAACCTAAAGCCTATGTTCTATATGAAACGCAGATCTAAACAGTATCCGCATACTGATCTCTCCTACCGTCCGTAGGGAGAAAACCCACCCTCCCTCCCAGTATCCGGATACTAAACTCACCTACTGTCCGTAGGGAGAACTTCCTCGCCTACCGTCCGTAGGGAGGGCCTACACCGCATGAGTTTAAACTCAACCTAACACATATCTCCTATACGTAGCGCAACTAAATCTAAGCCCTACCTGATATACGTAGCTCAAATAAACCTAAAGCCTATGTTCTATATGAAACGCAGATCTAAACAGTATCCGCATACTGATCTCTCCTACCGTCCGTAGGGAGAAAACCCACCCTCCCTCCCAGTATCCGGATACTAAACTCACCTACTGTCCGTAGGGAGAACTTCCTCGCCTACCGTCCGTAGGGAGGGCCTACACCGCATGAGTTTAAACTCAACCTAACACATATCTCCTATACGTAGCGCAACTAAATCTAAGCCCTACCTGATATACGTAGCTCAAATAAACCTAAAGCCTATGTTCTATATGAAACGCAGATCTAAACAGTATCCGCATACTGATCTCTCCTACCGTCCGTAGGGAGAAAACCCACCCTCCCTCCCAGTATCCGCATACTAAACTCACCTACTGTCCGTAGCGAGAACTTCCTCGCCTACCGTCCGTAGGGAGGGCCTACACCGCATGAGTTTAAACTCAACCTAACACATATCTCCTATACGTAGCGCAACTAAATCTAAGCCCTACCTGATATACGTAGCTCAAATAAACCTTAAGCCTATGTTCTATATGAAACGCAAATCTAAACAGTATCCGCATACTGATCTCTCCTACCGTCCGTAGGGAGAAAACCCACCCTCCCTCCCAGTATCCGGATACTAAACTCACCTACTGTCCGTAGGGAGAACTTCCTCGCCTACCGTCCGTAGGGAGGGCCTACACCGCATGAGTTTAAACTCAACCTAACACATATCTCCTATACGTAGCGCAACTAAATCTAAGCCCTACCTGATATACGTAGCTCAAATAAACCTAAAGCCTATGTTCTATATGAAACGCAAATCTAAACAGTATCCGCATACTGATCTCTCCTACCGTCCGTAGGGAGAAAACCCACCCTCCCTCCCAGTATCCGGATACTAAACTCACCTACTGTCCGTAGGGAGAACTTCCTCGCCTACCGTCCGTAGGGAGGGCCTACACCGCATGAGTTTAAACTCAACCTAACACATATCTCCTATACGTAGCGCAACTAAATCTAAGCCCTACCTGATATACGTAGCTCAAATAAACCTAAAACCTATGTTCTATATGAAACGCAAATCTATATAGTATCCGCATACTAAACTCGCCTACTGTCTGTAGGGAGAACTTCCTCGCCTACCGTCCGTAGGGAGGGCCTACACCGCATGAGTTTAAACTCAACCTAACACATATCTCCTATACGTAGCGCAACTAAATCTAAGCCCTACCTGATATACGTAGCTCAAATAAACCTAAAACCTATGTTCTATATGAAACGCAAATCTATATAGTATCCGCATACTAAACTCGCCTACTGTCTGTAGGGAGAACTTCCTCGCCTACCGTCCGTAGGGAGGGCCTACACCGCATGAGTTTAAACTCAACCTAACACATATCTCCTATACGTAGCGCAACTAAATCTAAGCCCTACCTGATATACGTAGCTCAAATAAACCTAAAGCCTATGTTCTATATGAAACGCAAATCTAAACAGTATCCGCATACTGATCTCTCCTACCGTCCGTAGGGAGAAAACCCTCCCTCCCTCCCAGTATCCGGATACTAAACTCACCTACTGTCCGTAGGGAGAACTTCCTCGCCTACCGTCCGTAGGGAGGGCCTACACCGCATGAGTTTAAACTCAACCTAACACATATCTCCTATACGTAGCGCAACTAAATCTAAGCCCTACCTGATATACGTAGCTCAAATAAACCTAAAACCTATGTTCTATATGAAACGCAAATCTATATAGTATCCGCATACTAAACTCACCTACTGTCCGTAGGGAGAACTTCCTCGCCTACCGTCCGTAGGGAGGGCCTACACCGCATGAGTTTAAACTCAACCTAACACATATCTCCTATACGTAGCGCAACTAAATCTAAGCCCTACCTGATATACGTAGCTCAAATAAACCTAAAACCTATGTTCTATATGAAACGCAAATCTATATAGTATCCGCATACTAAACTCACCTACTGTCCGTAGGGAGAACTTCCTCGCCTACCGTCCGTAGGGAGGGCCTACACCGCATGAGTTTAAACTCAACCTAACACATATCTCCTATACGTAGCGCAACTAAATCTAAGCCCTACCTGATATACGTAGCTCAAATAAACCTAAAACCTATGTTCTATATGAAACGCAAATCTATATAGTATCCGCATACTAAACTCACCTACTGTCCGTAGGGAGAACTTCCTCGCCTACCGTCCGTAGGGAGGGCCTACACCGCATGAGTTTAAACTCAACCTAACACATATCTCCTATACGTAGCGCAACTAAATCTAAGCCCTACCTGATATACGTAGCTCAAATAAACCTTAAGCCTATGTTCTATATGAAACGCAAATCTAAACAGTATCCGCATACTGATCTCTCCTACCGTCCGTAGGGAGAAAACCCACCCTCCCTCCCAGTATCCGGATACTAAACTCACCTACTGTCCGTAGGGAGAACTTCCTCGCCTACCGTCCGTAGGGAGGGCCTACACCGCATGAGTTTAAACTCAACCTAACACATATCTCCTATACGTAGCGCAACTAAATCTAAGCCCTACCTGATATACGTAGCTCAAATAAACCTAAAGCCTATGTTCTATATGAAACGCAGATCTAAACAGTATCCGCATACTGATCTCTCCTACCGTCCGTAGGGAGAAAACCCACCCTCCCTCCCAGTATCCGGATACTAAACTCACCTACTGTCCGTAGGGAGAACTTCCTCGCCTACCGTCCGTAGGGAGGGCCTACACCGCATGAGTTTAAACTCAACCTAACACATATCTCCTATACGTAGCGCAACTAAATCTAAGCCCTACCTGATATACGTAGCTCAAATAAACCTAAAGCCTATGTTCTATATGAAACGCAGATCTAAACAGTATCCGCATACTGATCTCTCCTACCGTCCGTAGGGAGAAAACCCACCCTCCCTCCCAGTATCCGGATACTAAACTCACCTACTGTCCGTAGGGAGAACTTCCTCGCCTACCGTCCGTAGGGAGGGCCTACACCGCATGACTTTAAACTCAACCTAACACATATCTCCTATACGTAGCGCAACTAAATCTAAGCCCTACCTGATATACGTAGCTCAAATAAACCTAAAGCCTATGTTCTATATGAAACGCAGATCTAAACAGTATCCGCATACTGATCTCTCCTACCGTCCGTAGGGAGAAAACCCACCCTCCCTCCCAGTATCCGCATACTAAACTCACCTACTGTCCGTAGCGAGAACTTCCTCGCCTACCGTCCGTAGGGAGGGCCTACACCGCATGAGTTTAAACTCAACCTAACACATATCTCCTATACGTAGCGCAACTAAATCTAAGCCCTACCTGATATACGTAGCTCAAATAAACCTTAAGCCTATGTTCTATATGAAACGCAAATCTAAACAGTATCCGCATACTGATCTCTCCTACCGTCCGTAGGGAGAAAACCCACCCTCCCTCCCAGTATCCGGATACTAAACTCACCTACTGTCCGTAGGGAGAACTTCCTCGCCTACCGTCCGTAGGGAGGGCCTACACCGCATGAGTTTAAACTCAACCTAACACATATCTCCTATACGTAGCGCAACTAAATCTAAGCCCTACCTGATATACGTAGCTCAAATAAACCTAAAGCCTATGTTCTATATGAAACGCAAATCTAAACAGTATCCGCATACTGATCTCTCCTACCGTCCGTAGGGAGAAAACCCACCCTCCCTCCCAGTATCCGGATACTAAACTCACCTACTGTCCGTAGGGAGAACTTCCTCGCCTACCGTCCGTAGGGAGGGCCTACACCGCATGAGTTTAAACTCAACCTAACACATATCTCCTATACGTAGCGCAACTAAATCTAAGACCTACCTGATATACGTAGCTCAAATAAACCTTAAGCCTATGTTCTATATGAAACGCAAATCTAAACAGTATCCGCATACTGATCTCTCCTACCGTCCGTAGGGAGAAAACCCACCCTCCCTCCCAGTATCCGGATACTAAACTCACCTACTGTCCGTAGGGAGAACTTCCTCGCCTACCGTCCGTAGGGAGGGCCTACACCGCATGAGTTTAAACTCAACCTAACACATATCTCCTATACGTAGCGCAACTAAATCTAAGCCCTACCTGATATACGTAGCTCAAATAAACCTAAAGCCTATGTTCTATATGAAACGCAAATCTAAACAGTATCCGCATACTGATCTCTCCTACCGTCCGTAGGGAGAAAACCCACCCTCCCTCCCAGTATCCGGATACTAAACTCACCTACTGTCCGTAGGGAGAACTTCCTCGCCTACCGTCCGTAGGGAGGGCCTACACCGCATGAGTTTAAACTCAACCTAACACATATCTCCTATACGTAGCGCAACTAAATCTAAGCCCTACCTGATATACGTAGCTCAAATAAACCTAAAACCTATGTTCTATATGAAACGCAAATCTATATAGTATCCGCATACTAAACTCACCAACTGTCCGTAGGGAGAACTTCCTCGCCTACCGTCCGTAGGGAGGGCCTACACCGCATGAGTTTAAACTCAACCTAACACATATCTCCTATACGTAGCGCAACTAAATCTAAGCCCTACCTGATATACGTAGCTCAAATAAACCTAAAACCTATGTTCTATATGAAACGCAAATCTATATAGTATCCGCATACTAAACTCACCTACTGTCCGTAGGGAGAACTTCCTCGCCTACCGTCCGTAGGGAGGGCCTACACCGCATGAGTTTAAACTCAACCTAACACATATCTCCTATACGTAGCGCAACTAAATCTAAGCCCTACCTGATATACGTAGCTCAAATAAACCTAAAACCTATGTTCTATATGAAACGCAAATCTATATAGTATCCGCATACTAAACTCACCTACTGTCCGTAGGGAGAACTTCCTCGCCTACCGTCCGTAGGGAGGGCCTACACCGCATGAGTTTAAACTCAACCTAACACATATCTCCTATACGTAGCGCAACTAAATCTAAGCCCTACCTGATATACGTAGCTCAAATAAACCTTAAGCCTATGTTCTATATGAAACGCAAATCTAAACAGTATCCGCATACTGATCTCTCCTACCGTCCGTAGGGAGAAAACCCACCCTCCCTCCCAGTATCCGGATACTAAACTCACCTACTGTCCGTAGGGAGAACTTCCTCGCCTACCGTCCGTAGGGAGGGCCTACACCGCATGAGTTTAAACTCAACCTAACACATATCTCCTATACGGAGCGCAACTAAATCTAAGCCCTACCTGATATACGTAGCTCAAATAAACCTAAAGCCTATGTTCTATATGAAACGCAAATCTAAACAGTATCCGCATACTGATCTCTCCTACCGTCCGTAGGGAGAAAACCCTCCCTCCCTCCCAGTATCCGGATACTAAACTCACCTACTGTCCGTAGGGAGAACTTCCTCGCCTACCGTCCGTAGGGAGGGCCTACACCGCATGAGTTTAAACTCAACCTAACACATATCTCCTATACGTAGCGCAACTAAATCTAAGCCCTACCTGATATACGTAGCTCAAATAAACCTAAAACCTATGTTCTATATGAAACGCAAATCTATATAGTATCCGCATACTAAACTCACCTACTGTCCGTAGGGAGAACTTCCTCGCCTACCGTCCGTAGGGAGGGCCTACACCGCATGAGTTTAAACTCAACCTAACACATATCTCCTATACGTAGCGCAACTAAATCTAAGCCCTACCTGATATACGTAGCTCAAATAAACCTAAAACCTATGTTCTATATGAAACGCAAATCTATATAGTATCCGCATACTAAACTCACCTACTGTCCGTAGGGAGAACTTCCTCGCCTACCGTCCGTAGGGAGGGCCTACACCGCATGAGTTTAAACTCAACCTAACACATATCTCCTATACGTAGCGCAACTAAATCTAAGCCCTACCTGATATACGTAGCTCAAATAAACCTAAAACCTATGTTCTATATGAAACGCAAATCTATATAGTATCCGCATACTAAACTCACCTACTGTCTGTAGGGAGAACTTCCTCGCCTACCGTCCGTAGGGAGGGCCTACACCGCATGAGTTTAAACTCAACCTAACACATATCTCCTATACGTAGCGCAACTAAATCTAAGCCCTACCTGATATACGTAGCTCAAATAAACCTAAAGCCTATGTTCTATATGAAACGCAAATCTAAACAGTATCCGCATACTGATCTCTCCTACCGTCCGTAGGGAGAAAACCCACCCTCCCTCCCAGTATCCGGATACTAAACTCACCTACTGTCCGTAGGGAGAACTTCCTCGCCTACCGTCCGTAGGGAGGGCCTACACCGCATGAGTTTAAACTCAACCTAACACATATCTCCTATACGTAGCGCAACTAAATCTAAGCCCTACCTGATATACGTAGCTCAAATAAACCTAAAACCTATGTTCTATATGAAACGCAAATCTATATAGTATCCGCATACTAAACTCACCAACTGTCCGTAGGGAGAACTTCCTCGCCTACCGTCCGTAGGGAGGGCCTACACCGCATGAGTTTAAACTCAACCTAACACATATCTCCTATACGTAGCGCAACTAAATCTAAGCCCTACCTGATATACGTAGCTCAAATAAACCTAAAACCTATGTTCTATATGAAACGCAAATCTATATAGTATCCGCATACTAAACTCACCTACTGTCCGTAGGGAGAACTTCCTCGCCTACCGTCCGTAGGGAGGGCCTACACCGCATGAGTTTAAACTCAACCTAACACATATCTCCTATACGTAGCGCAACTAAATCTAAGCCCTACCTGATATACGTAGCTCAAATAAACCTAAAACCTATGTTCTATATGAAACGCAAATCTATATAGTATCCGCATACTAAACTCACCTACTGTCCGTAGGGAGAACTTCCTCGCCTACCGTCCGTAGGGAGGGCCTACACCGCATGAGTTTAAACTCAACCTAACACATATCTCCTATACGTAGCGCAACTAAATCTAAGCCCTACCTGATATACGTAGCTCAAATAAACCTTAAGCCTATGTTCTATATGAAACGCAAATCTAAACAGTATCCGCATACTGATCTCTCCTACCGTCCGTAGGGAGAAAACCCACCCTCCCTCCCAGTATCCGGATACTAAACTCACCTACTGTCCGTAGGGAGAACTTCCTCGCCTACCGTCCGTAGGGAGGGCCTACACCGCATGAGTTTAAACTCAACCTAACACATATCTCCTATACGTAGCGCAACTAAATCTAAGCCCTACCTGATATACGTAGCTCAAATAAACCTAAAGCCTATGTTCTATATGAAACGCAAATCTAAACAGTATCCGCATACTGATCTCTCCTACCGTCCGTAGGGAGAAAACCCTCCCTCCCTCCCAGTATCCGGATACTAAACTCACCTACTGTCCGTAGGGAGAACTTCCTCGCCTGCCGTCCGTAGGGAGGGCCTACACCGCATGAGTTTAAACTCAACCTAACACATATCTCCTATACGTAGCGCAACTAAATCTAAGCCCTACCTGATATACGTAGCTCAAATAAACCTAAAACCTATGTTCTATATGAAACGCAAATCTATATAGTATCCGCATACTAAACTCACCTACTGTCCGTAGGGAGAACTTCCTCGCCTACCGTCCGTAGGGAGGGCCTACACCGCATGAGTTTAAACTCAACCTAACACATATCTCCTATACGTAGCGCAACTAAATCTAAGCCCTACCTGATATACGTAGCTCAAATAAACCTAAAACCTATGTTCTATATGAAACGCAAATCTATATAGTATCCGCATACTAAACTCACCTACTGTCCGTAGGGAGAACTTCCTCGCCTACCGTCCGTAGGGAGGGCCTACACCGCATGAGTTTAAACTCAACCTAACACATATCTCCTATACGTAGCGCAACTAAATCTAAGCCCTACCTGATATACGTAGCTCAAATAAACCTTAAGCCTATGTTCTATATGAAACGCAAATCTAAACAGTATCCGCATACTGATCTCTCCTACCGTCCGTAGGGAGAAAACCCACCCTCCCTCCCAGTATCCGGATACTAAACTCACCTACTGTCCGTAGGGAGAACTTCCTCGCCTACCGTCCGTAGGGAGGGCCTACACCGCATGAGTTTAAACTCAACCTAACACATATCTCCTATACGTAGCGCAACTAAATCTAAGCCCTACCTGATATACGTAGCTCAAATAAACCTAAAGCCTATGTTCTATATGAAACGCAAATCTAAACAGTATCCGCATACTGATCTCTCCTACCGTCCGTAGGGAGAAAACCCTCCCTCCCTCCCAGTATCCGGATACTAAACTCACCTACTGTCCGTAGGGAGAACTTCCTCGCCTGCCGTCCGTAGGGAGGGCCTACACCGCATGAGTTTAAACTCAACCTAACACATATCTCCTATACGTAGCGCAACTAAATCTAAGCCCTACCCGATATACGTAGCTCAAATAAACCTAAAACCTATGTTCTATATGAAACGCAAATCTATATAGTATCCGCATACTAAACTCACCTACTGTCCGTAGGGAGAACTTCCTCGCCTACCGTCCGTAGGGAGGGCCTACACCGCATGAGTTTAAACTCAACCTAACACATATCTCCTATACGTAGCGCAACTAAATCTAAGCCCTACCTAATATACGTAGCTCAAATAAACCTAAAACCTATGTTCTATATGAAACGCAAATCTATATAGTATCCGCATACTAAACTCGCCTACTGTCTGTAGGGAGAACTTCCTCGCCTACCGTCCGTAGGGAGGGCCTACACCGCATGAGTTTAAACTCAACCTAACACATATCTCCTATACGTAGCGCAACTAAATCTAAGCCCTACCTGATATACGTAGCTCAAATAAACCTAAAACCTATGTTCTATATGAAACGCAAATCTAAACAGTATCCGCATACTGATCTCTCCTACGGTCCGTAGGGAGAAAACCCACCCTCCCTCCCAGTATCCGGATACTAAACTCACCTACTGTCCGTAGGGAGAACTTCCTCGCCTACCGTCCGTAGGGAGGGCCTACACCGCATGAGTTTAAACTCAACCTAACACATATCTCCTATACGTAGCGCAACTAAATCTAAGCCCTACCTGATATACGTAGCTCAAATAAACCTAAAGCCTATGTTCTATATGAAACGCAAATCTAAACAGTATCCGCATACTGATCTCTCCTACCGTCCGTAGGGAGCAAACCCACCCTCCCTCCCAGTATCCGGATACTAAACTCACCTACTGTCCGTAGGGAGAACTTCCTCGCCTACCGTCCGTAGGGAGGGCCTACACCGCATGAGTTTAAACTCAACCTAACACATATCTCCTATACGTAGCGCAACTAAATCTAAGCCCTACCTGATATACGTAGCTCAAATAAACCTAAAGCCTATGTTCTATATGAAACGCAAATCTAAACAGTATCCGCATACTGATCTCTCCTACCGTCCGTAGGGAGAAAACCCACCCTCCCTCCCAGTATCCGGATACTAAACTCACCTACTGTCCGTTGGGAGAACTTCCTCGCCTGCCGTCCGTAGGGAGGGCCTACACCGCATGAGTTTAAACTCAACCTAACACATATCTCCTATACGTAGCGCAACTAAATCTAAGCCCTACCTGATATACGTAGCTCAAATAAACCTAAAACCTATGTTCTATATGAAACGCAAATCTATATAGTATCCGCATACTAAACTCGCCTACTGTCTGTAGGGAGAACTTCCTCGCCTACCGTCCGTAGGGAGGGCCTACACCGCATGAGTTTAAACTCAACCTAACACATATCTCCTATACGTAGCGCAACTAAATCTAAGCCCTACCTGATATACGTAGCTCAAATAAACCTAAAGCCTATGTTCTATATGAAACGCAAATCTAAACAGTATCCGCATACTGATCTCTCCTACCGTCCGTAGGGAGAAAACCCACCCTCCCTCCCAGTATCCGGATACTAAACTCACCTACTGTCCGTAGGGAGAACTTCCTCGCCTACCGTCCGTAGGGAGGGCCTACACCGCATGAGTTTAAACTCAACCTAACACATATCTCCTATACGTAGCGCAACTAAATCTAAGCCCTACCTGATATACGTAGCTCAAATAAACCTAAAACCTATGTTCTATATGAAACGCAAATCTATATAGTATCCGCATACTAAACTCACCTACTGTCCGTAGGGAGAACTTCCTCGCCTACCGTCCGTAGGGAGGGCCTACACCGCATGAGTTTAAACTCAACCTAACACATATCTCCTATACGTAGCGCAACTAAATCTAAGCCCTACCTGATATACGTAGCTCAAATAAACCTAAAGCCTATGTTCTATATGAAACGCAAATCTAAACAGTATCCGCATACTGATCTCTCCTACCGTCCGTAGGGAGAAAACCCACCCTCCCTCCCAGTATCCGGATACTAAACTCACCTACTGTCCGTAGGGAGAACTTCCTCGCCTACCGTCCGTAGGGAGGGCCTACACCGCATGAGTTTAAACTCAACCTAACACATATCTCCTATACGGAGCGCAACTAAATCTAAGCCCTACCTGATATACGTAGCTCAAATAAACCTAAAGCCTATGTTCTATATGAAACGCAAATCTAAACAGTATCCGCATACTGATCTCTCCTACCGTCCGTAGGGAGAAAACCCTCCCTCCCTCCCAGTATCCGGATACTAAACTCACCTACTGTCCGTAGGGAGAACTTCCTCGCCTGCCGTCCGTAGGGAGGGCCTACACCGCATGAGTTTAAACTCAACCTAACACATATCTCCTATACGTAGCGCAACTAAATCTAAGCCCTACCTGATATACGTAGCTCAAATAAACCTAAAACCTATGTTCTATATGAAACGCAAATCTATATAGTATCCGCATACTAAACTCGCCTACTGTCTGTAGGGAGAACTTCCTCGCCTACCGTCCGTAGGGAGGGCCTACACCGCATGAGTTTAAACTCAACCTAACACATATCTCCTATACGTAGCGCAACTAAATCTAAGCCCTACCTGATATACGTAGCTCAAATAAACCTAAAGCCTATGTTCTATATGAAACGCAAATCTATATAGTATCCGCATACTAAACTCGCCTACTGTCTGTAGGGAGAACTTCCTCGCCTACCGTCCGTAGGGAGGGCCTACACCGCATGAGTTTAAACTCAACCTAACACATATCTCCTACACGTAGCGCAACTAAATCTAAGCCCTACCTGATATACGTAGCTCAAATAAACCTAAAGCCTATGTTCTATATGAAACGCAAATCTAAACAGTATCCGCATACTGATCTCTCCTACCGTCCGTAGGGAGAAAACCCACCCTCCCTCCCAGTATCCGGATACTTAACTCACCTACTGTCCGTAGGGAGAACTTCCTCGCCTACCGTCCGTAGGGAGGGCCTACACCGCATGAGTTTAAACTCAACCTAACACATATCTCCTATACGGAGCGCAACTAAATCTAAGCCCTACCTGATATACGTAGCTCAAATAAACCTAAAGCCTATGTTCTATATGAAACGCAAATCTAAACAGTATCCGCATACTGATCTCTCCTACCGTCCGTAGGGAGAAAACTCTCCCTCCCTCCCAGTATCCGGATACTAAACTCACCTACTGTCCGTAGGGAGAACTTCCTCGCCTGCCGTCCGTAGGGAGGGCCTACACCGCATGAGTTTAAACTCAACCTAACACATATCTCCTATACGTAGCGCAACTAAATCTAAGCCCTACCTGATATACGTAGCTCAAATAAACCTAAAACCTATGTTCTATATGAAACGCAAATCTATATAGTATCCGCATACTAAACTCACCTACTGTCCGTAGGGAGAACTTCCTCGCCTACCGTCCGTAGGGAGGGCCTACACCGCATGAGTTTAAACTCAACCTAACACATATCTCCTATACGTAGCGCAACTAAATCTAAGCCCTACCTGATATACGTAGCTCAAATAAACCTAAAACCTATGTTCTATATGAAACGCAAATCTATATAGTATCCGCATACTAAACTCACCTACTGTCCGTAGGGAGAACTTCCTCGCCTACCGTCCGTAGGGAGGGCCTACACCGCATGAGTTTAAACTCAACCTAACACATATCTCCTATACGTAGCGCAACTAAATCTAAGCCCTACCTGATATACGTAGCTCAAATAAACCTAAAACCTATGTTCTATATGAAACGCAAATCTATATAGTATCCGCATACTAAACTCACCTACTGTCCGTAGGGAGAACTTCCTCGCCTACCGTCCGTAGGGAGGGCCTACACCGCATGAGTTTAAACTCAACCTAACACATATCTCCTATACGTAGCGCAACTAAATCTAAGCCCTACCTGATATACGTAGCTCAAATAAACCTAAAACCTATGTTCTATATGAAACGCAAATCTATATAGTATCCGCATACTAAACTCACCTACTGTCCGTAGGGAGAACTTCCTCGCCTACCGTCCGTAGGGAGGGCCTACACCGCATGAGTTTAAACTCAACCTAACACATATCTCCTATACGTAGCGCAACTAAATCTAAGCCCTACCTGATATACGTAGCTCAAATAAACCTAAAACCTATGTTCTATATGAAACGCAAATCTATATAGTATCCGCATACTTAACTCGCCTACTGTCTGTAGGGAGAACTTCCTCGCCTACCGCCCGTAGGGAGGGCCTACACCGCATGAGTTTAAACTCAACCTAACACATATCTCCTATACGTAGCGCAACTAAATCTAAGCCCTACCTGATATACGTAGCTCAAATAAACCTAAAACCTATGTTCTATATGAAACGCAAATCTATATAGTATCCGCATACTAAACTCACCTACTGTCCGTAGGGAGAACTTCCTCGCCTACCGTCCGTAGGGAGGGCCTACACCGCATGAGTTTAAACTCAACCTAACACATATCTCCTATACGTAGCGCAACTAAATCTAAGCCCTACCTGATATACGTAGCTCAAATAAACCTAAAACCTATGTTCTATATGAAACGCAAATCTATATAGTATCCGCATACTAAACTCACCTACTGTCCGTAGGGAGAACTTCCTCGCCTACCGTCCGTAGGGAGGGCCTACACCGCATGAGTTTAAACTCAACCTAACACATATCTCCTATACGTAGCGCAACTAAATCTAAGCCCTACCTGATATACGTAGCTCAAATAAACCTAAAGCCTATGTTCTATATGAAACGCAAATCTAAACAGTATCCGCATACTGATCTCTCCTACCGTCCGTAGGGAGAAAACCCACCCTCCCTCCCAGTATCCGGATACTAAACTCACCTACTGTCCGTAGGGAGAACTTCCTCGCCTGCCGTCCGTAGGGAGGGCCTACACCGCATGAGTTTAAACTCAACCTAACACATATCTCCTATACGTAGCGCAACTAAATCTAAGCCCTACCTGATATACGTAGCTCAAATAAACCTAAAACCTATGTTCTATATGAAACGCAAATCTATATAGTATCCGCATACTTAACTCGCCTACTGTCTGTAGGGAGAACTTCCTCGCCTACCGCCCGTAGGGAGGGCCTACACCGCATGAGTTTAAACTCAACCTAACACATATCTCCTATACGTAGCGCAACTAAATCTAAGCCCTACCTGATATACGTAGCTCAAATAAACCTAAAACCTATGTTCTATATGAAACGCAAATCTATATAGTATCCGCATACTAAACTCACCTACTGTCCGTAGGGAGAACTTCCTCGCCTACCGTCCGTAGGGAGGGCCTACACCGCATGAGTTTAAACTCAACCTAACACATATCTCCTATACGTAGCGCAACTAAATCTAAGCCCTACCTGATATACGTAGCTCAAATAAACCTAAAGCCTATGTTCTATATGAAACGCAAATCTAAACAGTATCCGCATACTGATCTCTCCTACCGTCCGTAGGGAGAAAACCCACCCTCCCTCCCAGTATCCGGATACTAAACTCACCTACTGTCCGTAGGGAGAACTTCCTCGCCTGCCGTCCGTAGGGAGGGCCTACACCGCATGAGTTTAAACTCAACCTAACACATATCTCCTATACGTAGCGCAACTAAATCTAAGCCCTACCTGATATACGTAGCTCAAATAAACCTAAAACCTATGTTCTATATGAAACGCAAATCTATATAGTATCCGCATACTAAACTCACCTACTGTCCGTAGGGAGAACTTCCTCGCCTACCGTCCGTAGGGAGGGCCTACACCGCATGAGTTTAAACTCAACCTAACACATATCTCCTATACGTAGCGCAACTAAATCTAAGCCCTACCTGATATACGTAGCTCAAATAAACCTAAAACCTATGTTCTATATGAAATGCAAATCTAAACAGTATCCGCATACTGATCTCTCCTACGGTCCGTAGGGAGAAAACCCACCCTCCCTCCCAGTATCCGGATACTAAACTCACCTACTGTCCGTAGGGAGAACTTCCTCGCCTACCGTCCGTAGGGAGGGCCTACACCGCATGAGTTTAAACTCAACCTAACACATATCTCCTATACGTAGCGCAACTAAATCTAAGCCCTACCTGATATACGTAGCTCAAATAAACCTAAAGCCTATGTTCTATATGAAACGCAAATCTAAACAGTATCCGCATACTGATCTCTCCTACGGTCCGTAGGGAGAAAACCCACCCTCCCTCCCAGTATCCGGATACTAAACTCACCTACTGTCCGTAGGGAGAACTTCCTCGCCTACCGTCCGTAGGGAGGGCCTACACCGCATGAGTTTAAACTCAACCTAACACATATCTCCTATACGTAGCGCAACTAAATCTAAGCCCTACCTGATATACGTAGCTCAAATAAACCTAAAACCTATGTTCTATATGAAACGCAAATCTATATAGTATCCGCATACTAAACTCACCTACTGTCCGTAGGGAGAACTTCCTCGCCTACCGTCCGTAGGGAGGGCCTACACCGCATGAGTTTAAACTCAACCTAACACATATCTCCTATACGTAGCGCAACTAAATCTAAGCCCTACCTGATATACGTAGCTCAAATAAACCTAAAGCCTATGTTCTATATGAAACGCAAATCTAAACAGTATCCGCATACTGATCTCTCCTACCGTCCGTAGGGAGAAAACCCACCCTCCCTCCCAGTATCCGGATACTAAACTCACCTACTGTCCGTAGGGAGAACTTCCTCGCCTGCCGTCCGTAGGGAGGGCCTACACCGCATGAGTTTAAACTCAACCTAACACATATCTCCTATACGTAGCGCAACTAAATCTAAGCCCTACCTGATATACGTAGCTCAAATAAACCTTAAGCCTATGTTCTATATGAAACGCAAATCTAAACAGTATCCGCATACTGATCTCTCCTACCGTCCGTAGGGAGAAAACCCACCCTCCCTCCCAGTATCCGGATACTAAACTCACCTACTGTCCGTTGGGAGAACTTCCTCGCCTGCCGTCCGTAGGGAGGGCCTACACCGCATGAGTTTAAACTCAACCTAACACATATCTCCTATACGTAGCGCAACTAAATCTAAGCCCTACCTGATATACGTAGCTCAAATAAACCTAAAACCTATGTTCTATATGAAACGCAAATCTATATAGTATCCGCATACTTAACTCGCCTACTGTCTGTAGGGAGAACTTCCTCGCCTACCGCCCGTAGGGAGGGCCTACACCGCATGAGTTTAAACTCAACCTAACACATATCTCCTATACGTAGCGCAACTAAATCTAAGCCCTACCTGATATACGTAGCTCAAATAAACCTAAAACCTATGTTCTATATGAAACGCAAATCTAAACAGTATCCGCATACTGATCTCTCCTACGGTCCGTAGGGAGAAAACCCACCCTCCCTCCCAGTATCCGGATACTAAACTCACCTACTGTCCGTAGGGAGAACTTCCTCGCCTGCCGTCCGTAGGGAGGGCCTACACCGCATGAGTTTAAACTCAACCTAACACATATCTCCTATACGTAGCGCAACTAAATCTAAGCCCTACCTGATATACGTAGCTCAAATAAACCTAAAGCCTATGTTCTATATGAAACGCAAATCTAAACAGTATCCGCATACTGATCTCTCCTACCGTCCGTAGGGAGAAAACCCACCCTCCCTCCCAGTATCCGGATACTAAACTCACCTACTGTCCGTAGGGAGAACTTCCTCGCCTGCCGTCCGTAGGGAGGGCCTACACCGCATGAGTTTAAACTCAACCTAACACATATCTCCTATACGTAGCGCAACTAAATCTAAGCCCTACCTGATATACGTAGCTCAAATAAACCTAAAACCTATGTTCTATATGAAACGCAAATCTATATAGTATCCGCATACTTAACTCGCCTACTGTCTGTAGGGAGAACTTCCTCGCCTACCGCCCGTAGGGAGGGCCTACACCGCATGAGTTTAAACTCAACCTAACACATATCTCCTATACGTAGCGCAACTAAATCTAAGCCCTACCTGATATACGTAGCTCAAATAAACCTAAAACCTATGTTCTATATGAAACGCAAATCTATATAGTATCCGCATACTAAACTCACCTACTGTCCGTAGGGAGAACTTCCTCGCCTACCGTCCGTAGGGAGGGCCTACACCGCATGAGTTTAAACTCAACCTAACACATATCTCCTATACGTAGCGCAACTAAATCTAAGCCCTACCTGATATACGTAGCTCAAATAAACCTAAAACCTATGTTCTATATGAAACGCAAATCTATATAGTATCCGCATACTTAACTCGCCTACTGTCTGTAGGGAGAACTTCCTCGCCTACCGCCCGTAGGGAGGGCCTACACCGCATGAGTTTAAACTCAACCTAACACATATCTCCTATACGTAGCGCAACTAAATCTAAGCCCTACCTGATATACGTAGCTCAAATAAACCTAAAACCTATGTTCTATATGAAACGCAAATCTAAACAGTATCCGCATACTGATCTCTCCTACGGTCCGTAGGGAGAAAACCCACCCTCCCTCCCAGTATCCGGATACTAAACTCACCTACTGTTCGTAGGGAGAACTTCCTCGCCTACCGTCCGTAGGGAGGGCCTACACCGCATGAGTTTAAACTCAACCTAACACATATCTCCTATACGTAGCGCAACTAAATCTAAGCCCTACCTGATATACGTAGCTCAAATAAACCTAAAACCTATGTTCTATATGAAACGCAAATCTATATAGTATCCGCATACTAAACTCACCTACTGTCCGTAGGGAGAACTTCCTCGCCTACCGTCCGTAGGGAGGGCCTACACCGCATGAGTTTAAACTCAACCTAACACATATCTCCTATACGTAGCGCAACTAAATCTAAGCCCTACCTGATATACGTAGCTCAAATAAACCTAAAGCCTATGTTCTATATGAAACGCAAATCTAAACAGTATCCGCATACTGATCTCTCCTACCGTCCGTAGGGAGAAAACCCACCCTCCCTCCCAGTATCCGGATACTAAACTCACCTACTGTCCGTAGGGAGAACTTCCTCGCCTGCCGTCCGTAGGGAGGGCCTACACCGCATGAGTTTAAACTCAACCTAACACATATCTCCTATACGTAGCGCAACTAAATCTAAGCCCTACCTGATATACGTAGCTCAAATAAACCTAAAACCTATGTTCTATATGAAACGCAAATCTATATAGTATCCGCATACTAAACTCACCTACTGTCCGTAGGGAGAAGTTCCTCGCCTACCGTCCGTAGGGAGGGCCTACACCGCATGAGTTTAAACTCAACCTAACACATATCTCCTATACGTAGCGCAACTAAATCTAAGCCCTACCTGATATACGTAGCTCAAATAAACCTAAAGCCTATGTTCTATATGAAACGCAAATCTAAACAGTATCCGCATACTGATCTCTCCTACCGTCCGTAGGGAGAAAACCCTCCCTCCCTCCCAGTATCCGGATACTAAACTCACCTACTGTCCGTAGGGAGAACTTCCTCGCCTACCGTCCGTAGGGAGGGCCTACACCGCATGAGTTTAAACTCAACCTAACACATATCTCCTATACGTAGCGCAACTAAATCTAAGCCCTACCTGATATACGTAGCTCAAATAAACCTAAAACCTATGTTCTATATGAAACGCAAATCTATATAGTATCCGCATACTAAACTCGCCTACTGTCTGTAGGGAGAACTTCCTCGCCTACCGTCCGTAGGGAGGGCCTACACCGCATGAGTTTAAACTCAACCTAACACATATCTCCTATACGTAGCGCAACTAAATCTAAGCCCTACCTGATATACGTAGCTCAAATAAACCTTAAGCCTATGTTCTATATGAAACGCAAATCTAAACAGTATCCGCATACTGATCTCTCCTACCGTCCGTAGGGAGAAAACCCACCCTCCCTCCCAGTATCCGGATACTAAACTCACCTACTGTCCGTTGGGAGAACTTCCTCGCCTGCCGTCCGTAGGGAGGGCCTACACCGCATGAGTTTAAACTCAACCTAACACATATCTCCTATACGTAGCGCAACTAAATCTAAGCCCTACCTGATATACGTAGCTCAAATAAACCTAAAACCTATGTTCTATATGAAACGCAAATCTATATAGTATCCGCATACTAAACTCACCTACTGTCCGTAGGGAGAACTTCCTCGCCTACCGTCCGTAGGGAGGGCCTACACCGCATGAGTTTAAACTCAACCTAACACATATCTCCTATACGTAGCGCAACTAAATCTAAGCCCTACCTGATATACGTAGCTCAAATAAACCTAAAACCTATGTTCTATATGAAACGCAAATCTATATAGTATCCGCATACTTAACTCGCCTACTGTCTGTAGGGAGAACTTCCTCGCCTACCGCCCGTAGGGAGGGCCTACACCGCATGAGTTTAAACTCAACCTAACACATATCTCCTATACGTAGCGCAACTAAATCTAAGCCCTACCTGATATACGTAGCTCAAATAAACCTAAAACCTATGTTCTATATGAAACGCAAAATCTATATAGTATCCGCATACTAAACTCACCTACTGTCCGTAGGGAGAACTTCCTCGCCTACCGTCCGTAGGGAGGGCCTACACCGCATGAGTTTAAACTCAACCTAACACATATCTCCTATACGTAGCGCAACTAAATCTAAGCCCTACCTGATATACGTAGCTCAAATAAACCTAAAACCTATGTTCTATATGAAACGCAAATCTAAACAGTATCCGCATACTGATCTCTCCTACGGTCCGTAGGGAGAAAACCCACCCTCCCTCCCAGTATCCGGATACTAAACTCACCTACGGTTCGTAGGGAGAACTTCCTCGCCTACCGTCCGTAGGGAGGGCCTACACCGCATGAGTTTAAACTCAACCTAACACATATCTCCTATACGTAGCGCAACTAAATCTAAGCCCTACCTGATATACGTAGCTCAAATAAACCTAAAACCTATGTTCTATATGAAACGCAAATCTATATAGTATCCGCATACTAAACTCACCTACTGTCCGTAGGGAGAACTTCCTCGCCTACCGTCCGTAGGGAGGGCCTACACCGCATGAGTTTAAACTCAACCTAACACATATCTCCTATACGTAGCGCAACTAAATCTAAGCCCTACCTGATATACGTAGCTCAAATAAACCTTAAGCCTATGTTCTATATGAAACGCAAATCTAAACAGTATCCGCATACTGATCTCTCCTACCGTCCGTAGGGAGAAAACCCACCCTCCCTCCCAGTATCCGGATACTAAACTCACCTACTGTCCGTAGGGAGAACTTCCTCGCCTGCCGTCCGTAGGGAGGGCCTACACCGCATGAGTTTAAACTCAACCTAACACATATCTCCTATACGTAGCGCAATTAAATCTAAGCCCTACCTGATATACGTAGCTCAAATAAACCTAAAACCTATGTTCTATATGAAACGCAAATCTATATAGTATCCGCATACTAAACTCACCTACTGTCCGTAGGGAGAACTTCCTCGCCTACCGTCCGTAGGGAGGGCCTACACCGCATGAGTTTAAACTCAACCTAACACATATCTCCTATACGTAGCGCAACTAAATCTAAGCCCTACCTGATATACGTAGCTCAAATAAACCTAAAGCCTATGTTCTATATGAAACGCAAATCTAAACAGTATCCGCATACTGATCTCTTCCTACCGTCCGTAGGGAGAAAACCCACCCTCCCTCCCAGTATCCGGATACTAAACTCACCTACTGTCCGTAGGGAGAACTTCCTCGCCTGCCGTCCGTAGGGAGGGCCTACACCGCATGAGTTTAAACTCAACCTAACACATATCTCCTATACGTAGCGCAACTAAATCTAAGCCCTACCTGATATACGTAGCTCAAATAAACCTAAAACCTATGTTCTATATGAAACGCAAATCTATATAGTATCCGCATACTAAACTCACCTACTGTCCGTAGGGAGAACTTCCTCGCCTACCGTCCGTAGGGAGGGCCTACACCGCATGAGTTTAAACTCAACCTAACACATATCTCCTATACGTAGCGCAACTAAATCTAAGCCCTACCTGATATACGTAGCTCAAATAAACCTAAAACCTATGTTCTATATGAAACGCAAATCTAAACAGTATCCGCATACTGATCTCTCCTACGGTCCGTAGGGAGAAAACCCACCCTCCCTCCCAGTATCCGGATACTAAACTCACCTACTGTCCGTAGGGAGAACTTCCTCGCCTACCGTCCGTAGGGAGGGCCTACACCGCATGAGTTTAAACTCAACCTAACACATATCTCCTATACGTAGCGCAACTAAATCTAAGCCCTACCTGATATACGTAGCTCAAATAAACCTAAAACCTATGTTCTATATGAAACGCAAATCTATATAGTATCCGCATACTAAACTCACCTACTGTCCGTAGGGAGAACTTCCTCGCCTACCGTCCGTAGGGAGGGCCTACACCGCATGAGTTTAAACTCAACCTAACACATATCTCCTATACGTAGCGCAACTAAATCTAAGCCCTACCTGATATACGTAGCTCAAATAAACCTAAAGCCTATGTTCTATATGAAACGCAAATCTAAACAGTATCCGCATACTGATCTCTCCTACCGTCCGTAGGGAGAAAACCCACCCTCCCTCCCAGTATCCGGATACTAAACTCACCTACTGTCCGTAGGGAGAACTTCCTCGCCTGCCGTCCGTAGGGAGGGCCTACACCGCATGAGTTTAAACTCAACCTAACACATATCTCCTATACGTAGCGCAACTAAATCTAAGCCCTACCTGATATACGTAGCTCAAATAAACCTAAAACCTATGTTCTATATGAAACGCAAATCTATATAGTATCCGCATACTAAACTCACCTACTGTCCGTAGGGAGAAGTTCCTCGCCTACCGTCCGTAGGGAGGGCCTACACCGCATGAGTTTAAACTCAACCTAACACATATCTCCTATACGTAGCGCAACTAAATCTAAGCCCTACCTGATATACGTAGCTCAAATAAACCTAAAGCCTATGTTCTATATGAAACGCAAATCTAAACAGTATCCGCATACTGATCTCTCCTACCGTCCGTAGGGAGAAAACCCTCCCTCCCTCCCAGTATCCGGATACTAAACTCACCTACTGTCCGTAGGGAGAACTTCCTCGCCTACCGTCCGTAGGGAGGGCCTACACCGCATGAGTTTAAACTCAACCTAACACATATCTCCTATACGTAGCGCAACTAAATCTAAGCCCTACCTGATATACGTAGCTCAAATAAACCTAAAACCTATGTTCTATATGAAACGCAAATCTATATAGTATCCGCATACTAAACTCACCTACTGTCCGTAGGGAGAACTTCCTCGCCTACCGTCCGTAGGGAGGGCCTACACCGCATGAGTTTAAACTCAACCTAACACATATCTCCTATACGTAGCGCAACTAAATCTAAGCCCTACCTGATATACGTAGCTCAAATAAACCTAAAACCTATGTTCTATATGAAACGCAAATCTAAACAGTATCCGCATACTGATCTCTCCTACGGTCCGTAGGGAGAAAACCCACCCTCCCTCCCAGTATCCGGATACTAAACTCACCTACTGTCCGTAGGGAGAACTTCCTCGCCTACCGTCCGTAGGGAGGGCCTACACCGCATGAGTTTAAACTCAACCTAACACATATCTCCTATACGTAGCGCAACTAAATCTAAGCCCTACCTGATATACGTAGCTCAAATAAACCTAAAACCTATGTTCTATATGAAACGCAAATCTATATAGTATCCGCATACTAAACTCACCTACTGTCCGTAGGGAGAACTTCCTCGCCTACCGTCCGTAGGGAGGGCCTACACCGCATGAGTTTAAACTCAACCTAACACATATCTCCTATACGTAGCGCAACTAAATCTAAGCCCTACCTGATATACGTAGCTCAAATAAACCTAAAACCTATGTTCTATATGAAACGCAAATCTATATAGTATCCGCATACTAAACTCACCTACTGTCCGTAGGGAGAACTTCCTCGCCTACCGTCCGTAGGGAGGGCCTACACCGCATGAGTTTAAACTCAACCTAACACATATCTCCTATACGTAGCGCAACTAAATCTAAGCCCTACCTGATATACTTAGCTCAAATAAACCTAAAGCCTATGTTCTATATGAAACGCAAATCTAAACAGTATCCGCATACTGATCTCTCCTACCGTCCGTAGGGAGAAAACCCACCCTCCCTCCCAGTATCCGGATACTAAACTCACCTACTGTCCGTAGGGAGAACTTCCTCGCCTGCCGTCCGTAGGGAGGGCCTACACCGCATGAGTTTAAACTCAACCTAACACATATCTCCTATACGTAGCGCAACTAAATCTAAGCCCTACCTGATATACGTAGCTCAAATAAACCTAAAACCTATGTTCTATATGAAACGCAAATCTATATAGTATCCGCATACTAAACTCACCTACTGTCCGTAGGGAGAAATTCCTCGCCTACCGTCCGTAGGGAGGGCCTACACCGCATGAGTTTAAACTCAACCTAACACATATCTCCTATACGTAGCGCAACTAAATCTAAGCCCTACCTGATATACGTAGCTCAAATAAACCTAAAGCCTATGTTCTATATGAAACGCAAATCTAAACAGTATCCGCATACTGATCTCTCCTACCGTCCGTAGGGAGAAAACCCTCCCTCCCTCCCAGTATCCGGATACTAAACTCACCTACTGTCCGTAGGGAGAACTTCCTCGCCTACCGTCCGTAGGGAGGGCCTACACCGCATGAGTTTAAACTCAACCTAACACATATCTCCTATACGTAGCGCAACTAAATCTAAGCCCTACCTGATATACGTAGCTCAAATAAACCTAAAACCTATGTTCTATATGAAACGCAAATCTATATAGTATCCGCATACTAAACTCGCCTACTGTCTGTAGGGAGAACTTCCTCGCCTACCGTCCGTAGGGAGGGCCTACACCGCATGAGTTTAAACTCAACCTAACACATATCTCCTATACGTAGCGCAACTAAATCTAAGCCCTACCTGATATACGTAGCTCAAATAAACCTAAAACCTATGTTCTATATGAAACGCAAATCTATATAGTATCCGCATACTAAACTCACCTACTGTCCGTAGGGAGAACTTCCTCGCCTACCGTCCGTAGGGAGGGCCTACACCGCATGAGTTTAAACTCAACCTAACACATATCTCCTATACGTAGCGCAACTAAATCTAAGCCCTACCTGATATACGTAGCTCAAATAAACCTAAAACCTATGTTCTATATGAAACGCAAATCTAAACAGTATCCGCATACTGATCTCTCCTACGGTCCGTAGGGAGAAAACCCACCCTCCCTCCCAGTATCCGGATACTAAACTCACCTACTGTCCGTAGGGAGAACTTCCTCGCCTACCGTCCGTAGGGAGGGCCTACACCGCATGAGTTTAAACTCAACCTAACACATATCTCCTATACGTAGCGCAACTAAATCTAAGCCCTACCTGATATACGTAGCTCAAATAAACCTAAAGCCTATGTTCTATATGAAACGCAAATCTAAACAGTATCCGCATACTGATCTCTCCTACGGTCCGTAGGGAGAAAACCCACCCTCCCTCCCAGTATCCGGATACTAAACTCACCTACTGTCCGTAGGGAGAACTTCCTCGCCTACCGTCCGTAGGGAGGGCCTACACCGCATGAGTTTAAACTCAACCTAACACATATCTCCTATACGTAGCGCAACTAAATCTAAGCCCTACCTGATATACGTAGCTCAAATAAACCTAAAGCCTATGTTCTATATGAAACGCAAATCTAAACAGTATCCGCATACTGATCTCTCCTACCGTCCGTAGGGAGAAAACCCACCCTCCCTCCCAGTATCCGGATACTAAACTCACCTACTGTCCGTAGGGAGAACTTCCTCGCCTGCCGTCCGTAGGGAGGGCCTACACCGCATGAGTTTAAACTCAACCTAACACATATCTCCTATACGTAGCGCAACTAAATCTAAGCCCTACCTGATATACGTAGCTCAAATAAACCTAAAACCTATGTTCTATATGAAACGCAAATCTATATAGTATCCGCATACTAAACTCACCTACTGTCCGTAGGGAGAAGTTCCTCGCCTACCGTCCGTAGGGAGGGCCTACACCGCATGAGTTTAAACTCAACCTAACACATATCTCCTATACGTAGCGCAACTAAATCTAAGCCCTACCTGATATACGTAGCTCAAATAAACCTAAAGCCTATGTTCTATATGAAACGCAAATCTAAACAGTATCCGCATACTGATCTCTCCTACCGTCCGTAGGGAGAAAACCCTCCCTCCCTCCCAGTATCCGGATACTAAACTCACCTACTGTCCGTAGGGAGAACTTCCTCGCCTACCGTCCGTAGGGAGGGCCTACACCGCATGAGTTTAAACTCAACCTAACACATATCTCCTATACGTAGCGCAACTAAATCTAAGCCCTACCTGATATACGTAGCTCAAATAAACCTAAAACCTATGTTCTATATGAAACGCAAATCTATATAGTATCCGCATACTAAACTCGCCTACTGTCTGTAGGGAGAACTTCCTCGCCTACCGTCCGTAGGGAGGGCCTACACCGCATGAGTTTAAACTCAACCTAACACATATCTCCTATACGTAGCGCAACTAAATCTAAGCCCTACCTGATATACGTAGCTCAAATAAACCTTAAGCCTATGTTCTATATGAAACGCAAATCTAAACAGTATCCGCATACTGATCTCTCCTACGGTCCGTAGGGAGAAAACCCACCCTCCCTCCCAGTATCCGGATACTAAACTCACCTACTGTCCGTAGGGAGAACTTCCTCGCCTACCGTCCGTAGGGAGGGCCTACACCGCATGAGTTTAAACTCAACCTAACACATATCTCCTATACGTAGCGCAACTAAATCTAAGCCCTACCTGATATACGTAGCTCAAATAAACCTAAAGCCTATGTTCTATATGAAACGCAAATCTAAACAGTATCCGCATACTGATCTCTCCTACCGTCCGTAGGGAGAAAACCCACCCTCCCTCCCAGTATCCGGATACTAAACTCACCTACTGTCCGTAGGGAGAACTTCCTCGCCTACCGTCCGTAGGGAGGGCCTACACCGCATGAGTTTAAACTCAACCTAACACATATCTCCTATACGTAGCGCAACTAAATCTGAGCCCTACCTGATATACGTAGCTCAAATAAACCTAAAACCTATGTTCTATATGAAACGCAAATCTAAACAGTATCCGCATACTGATCTCTCCTACCGTCCGTAGGGAGAAAACCCTCCCTCCCTCCCAGTATCCGGATACTAAACTCACCTACTGTCCGTAGGGAGAACTTCCTCGCCTACCGTCCGTAGGGAGGGCCTACACCGCATGAGTTTAAACTCAACCTAACACATATCTCCTATACGTAGCGCAACTAAATCTAAGCCCTACCTGATATACGTAGCTCAAATAAACCTAAAACCTATGTTCTATATGAAACGCAAATCTATATAGTATCCGCATACTAAACTCACCTACTGTCCGTAGGGAGAACTTCCTCGCCTACCGTCCGTAGGGAGGGCCTACACCGCATGAGTTTAAACTCAACCTAACACATATCTCCTATACGTAGCGCAACTAAATCTAAGCCCTACCTGATATACGTAGCTCAAATAAACCTAAAACCTATGTTCTATATGAAACGCAAATCTAAACAGTATCCGCATACTGATCTCTCCTACGGTCCGTAGGGAGAAAACCCACCCTCCCTCCCAGTATCCGGATACTAAACTCGCCTACTGTCCGTAGGGAGAACTTCCTCGCCTACCGTCCGTAGGGAGGGCCTACACCGCATGAGTTTAAACTCAACCTAACACATATCTCCTATACGGAGCGCAACTAAATCTAAGCCCTACCTGATATACGTAGCTCAAATAAACCTAAAGCCTATGTTCTATATGAAACGCAAATCTAAACAGTATCCGCATACTGATCTCTCCTACCGTCCGTAGGGAGAAAACCCTCCCTCCCTCCCAGTATCCGGATACTAAACTCACCTACTGTCCGTAGGGAGAACTTCCTCGCCTGCCGTCCGTAGGGAGGGCCTACACCGCATGAGTTTAAACTCAACCTAACACATATCTCCTATACGTAGCGCAACTAAATCTAAGCCCTACCTGATATACGTAGCTCAAATAAACCTAAAACCTATGTTCTATATGAAACGCAAATCTATATAGTATCCGCATACTAAACTCACCTACTGTCCGTAGGGAGAACTTCCTCGCCTACCGTCCGTAGGGAGGGCCTACACCGCATGAGTTTAAACTCAACCTAACACATATCTCCTATACGTGGCGCAACTAAATCTAAGCCCTACCTGATATACGTAGCTCAAATAAACCTAAAACCTATGTTCTATATGAAACGCAAATCTAAACAGTATCCGCATACTGATCTCTCCTACGGTCCGTAGGGAGAAAACCCACCCTCCCTCCCAGTATCCGGATACTAAACTCACCTACTGTCCGTAGGGAGAACTTCCTCGCCTACCGTCCGTAGGGAGGGCCTACACCGCATGAGTTTAAACTCAACCTAACACATATCTCCTATACGGAGCGCAACTAAATCTAAGCCCTACCTGATATACGTAGCTCAAATAAACCTAAAGCCTATGTTCTATATGAAACGCAAATCTAAACAGTATCCGCATACTGATCTCTCCTACCGTCCGTAGGGAGAAAACCCTCCCTCCCTCCCAGTATCCGGATACTAAACTCACCTACTGTCCGTAGGGAGAACTTCCTCGTCTGCCGTCCGTAGGGAGGGCCTACACCGCATGAGTTTAAACTCAACCTAACACATATCTCCTATACGTAGCGCAACTAAATCTAAGCCCTACCTGATATACGTAGCTCAAATAAACCTAAAACCTATGTTCTATATGAAACGCAAATCTATATAGTATCCGCATACTAAACTCACCTACTGTCCGTAGGGAGAACTTCCTCGCCTACCGTCCGTAGGGAGGGCCTACACCGCATGAGTTTAAACTCAACCTAACACATATCTCCTATACGTAGCGCAACTAAATCTGAGCCCTACCTGATATACGTAGCTCAAATAAACCTAAAACCTATGTTCTATATGAAACGCAAATCTAAACAGTATCCGCATACTGATCTCTCCTACGGTCCGTAGGGAGAACTTCCTCGCCTACCGTCCGTAGGGAGGGCCTACACCGCATGAGTTTAAACTCAACCTAACACATATCTCCTATACGTAGCGCAACTAAATCTAAGCCCTACTTGATATACGTAGCTCAAATAAACCTAAAGCCTATGTTCTATATGAAACGCAAATCTAAACAGTATCCGCATACTGATCTCTCCTACCGTCCGTAGGGAGAAAACCCACCCTCCCTCCCAGTATCCGGATACTAAACTCACCTACTGTCCGTAGGGAGAACTTCCTCGCCTACCGTCCGTAGGGAGGGCCTACACCGCATGAGTTTAAACTCAACCTAACACATATCTCCTATACGTAGCGCAACTAAATCTAAGCCCTACCTGATATACGTAGCTCAAATAAACCTAAAGCCTATGTTCTACATGAAACGCAAATCTAAACAGTATCCGCATACTGATCTCTCCTACCGTCCGTAGGGAGAAAACCCACCCTCCCTCCCAGTATCCGGATACTAAACTCACCTACTGTCCGTAGGGAGAACTTCCTCGCCTACCGTCCGTAGGGAGGGCCTACACCGCATGAGTTTAAACTCAACCTAACACATATCTCCTATACGTAGCGCAACTAAATCTAAGCCCTACTTGATATACGTAGCTCAAATAAACCTAAAGCCTATGTTCTATATGAAACGCAAATCTAAACAGTATCCGCATACTGATCTCTCCTACCGTCCGTAGGGAGAAAACCCACCCTCCCTCCCAGTATCCGGATACTAAACTCACCTACTGTCCGTAGGGAGAACTTCCTCGCCTACCGTCCGTAGGGAGGGCCTACACCGCATGAGTTTAAACTCAACCTAACACATATCTCCTATACGTAGCGCAACTAAATCTAAGCCCTACCTGATATACGTAGCTCAAATAAACCTAAAACCTATGTTCTATATGAAACGCAAATCTATATAGTATCCGCATACTAAACTCACCTACTGTCCGTAGGGAGAACTTCCTCGCCTACCGTCCGTAGGGAGGGCCTACACCGCATGAGTTTAAACTCAACCTAACACATATCTCCTATACGTAGCGCAACTAAATCTAAGCCCTACCTGATATACGTAGCTCAAATAAACCTAAAACCTATGTTCTATATGAAACGCAAATCTAAACAGTATCCGCATACTGATCTCTCCTACGGTCCGTAGGGAGAAAACCCACCCTCCCTCCCAGTATCCGGATACTAAACTCACCTACTGTCCGTAGGGAGAACTTCCTCGCCTACCGTCCGTAGGGAGGGCCTACACCGCATGAGTTTAAACTCAACCTAACACATATCTCCTATACGTAGCGCAACTAAATCTAAGCCCTACTTGATATACGTAGCTCAAATAAACCTAAAGCCTATGTTCTATATGAAACGCAAATCTAAACAGTATCCGCATACTGATCTCTCCTACCGTCCGTAGGGAGAAAACCCACCCTCCCTCCCAGTATCCGGATACTAAACTCACCTACTGTCCGTAGGGAGAACTTCCTCGCCTACCGTCCGTAGGGAGGGCCTACACCGCATGAGTTTAAACTCAACCTAACACATATCTCCTATACGTAGCGCAACTAAATCTAAGCCCTACCTGATATACGTAGCTCAAATAAACCTAAAACCTATGTTCTATATGAAACGCAAATCTATATAGTATCCGCATACTAAACTCACCTACTGTCCGTAGGGAGAACTTCCTCGCTTACCGTCCGTAGGGAGGGCCTACACCGCATGAGTTTAAACTCAACCTAACACATATCTCCTATACGTAGCGCAACTAAATCTAAGCCCTACCTGATATACGTAGCTCAAATAAACCTAAAACCTATGTTCTATATGAAACGCAAATCTAAACAGTATCCGCATACTGATCTCTCCTACGGTCCGTAGGGAGAAAACCCACCCTCCCTCCCAGTATCCGGATACTAAACTCACCTACTGTCCGTAGGGAGAACTTCCTCGCCTACCGTCCGTAGGGAGGGCCTACACCGCATGAGTTTAAACTCAACCTAACACATATCTCCTATACGTAGCGCAACTAAATCTAAGCCCTACCTGATATACGTAGCTCAAATAAACCTAAAACCTATGTTCTATATGAAGCGCGCAACTAAATCTAAACCCTATACGTAGTGCATCTAAACCTAAAGCCTATCTTCCTTGTCTAACGCAATTCTAAAGCAGTCCCGTATTGAAAGCCTAACCCGAATGATCTTTGTAAATTAGAAGTTTAAGCGTCGCTCCGTCGCGTCGGTTAAGAAAACGGTAAAGGATTGGAGAGAGCTGGTGATAAGGCGATGCATGGAATTTCAAAACCGACAGCTCTCATACGAAACAGGGATTAGGAATGGGAATAGGGGGCAGCTGAAAAGAAATGTTTGAGCTGAAATGAAATATTTGAGACGAAAGGCCTAGAGACTTGGGTGGACTTATCAAGGGAAACAGACTTGGGTGTGTTCTTGCTTAGTGCTTTCAGAAGGAAAGACACTGCATTGCTGCAAATAGAGGCTTGGGTGGGCTAATCAAGGGCTTTCTTAAGGAAAGAGATTCGGGTGTTGTTGTCAAGTGCTTTCAGAAGGAAAGACACTGATAGCAATGCTTACAGACTTGGGTGGGCATGTCAAATTAATGTCAAATGTATTATAATAAATGTTAGCAATATAGTAAATATAGTAAATAGCAATATAGTAAATATAAAAACAATATAGTAAATAAAAATAGTACCACAGAACTCACCAGGGATCTGTGAAACAGGGAGCAGGAACGAAGTGCCATGGAGAGCTTGCACTGGTGATGATGTGTCGCTGTGGAAAAATACACTAAAAGCACTTTAGAAAAGAAGGCTTAAGGCCTTGAATTGAAAAGAAAAGAAGGCTTAAGGCCTTGAATTGAAAAGAAAAGAAGGCTTAAGGCCTTAAATTTAAAAGAAAAGATGGCTTAAGGCCTTGAGTTGAATAGAAAAGAAGGCTTAAGGCCTTAAATTTAAAAGAAAAGAAGGCTTAAGGCCTTAAATTTAATTAAAAAAATGGCTTAAGGCCTTAAATTTAATAGAAAAGATGGCTTAAGGCCCTGTGAGACACTGAAAGCACTAATAAAAAAAAGATTTTCAGACTTGGGTGGGCTTACTGAGTGCTTTCGGAAGGAAAGACACTGATTGCAATGCAAAAATAAAAAATAAAAAAAAAGCTATCAGACTTGGGTGGGCAAGGGCAAGAGAGTTGGGGCTTCTTGTAAAGTGCTTTCGGAAGGAAAGACACTGCATTGCAATAAAGAAAAAACCTAAAGACTTGGGTGGGTTTGTTCAGGGGCAATTCAAGGGACAGGGGCAATATAATAAAATATAGGACTGACCTGGTTCACCAGTAAGCAAGGTGCATGGCAACTTCTGATGATGATGATGATGATGTTTCGTATGATGTGTCTGATGTATTGCTGATGATGATGATGTTTTAGATGATGTTTCTGATGTATTGCTGATGATGTGCATATTTTATGCTGAGTCTGATGTCATGTGTAGTATGGTGTATCTGATGCTTTAGATGATGATGATGATGTCAAGGTTGGTCTGTGTGGGTGTACTGCTTCTTCCTCTGATGTTGCTTCACACAGAAACCAACCAGTTGTTCTGATGTTCAGGAACACACAAAACACAACGTTCACTCCCATCCACTCGCATATGATAGTCCAGGCAAGTGTGGGTACGCGAGTGTGTAGTAGCGTGCGTCGTGCACGAGCCCATTCAATGTCCAAGGGCTACACACTGGTTTGACCGATTGCACTCACGGTTACCGATTGCAATATCGCGTCGCCGATTGCAATATCGCTGCAGCGATTACGTAAACGGCGCATCTGCTGGGAATTCTGAAACTGAGAGCTCTCATTTGGAAGGGGAATAGGAATGGGAATAAGGGACAGCTAAAGGCTAAGAGGTTAAAAGCTTATTGTATTGTATTATATGAAATAAAATTATTCAAGTTTTTAAATTATAAAGAGCCTGGAAAATAAAAAAATAAAATTGTTTAGACAAAAAGCTCACTGTATTGTACTATATAAAAAAATATAATTTATTGAAGTTTTTATAAAATAAAGAACCTGAAAAAAAAGTAAATTTAAAAATTTTCAGACAAAAGGGCCTAGAGACTTGGGTGGACTTATCAAGGGAAAGAGACTTGGGTGTTCTTGCTAAGTGCTTTCGGAAGGAAAGACACTGATTGCTTGCATAGCTTACAGACTTGGGTAGGCATATATCAAGGGCAATATAGTAGAAATAATATATATATATGATAAATAAAATATATAGCAATACAATAAATATAATAAATAGCAATATAGTAAATATAAAAGCAATATTACAATACAATACCACAGAACTCACCAGGTATCTGTGAAATAAAAAGCAGGAAGGAAGTGCCATGTAGAGCTTGCACTGGTGATGATGTATAGCTGTGGAAAAACACACTAAAAGCACAAGAAAAGAAGGCTTAAGGCCTTGAATTGAAAAGAAAAGTAGGCTTCAGGCCTTGAATGAAATAGAAAAGAAGGCTTAAGGCCTTAAATTTAATAGAAAAGATGGCTTAAGGCCTTAAATTTAATAGCAAAGTAGACTTAAGGCCTTGAATTAAAAAGAAAAGTAGGCTTAAGGCCTTGAATTGAAAAGAATAGTAGGCTTAAGGCCTTGAATTGAATAGAAAATCAGGCTTAAGGCCTTGAGAGACACTGAAAGCACAATTAAAAAAAAAAGATTTGCAGACTTGGGTGTTATTGCTAAGTGCCTTCAGAAGGAAAGCCACTGATTGCAATGCAAAAAATATATAAAATCAGACTTGGGTGGGCAAGGGCGAGAGAGTTGGGGTTTCTTGTCAAGTGCTTTCGGAAGGAAAGACACTGCATTGCAAACAAGAAAAAACCTAAAGGCTTGGGTGGGTTTGTTCAGGGGCAATACCAGGGATAGGGGCAATATAATAAAATATAGGACTAACCTGGTTCACCAGTAAGCAAGATGCATGGCAACTTCTGATGATGATGATGTTTCGTATGCTGTGTATGATGCATTGCTGATAATGTGCATATGTATGTATGATGTGTAGTATGGTGTATATGATGTTGTCGAATGTAGATGATGATGGTGTCAGGGTGGGTCTGTGTTCTTCCTCTTCACACATAACCCTATCAGTTGGTCTGATGATGTTCAGGAACACACAAAACACAAAGTTCACTTCCTCCACCACTCACATAGGACAGTATGTTCAAGTGAGTGTGGATACGTGTATACGGATAGAGATGTATGCATAGTACGTCATAAAAAAAAAAGAAGAGAATTGAAAGGCTTTGGCCTCTCTTACACTCCCGCTCTCCCGCTCTCTCTTACTCTCCCGCTCTCTTTTGCTCTCCCGCTCTCTTTTACTCTCCCGCTCTCTCTTACTCTCCCGGTGTCTCTTACTCTCCCGCTCTCTCACTCTTCCGGGACCTCTCTCCAAGAACAACTCTCAACATAAGGTCCACGATGTGAACACCTCGACGGCCAGCACAAGACTGAATCTACCCCAGCCTGGCGCCACCTTAAATATGAAAACCAAAAACAACAACAACTTTTCCTTTGTTTAAATCATCTTTGTTATTTTTCCCCAATTTTTGTTATTTTTCGTAATTTTTTGTTGTTTTTTCGTTAATTTTTGTTTTTTCTTTTACTTTTAACCCTTTTTCTGCGTTTTCCCTACATCCTCGTTTATTTCTACTCTGTTTTCAATGGATCCTTACTCCTTTAGTCTTTAAAAATGCCCATTCTTCCAATTTCTAAACTTCTCAAGCGTGTTTTTTTAACAAAAAAAAACTCAATTTCCTCTCGGCTAGATCACCTCACTCCATTCCCTAGAATCAGCTTAACAATCCCCCAAAACGAGATTCTAGGGGAGTCTTCAGGAATCAAGAACAAGCCAACAACCTGCATATGAAGTCTACATATGAGACGATTTTGTCTGTCTGACAACCCAGCTGATTCGAGAAGCCTCTTTGTGCCGTCCTCAATTGGATTACAATGAAAGTGTCATTTGAGCTGCCAGTAGTGAATAGTCTAACAGTACCTCGAGCCTGTGAAACCTTCTTAAATGATTATTTGTAAACGCCTGAAAGAATCTTGCTATCCATCGTCTGCGTGGCTCAGCCGCTAGACAGATTGTCTCTGTGAACAGCTCTCCTAGGAGACGTGTTTCCTTGCGTGTTTAACAGCATTTTACAGCACATTTGGCCCTTGAAATCAAGTTCAGGAGTTTTCCTGCAATTAATAGTCTCATAGTTAATGAACAGTTAGTAGGATCTGCCTTTGTGCAAACCAAATGCAGAAGTTAGGTACACAAGACCATTGATTTTCTATTGTTTCCATGAACTTTTCTAATTGTTTTCGGTGGCTGTTATTGCTATTGATCGGATGATGATTCAGAACTGACAACTGGTATGCTTCTTCCGCATTGCAAAGAACAACTTAAGCCGTTCACGACTTCTTAATGTTCCGTCATAATCGTGCATAAAGTCATCCTATTCAAAACTGTTTAGACATTTTTTCTAGCACATGCCTCCAGACAAGGATTTCTTGAAGCAGATTTCAAGTTCATTTCCATCCATGTATACTATTCTCAGATAAATGCCGCATTTAGGATCCAAATCCAAGGCCTTTTGCCGAATAAATTGCTTTTTTGGCTTCCAACTGAGTTTACTGCTGCTCCTTGTCAACTTTTTCAAACATTTCCTGTTGCAGTATTGGTTGAAAGAGTTTGTAAGGCCTACGAGAGTAACCATCAGTCTAATTGACGACTCCGAACCGTGGATTACCCTCGGAACTTTGTCATTGACTGCTGAGAGGTGGAGGCTCGAATAAATGTTTATTTGCTCGGACTAGTATCTCAGTTCTCTTAACAGTCCACATGCACTTATCACAAACCAACAAGAGCACTTCAATGTTTTTTGATTGCTTCAACTCCTTGCGATAGGTGATCCGTTAAGAGTCATTCGATGTTGCAAAAGGGATATCCATTATTATTGCGGAGTCCTTGATTGGTGATCAAGTACCATCTCGTGTCGGCCTGGTGTCTGTGGAAATTTTTCCACCGAAGACATTCTAGAGATAGACGGCACAACAACATCTGACAATGGTTGGCAGTAATTCTGTTTGATAAACAGATAGTGTTGGGAATACCGGTTGAAAGACAAGAATGCTTTCAATATCATGGGTGTATAGTACTGTAACACTTACTTGTCCATATTGCAAGCTGTGCCATCAATTAGCCTCCCACATCTTGGGGTATACTATCTTCATTTTCGGTCCTAAAGCGCTTGACTAGCCTGTCATCAAATCTGAACAAGTCCTTGAAACCAATAAGATGATCTCTGACTTGAGCTAGGAACACGTCATCATCCTTTACTTGATTGCTGTCCATAGAGGATTCACGAAGAATGAAGAAGTCGACTCATTGGCTAAAGAGGACAAAAAGTAGAGCACTGCTAAGGCCTTACTCTTTCAGGTTCCATGTGGTAAATTCTTGCAAGTCAGTCTTTGATGATTCTTAAGTTCCCACTTGGGTTCGGTTCCCGTTCAGTAAAAACGTATACCACCCGAATCGTTCTTAAGTGGGGCAGAAGGTATCTTCTGGAAAATTGTATCCCACTTATCCTTAACCTAGCCCCGAACCCATGGCCACTAACTACTACGCTTCGTATTAAGAATGATGGGACTAGTCCATGAAGACTGCTCCTATTGCATGTTCTCTCATAAACTTGTTGACAGTTCTTATGTTCAACATCTCACACATCCACTGAGAAATCCCTCCTTTTCCTTAGAACCACCATTGAAGCTTCATGTGAAGGGCTGTTTTGCTTCTAATACTCTTTCTATAAATTTCGTCGGTTAGTACAAGTTAGTTTCCATGGATCTGTCTTACTGTACGTTACACCAGTAACCACCACCACCAAAAAGCGTGGTGGAAGTCTACTTGCCTCAACTGTAGCTGAATGGAAAATCGGGAACAGCAGTCAATGCACTGTTGGAGCGAATACGTAAGCATCGTGCTCGGAAGAAAACGGCAGGGAATGCCCCACATCCGTGCATTACGAGCTTGTGGACGTGTTTGTACAGCTGTGATAGTTCAGAAAGATTCAGAGCACCATTGCGCTGAAGACCCCGATATATGGAGCGTTGGTTAGGTTAGGTTGAATAAACTGGCTATCTTTGTCTTTCTCCTAAGCAGCAGCACATTTAGACTGGAATGTAGGTCCACTGTTATATCACGTAAAGTACCGACTTACAAGCGCCAGGAACTTTGTATGATTGCTTTCCTTGAAGATAATATGGGTTGTCCTGTCGGTGCAGTCCCTTTGCTGTTCCAGACTGTGTATGCTACCATCTAGATCCACAGACAAAGCCTGCGTCAATGGATGATTCGGTGGTGTTTCTTAAGTTAAAGTGTTGTTTTGATGGATGGATCTGCGCAGTTGACATTGAAGTGGTTGACTAATTCAACTGAAGTAGTAGATAGCATCTGCACGTTGCTACTTTGTTCGTAGAGTTCAGTGGCTGCCTTCAATTTTGTAACAAAGACCAGATAGTGTCTAGAATGCTCACCAACTGTTGAATCATGCATGGATCTGGATGCATCAAGTGGTGGTAGTTCAAATGAATTGATTTACAGCCTTCAGAATGCTATCTAGTACGATTCGCTGGTGTTCTTGAGGCGATGTAATTGCTGGTTATTATCCTCGGTCTGCCTTTAACCGTGATGATGTTGTTAGGTCGACGATGATGAATACGTTCGAAATGGTAAAATTGAGATCGTGAATTGTACACAAGACCGATGATTGCAGGAATGATGAGCTCAGCAACATTAACAAAGTCAGAGTCAGTGAATCAGCTTATAGACACTTGCTTTCTTCCTCTAGCTACAACAGCCGTAATACTGAAAGTGATTGGTTTCTGAAACAGATAAGACATATAGCGTCCCTTAATACACCTACTTACCTCTGAAGTAATCTAAGTGTTCCTTCTATTACTTGTCGCAATCAGATTCGGAGGCTTCTGATCGACTGTAAGATTTCTGTAACGAGGAATGTGGAAACTAGATTGGAGGATTGTTGATCGACTCTATTCACTCCTTCAGTATATTAAATGTCATTACCTCTTTGCCCTTGAGATACCAAAGAAATACAATGAGAAAGTTCAACATCGAACCGATGAAATCACATTAGAGCCTATCAGAGGTCCCTTAACTTTCAAGGAAGCTATTACTACCAGTATCTAATGCAGAAGCCAATGGTTAAGCCGCTATGTATCCTGAAATGAAGAGTATCGGAAAACGACGTTCCACAATAGAACGACAAGTCTTCGTGAGCTTTGTGAGGAGAAATGATGAAACACCACTTTTCCATTAGCCCGACAACCGAGAAGACGAAGGTATAACGTACAAAATGCTGATCAAAAGGTAGAACAAAAGTGTGTAAGTAGAGATGAAGGATAGAATCTGGAGGTAGAGTCGATGCTGAAGACAAACAAAATGTTCATTCAACCAGAATGGACAAGAGTATCCGAGTCTTAAACTAACAAGGCAGCTGATGCTGACGGTCTTCCTACCGAGCATGGTGCACAACAAATCATCTTTACTAGGCATCTTCTTAAAAATTATCTGTGAGTGATCATGTGATAGGGGATGACAATGAAGAACGCACACAGGCAGCACCAAACCCTTCAAAACCACAGAGATGACTTGAAACACTTTAAACAAAGCATAAGGCACGAGGCATAAGGAAGTTCCGACGTATGTTGGTTTTGAATGCCTGCAGGTTGTACTTAAGCGGAAAGATCGATCGATTTCACTGTGGCGTTGGATAACTGAACAAGAATCTTCGACGATAGACGTGAGGTCAAACTGAAGGTCACTTTAAAATAATTTTAAAATCGTTATTGCATTTCGCTTAAAGCGGTTTATTATCGACTTTTTACAATCTTAAGTGAGAGGTCACTTTACAACTGAAATGTGCACCAGATTAACCGTGACAGCATGGAGCGGGTTGACAGCATGCTGGTGGTGGCGGTGGATGTCTCGGTGGTGGTGGTGGATGTCTTGGTGGTGGTGGTGGATGGCTAGGTGGTGCAGGATGAGCTGGCACATGAATAATCACTGTTTTCGGTCTTGGAGGAGGTGGTGCTGGTACTTTAACATAAACGATCTTTGGTGGCGGTGGTGGTGGTGCTGGAACATGTACGGGCACATATATTGTCTTCTGTGGTGGTGGATGTGCAGGCGCTTCAGCATAAATTGGAGGTGAATGAGAAAGAAATGGATTAGGATGACTTAAATCTGGTGCTGTCACAAATATCACACCTCTTCTTCCTCCTCCTCCTCCGCCACGTCCTTTTTTCTTAAACGAAGGATTACCAATAGCTGGCGGCAACGTTAACACCGCTAAGATCACGAAAAAAAATAAAATCTTGTCCCGCATGCTTCCTAGTCAAATATTAAAACTACAATCGACTTTTTTGCCAAAGTGCAAGCTTTTATAAGATAAGGTTCCGTAGACACTTCAAGTGGCAATTATAATACTTGTGGAATGGAAATTGCTCAAGGATAATTGGTTTTCTGAAACATTGACCCGCTAGATGAAGAGGCAGTTCCATGCTATTGGGGTTTTCCTTCACTTAATGAGTAAAATGTTAAGCTATTAGCTGATTGGAATTGTAAAAATACTTATATTTAAAAAAACAAATTATTAAATTGACGCCAATATATTCGAAAAGATGATGCGATGCTAATTGCCACCTTGCGGTTGATGAGAGTCTCTCATTGAAAAACCACAAAAGTGAGGTGTAAGTACTCGTGAATAAAAAGGGAAAGTGAAAATGGTGAGATGCTATTCCTGATGCAACTGTGGCAGGGAGAGATTTTCTACATAAATCGATTCGAATCTCTTGAGCAAGATGTTGCTAATTTTGCTTTTATAAGTTCTGTGGTGTGACTGTGGGATTCCAAGAAGCTATTGCACAATGTGAAGTTTTCACTTCCTAGTCCCAGTAGTAACCTTAAGCCAGAAGTCGCCTTATGTTCATTAGATTGTCAAACCAATTGCAAGAGCTGTTATGTCTAGGTCACACAATGAAAGGACGACTTTATTGCGGTTTCTTTACGTCTCACTGTTACATTCTCCACTCAAAGTATGAAATTTATTTATATATAACTAAAGCCTACCTCAGCAATCGCAATGAGGTACCTTGAAATGACAAGCGCCTTGAAATCCACCCCTCAAGCTGATTTGAAAACGATATATTCTGTCACTCGATCTGTTCATTAAAAGTACATAAATCCTCCTATGAACACACATCGATTCGAGAACGCTTTAAGTAAGTAGAGGGTCTAGCTTTTGGTGACTTTGATAGTCCAAAAATCAGCCTTCAAATTGACAAGTTCCACAATCCATGAATGACTGTTATCTGAGAGTACTTTTAGCTTTCTTTGCATACGGATCTTAGACATCTCTAGGGGTAGGCGTAGATGTCTACAGCGACTCATTAAGACTCCTTCATCGCTTTAGCTTTTGTATGTATGTGTATATGTATTTGGTACGACAGTTCATAGAGAGCCAAGGTCTAGCTTCTCACAACCATTCATGTTGTGCGTTTTATATTCTTCGCACGAATGGAAGGGACCTACAGTTTTAATGCCGACTCCGAACGGCGTTACTCTTGCAGGTTTGTCATGCCTGCGAAGAGGTGGTGCCGCGAAAAACTTTCGGTGGTTTTTTTAGAATCGAACCTATGTCTCTCGCTAAGCAGTCCAACGCACTAACCACTAAGCCACGGCGACCACTTTTGAGCATTTAAACATTTGACCGGCAAAAATGCTCATCCTTAGCCTCCAAGTGGGTACCAGATGGTCAGCGCTCGAACTCTTCTCGGTTCCTCGGATCGTCCTGTTGAAGGGATCGGCTGAGTTCTTGAGATCAAAGCTGAACTGTAAATTGTGTTACATCTTGAACTGTATGGTCAGTCCTAAACAAGAACGAAATACTTGTTTTCTTTAAACAGACCAAACATCTATCTTTGGCATGATGGTGAGCAGGTTGCGGTTACTGTAACTTCCTTAGAAGCTGCAGGGGTTGGGAAAAATGACTGCTTTGTTTTTGTCCACTTCAAAACTGATCAGTAGGCAACATTTGAGAATCTGGATGGTTTGACGAAGCTACCACTCATAGATCTATCGGTTTCAGATCACTTCTTATACTAAGATACCACAAAAGGGTTCGGTTTGGTACTGTATCGGATCGTTCAGTAAAATGCGTATATGTGCGAGCCTCACTCCCTTAATACGCGATCAGTATCTTTTAGTTAGAAAAACAACCCCAATGAGTGCAGACGTGTCAGAGTTAGAGAATAAAGACAGTCGGTTTTTTTATAAAGTTTTCCCGACTTAAAAAAAGGCAATGTGTTTTATTACTTCGGCAAAATATACAGGTACCTTTAAGGGTTAGTTGGTCAGTGATTTCATTGCGTCCAATGCCTCTGCGTCCTGGTACTCACCAAAGTTTTAGTTTGTTGCCCTTTGATATGTCTTGGAGAACAGCCAGCAAAAGATTGATGTTAGCGCAAGTATCAATGGCATGCAGTTCGGTCTGAAAGACACTATGGGACATTCCAAATGCCTTCAAAACTTTCTGATTAGGACCAGAAACACTGGCTTCAACACCGGAGTCCATCTATGATCCATCACTATACCACATCAGTCCTTTTATATTCAGCATCGGATCGTAAGTTTCTGCCAAAGTAAGAGCATTTTGGCCAAAAATTTGAATACCGTGCTGACCATTTCAAGCTCAGGAAGCCAGAGAAAATAGCCAGGTGGCCCATTTGTCTACTTGGCAGGATTTCTATCAGAGCACATTGCCACTTCTTTGATAACGATGTGTAATGGATTAAGACCAGTTAACGCCTCTAGGACTGCCGTAAGACAAGATTTGTAAGGAATACTTCCATTTAGAGAATTTTTCCACTGTCATCCGGATGCAAGGAAGAGTGCCTTAGTTGAAGTACGCCTGTCCCCCCTCTTCCGTTAGCTGCCACCAACAACTCTTCAAAGGGGTTGAGACCCAATTTTAAGTTGAGATACAAGGCAACCGGTGTACATTTTTTTTTTTATAATTAGCGCGCGCTGAAGGGATTATGACTACCCTTAAACTGGAGCACGGGCATTACGGAAATTAGAGAAGTGACGTAAAGGTGAGAGTAAAAGTTAGTAGAGAGAGGTTGGTTTGGGGAAACCTGTGGACGCTTGTATCCTCTTGAATGCATATTTCTACCCTACCCAAACCATGTATATGGAGTCTAATACCATCGGACAGAACAGTAGACAGACTTTGAGGCCGTTGGGGACTTTGTCTACCTAGGCTCCGCTATTTTCTCAGACCAGCGTTGAAATCAAACGAAGAATAACTCTTGCCATTCACTGCTTGTTTTGGACTAAGAAGGCACTTGAGTAGCAAAGTCCTTTCTCGAATAACTAAAGTGCTGCTCTTTGGCGCAAAGGTATGGACTTTGTCCAAAATAGATGAGGTTGTTCTTGGCGGTTGTCTCAGTCCCGTCTGCATAGACAATGAGTAAAGAATTAGACACAGCAACATCGAATTAACCAGAAGAGTGATGGTTCAATGGCTGAGGTGACAGAATGGATACCAATGCTTGGGTTGGAAAATCTTCGAAGTTGCACACACATGTGGGAGGGTACCTCAACCAACTTGGCGTGAAAAACTGGAGGCAGCCAGCCTTGGATTGAGGTCCAGGTCCACTCCCGACTGTAAGTAAGTATCCCTAAGTAACTAAGTTAGAACAGGCGAAACGGAAAGTCCAGTGCAACAGTCTGTCTCGACGCAATGTGAGAAATTATATGTTTCTTAGTAAAGAAAGTTTGGGAAGCTTAAATATATATCACATCCAATAAAAATGTTTGTTTAAGAAATGTTTTCATTTAATAAGTTCTATTCACATGTCATTACATTTAAAACAAATTGTGTTCCCAAACAAAAATGTACTCCTATCCATGTTTCTTTCCGCCTTTCTTCTTGATCATTTTAGCCACAACTCCACCGCCACCGCCCCCGCCATGTCCTCCTTTTTTCTTAGTCGCCTCGGCCAGACCGATTTCTCCCAACACACAGGACAAGATAGCCACAATCAAAAGGATAATAGATAATTTCATAGCGATTGCACGTCTGATCTGAGTACGATTGTACTTTTGAAGCTTTAAATTCACTAAACACTGTCCAAGCGGAGTCTCTTTTATATCCAACTCTGGCTCGGTTTGAATCTGTTGCGTTGTTTATCACCAATCACGAATCGGAATAAATTTATGTAGTTTTCCATTCCCACTTAGATACTTGTACCTACCGTGTGTACAGGTAATAAACAAATTTTCCTTAAAGGGGGGATTTTTCGGGACCACAACAATGGTTGACAGAGTTGTTGGGAAAGTGCGCATCTCGCACATCGCAATTGTCGGCTTTTTTTTTCAAATTAACTATCTACAATCTGCAAAACAGTCATACCACAATCGAATTAAGCAGATTTGTATCTTTTGCTTGTAGCTATGTGACCAATTAATGGGATTACCGCTATCAGAAATGAAAATTAGAAATCTCTTGATGTAATTGGTTTTGTAATCTTATAACCAGCACCAGCTATAGGTAACTTTGTTGTAGCTCCTCTCGATGGGGACTTTTTTTTTGTACGATTAATGACTATTGACTATTTAATTGTTTAATTGAATTGACAAACGCGATATTACAACATTGTTTCCTGCTTGTTAGCGTCTAGTTTACAAAAATGTAATAACGGTAAGGTTATCGTTGACTACTTGCCTCTCAAAGTGAGTTTCTATAACATAATCTCAACCCTGTTTCCATTGGCAAAGGGTTGTCAACTCGAATTCGCTGAAAATATCGAAATCCTTACGTCAACCGGACTTTGGTAGTGTTTTCCAAGCAGAGCTCTTTGCTATCCGCGAAGACTGTTAGGTTAGGTTAGGTAGAAGTGGCAGGCTGCAGATGCAGCCTCACTTAGACCAGATAAGGTCATTTGTGCTGCCATCAGGATCTGTATTTCACAAGAAATACTACTCGCAGAACCAGCCGGAGCTTGCTTTGAAGCGCTGGAGGCTACCTATATTGATGTCAGCCAGTTAGCTAAGGTTATTTAAGAAGCTGGCTCCTAAGTGTGCTCTTCTTCGAGCTGAGAGGGTTGGACATGTACAGAGAAGGTGGAGAATCGTCTCCTCCTTCTCCTCGTCCATGCAGCTTCTGGAGAAGTCGTTGTAAAGGAGGCCCAGCCTATAGGCTTGTTTGGCGATGTTGCAGTGTTCCGTTTGACACCCACTAAGGTGCTTATTAGCAATCTTTTCTGTCTGATGAGACAGTGAGAGCGTTTGAAATCCAGTTTGGGCCAAATCTGCTTGGTTATGAGGAAGGTACTACCTGCTGTGCGAAGCTTGTCACGCGCTGAAAAATCCTCTAAACAAAACTCTTATCTTTATTGAAAGCCAAGCCGCCACCAAAGCTATTGTTTCAGCTACTACATCCTTAAATTTGGTAGAGCAATGCCAGAAAGAACTTTACTAGTTTGATAGGCTTTTGGTTATGGCCAAGGTGTAACCGCGTTGTGGGTAATCAACTTACCAAAGACGTAGCCGTTTTCTATTACCTTCGTAATAGCCTACACTATCTACAGCTGCCTTTTTCCTTCGAAGAAAAGTTTCCCAAGGACGTGCTTTTGAATTTTTCTTTAACAAAACCACTCCTAACCTCAACGCGATGACGAATGGATAGGTAGGTAGTAAACTGTCGATGGTCCAACTACATATGCGGATCTGAACCCTTGGTCCAACTTGCGCACAAACTCGAAGAGGAACCTCTCATTGAACTGATTGGCTGTATTGCATCTTAGAATTCACGGCAGGAGACCGTCAGAAGACGAATGGCGGGCACCTAATGTGAATTTTTTCAGAGCTCAGGTCAACAAGGCACCTTAGCAACTTCGTTCCCGAGTTTTTGAAGGAGAAATTGTAATGAAAGAACCCTCAAAAGACCAAAGCTTGTGCTCACATCCACGAATTGGATTCTTGACAACAGCGTACCTGAATTTTTTTGTCAAAGAGGGAAGAATAAAGAGCCTGCTACTCCAGGTTATAAGAGAGAGACTTCTCAAGTCTTGGACAATGGACCCACTCTCTTATTTCTACGACTTATGAGCTTGCTCGTGAAGGGAAATCGATTGCTGTCAGCAGTTATTGTGTTGTGTCTTGATATTAGGCACCTCCTCATTCGGATCTTCACGGAACCATTGTGGTCCATCATTGTAAGATTCTACATGCGTGTACCTATTTGAAAGTGAGACCGGTTTGGTTGTTATTTATTGGTCGGTTGACAGTTCGCCCGAACTGGTAAAGAATTAAACGCCTAGGGTTGTGTTCCTGGTTGTGCCAGGAGGTTTGGACAGTCGTAGAGAAAGTGTGTCGTATCCTCTTTCAAATCTATGTTGCCACAGCCTCCACAGAGGTTAGTCGTACATAATCGCATTCTTTTTAGAGGGTCTGCCAGTTGGTTGTGGCCGATAAGTGATCCCTCGGTTTGCACTCATTCGACTCAGTCGACACGGACTGTTTTTCTGTTGCAGTCAAACTCAAAGTTCAACTTTTCAACGAGAATAAGCTACAAATGGTCTAGAAGAAGAAACTCACCGTTGGACGCTTAAGCTGTCCTGGTGTAGCCAGTTCCTACAAAGTAGTCAGTTCCTGACTAAAAAACTTTATATAGTGAATTCATTAACTTAAAATGCCAACAATCAGTGGATTCAGTGTTGCACCATCATGCAAGAGGAAGTCAAAACCCCAGTGCGGACAAAGCCAAATGGAAGTAGAAGACGAACATGAATAAGCGCAGCAGTGCCAAAAACCTGGCAGCGAGAGATAAGAAAAATGAAAGACAAGAGAGTCCTTCATAGAAAGAAGAGGATATATACAAGTTCTACAGCATCTGAAGCCAGGCAAGTGGCAGCTGTCTATAACGTAGGGAATTGTAGATGTTTTCAGGCAGTAACACATGGAAATTATAGGGCAAGAGAACCTAAATCCAGCCCTCCCAATTAAGAAAGGGATAGCGTTGCGTTAAAAAACATAAAAATGCAACAATGCCGCCATCTATTACAGAGGTTATGCCTTTGTAGGATTCATGCATCAAGTCATCATCTACAAAAAGCATGCTTACTACATAAACGTTGCTTTTGTCCAGCGTCTGCCGACACGTCTTAAGCCACACTATTCAGCACGTATCAATGGAAAAGTTCAATGAATTTGAAGTCGAGACACATCACCACTTTCTCGACACACCCTATGGATTACAGGAAGAATGAACCTCCGCTATAAAAACCAAGTAGCCGCTGATGCTATAAGGCTTGGTCTGGAAGTAGCGTGTCCGACGTCAGTTACGCAGCTCGTGAAGTAAGTAAAACAACTTTTCACGAGAATGAACGGCAAGTCAATTGTTAAGAACGACGGCGGACTCAGAATGTAAGGTTGTCTTCTATAATTCTTTCCACATGGACAGATCTATGTCAATACTAAATGCAAGGATAAACACATCCATCGTCCTGTAGACCACAAACTAATTCTTTATTTTATCAATCAGGATTGTTCCACACAATATACACTTGATTCTGGAATGAGTTCCATTTGAATTCTAACGATCATCTCCATTCTCATCTGTTGATGGTGGACGTTTAGTGGTTGCCGGACGTCCTCTTGGACTCGGTATCGGTTCGGCCATAGTTACACTTCCCATGGTTGAAATCATCGCCAGTAGTCCAAAAATGAAAAATAAACTCAACCACTTCATGTTCGACGGAATCAAGGATAACTTGCTGAGTACTACGAGTTCCTTTCTTCAATGCACAAAGCTTAAACGATGACTTCGTTTTGACACAACATCGGATCGGGTACAGCATTTTTATACCAAAACAAAATGTCTATCATTTCCTGTTGACATAAATTCCTCTCGAATGTCAAAATTGAAAATTGCTCTCGTTAGGGAAAAAATGTCAAATGCAATCGATCAGTTGCAGCACCCGACAAAGGTGAATCATGGAAGCATTTGCCAGTGTACTCCAACTGAGGGATCACGAACCGTGTACAGCTGAGAGTTATTACATCAATTACATGATCATTTACACGATAACGTGGTTATTGTTTTGTTTAGACGTTCGTTAAGAGTTGAATTGTTTATGGGAAACATTGTTCAATAAACACTTGTAATCGGCTGTGTGTTGAGACATAACTGATGGGCTATGTCCGCACTTTGGAGACAAGATGCATTTAACGAGAAGTTTTCTGTTTGACGTAGTTGAATTTAGGGTAATGATACACCTGTGTAGATGATACTAAGCTTAGCTTACCTCGCCTGCAGTAAAACCTTTGATAGAAGTGGCATCTTCAACCTTTCATCCTTCATGGTCACGGGCCCGCTGCTTCCAGTCCACTACACCAAGGTTTCTAGCGTCCACGATAACTTAATCTTTAAACTGGATCTCTCTTTACTTCGTGAACCAAGTAGCTGGAGCATTTTTGTCCATGCGCTCGATGTGGCAGAGCCAGTTGACAGACTTTTGTCCTCCTCTCAGATAGGACTTCGATCTGGACTTCTAATTCAGCTCCATAAAGCAAGAATGGCAAGATCAGAGTATTGTAGAGCATGGACGTTCGAGTAAAAAACCAAAATAGCAGCAATTGCCAAAGGTTATCCTTCATCAAGTCTCCACCAGGGTGTTGAGAATGCCCAAATGCACTGACGACAATTCGAGACATCAGACATTAAGGATAAGCAATCGCGAATGATTAGCAAAAACCTCCTAAAAATTGAATTTTCCAATCAAATATCTTTTAGTTTTCCCGGTCATTCCTATTCCTAGGAACGACGAGCGCTTGGCGCTGGCTCACCTTCAGTTGGGTTGTAGGCCAACAATCCTCAACCCATAAAAATCATTTCAAGCTTTAAAGCGACATTCCCCATAGATATTCTTTGACTTTGGAGTAGACGGGCTTCAAAATGCCAGATTCCTTCAAAAGAACATAAACCAGTGAAGTATGTAACGTAATTCGATCCCATTGAGCGTCTTAGTCACAAGTTCTATGAGGAAGAAGGGTACAAAGGGCTCAAACATGTGACTAGGAGCACTATGTCTTCGTGGCGCATTTGCTAACAAAAATCATTCACATTTGTCTCGTATACTCAATTACAATTCCAACAGCCTTACAAATCCTTCAATTCCCGAGCTGAAAACATGGCTATCCGCAGAGACCTGGAAACGAATCGAAGTTCACTTCTCATCACAGCAGTTTCAGAAGAAGTGAGAGATAAGCTTGAGTCAGGACGACAAAACCGAACCTGATTCAATGTTCAGGCATCTCAAGCAGAGGAAACAGGAAACAGTTGTGATAGGAAGCTGAAGCTTCCAAGAAGAACCACCTATAGGTGGTAAAACTAAATGACGTATGAATGACGTGATTCCGATCTAGCCTAAGCAATGCCTTCGCCCTAAAGAAACTCGAACACGATCGCTCGAAAAAAAGCTTGACACGATCTGGTAAACCATTAAATAAAAAACATAACAGTTGTGGACTTCCGTTTTAATTGTTTGAAATTATCTTACAATGTTACAGCAGGAACCGTACCGTTTACAACTTGATTTCCAACGAAGAACTTGTTTTTAAATTGCTGTTTTAGAATACCTGCGACTTCCGGTGAAAATAACTTTTCCACTGCATCGATCAGTTGTGCATTAACTTGTTTGCCTTCATTTGTATCCATGTGCTGCATTAAGTTTGAAATATCATTCTCAACATTGTCCGAAACAGGGCCATCATTACTCATGTAGTTATCAACAGTTTTTAAATCATTGGTTACGCTTGTGACGAACTCGTTTAGATATTTTAATATCGAGGAGCCTTCATTCTTGGGAAGACTATTGGTCAAGTCGTCTATATTGGAAACAATATTACCCCAAATAGGAGTGATTAACAAGAGAAAACAAAGAACTAGCGGGGACATGTTGAAAAGCAATTACTTGTGGTTACGGAATTCTGGAATATACTGACTTTATTGGCTTGTACGCGGGTATTTTTAAGTGTAAAACGCCATTCCTCTGACCTTCGCGGGTAAAATGGTAGATTGGTTCCATAAAATTAAATTGTACCGAAAGATTGGATTGGTCACACTTTGATGGGAGCTGATGATAAATGCATTTCAGATGAAAGTGGTTGGAACTAAACAAACATGATGTAGGACTGTCATAAAGGAATTCAGGTTTTTAAGTTGGAGTGCGTTATAAAAATATAAGTTAGGTTAGGTTGAAGTGGCAGACTTCAGGTTGCAACCTCACTTTGACCACATGAGGTTCTTTGATCTGTACTTCCACTTAAAATACTACCCGCAGAACCAGCCGGAGTTTGCTATGAAGCGCTGGAGGCTGCCTATGCTGACATCAGCCAGTTCGTTTAGGTTGTGAAAGAAGCTGGCTCCTCATTATGCTCTTTTTCGAGCTGAGAGATGCGATGACAAACCTTTTGATATCCCTGTCTCTAGACTCACATTGTCACCTATTTCGAAGGTAGGTAGATTAGTGATGGTTCCAGGCTATTTGGCTAGTAACCCAATTAGCGCAAAACGTGGTCTGGTTGTTGAAGTGTGCGTAATGTCATAGAGTAGGTTACGGATTCTCAGATCCAACCCGTTCAGAAGATAGGAACTCCTGGAAATATGTGTGAAGTCTGCCCCTGGCTAGTAATGGGCATCCGCACAGGAAATGAAATCGCTCCCATCCCAATTTAATCTTGTCATCGAACCGCAGGTGGATGTATTTAAGCACAATTTCCAAGAGCTGCATAATGGAATGATAGGGTATGAAGAAAACCCAAGTTCCGTCATTGAAGGGGTTTCTCAACTGAACCTAGATGCAGTTGGCACAGATATTCAAAGACTGAAGAACAATAAAGTCGCGGCCTCGGGCGATGGACGGTAGCGATACTTTTGAGGAGCATGCACCAGATAATCTGCAAAGTTTCAGAGGACCAAACCATGTCCGGTGAATGAAATATCAGCTCTATCTGTCCCATCTTCAAGACAGCCTATCCTATGTCCAACAAGAACTACCGAGCCATATCCCTTAATGTAAACTGCAAGATCCTATCCAGTGCATGAACTATGTGAACAACTTAAGCCGTTTTGTATCTTTCAGGGTGGCTACCGGTCTGGTAAATTGACCATAGCCCAAATCTGCACACTGCGGCAAATCCTAGAAAACACCAACGAGTTCCAAGTCGATAGTTACCATCACCGAACCGAGGTATATAACGCGATAACCGAATTCAAGTCGCACTACGCTCGCGGAGCCGCAATGCACCGTGCAGCTTGGAAGCAGAACCCCAGAATTATTCTAAACTCTCACCAGATTCAGGCAACGAAATGCGTTGTCGTATGATTCCTTTAATCATGTCCTAGAGCAGAATGGCCAAAGGCCGGCATAAACACAGAAGACACTATATTTATAACAAATCCGTCCAGTGGGGTACGCAGATGATATCTTGGAGCCTTTGAGTCGTTCCATAGGAAACATCGTTCGACGACCGTCTGCATTAGAACTGTTCCCAGAACGGCAGCCTGGAGCTCAAGTTTTCGGTTAGTCATCGGCTTGAACGACAGCTTCTCTACCATTTGTGTTGAGAACTCTCTAGTAAGGTACGGCGGCAAATGTATTCTCTCTAGCGTCACCGAAAATATGAAGCTGCAGTTGATAATGTCGTAGAATCAAGGGTACGGAATACGAGTCCATACCCCATTGACAACATCGGGCAAACTTCATGCAGTTGCCCGAACATAGACATTATCACACTCAGCAACTCCCTCTTCGTAGAGGGTTTTCTGCCAGCGACAGTTTCAGTATCCACCCAATGAATCTTCAGATGATACCTGAACGTGTTATTCGATGACTGCCAATACATCCCGAACGGTGAACACCTTCTTTGTTGCTAAGCTGGCATCAATTGATCAATTGCTGGACGCCTTCGTAGACTCCCAAGTCCTAACCATGCATCGATCAAAGCGTTTATGACGTTTAAAGCACTTGATGCGAAGCTACGTTGTTTAAATCCGGCATCCTTGTGGATTTCAAGAACTTGTTTTGCTATTCTAAAAGCTCCATCCTTCGCATCGAAGCTGCCCAAAAAATCATCGACGAAGTAGTGCTTTGAGATAGCTTTGACAGCTCGAGCGTCGTGATCACAGTGTTCTAAGGCGTTTACGGTTTTCACATACTGGGTAGGCGAAGAATTAGCTCTTAGTGTCATCACTAGGGCAACCGGAAATATGCTCTTAAAAAAACCGTTTATAGCGCTTTAAATATGCTCTAAAAAAGACGTTATATGCTCTTAAAATATGCTCTAAAAACTATTGAAAACTGGAAAAATCACGAAAAATTAAACAAAAAACATTGTTTTCGAATAATTTTTATGTGAGGAAACACAACTAAATAAGAAATAATTTAAATATATAAAAATTCTTCTTGAATTATAATTAATTTAAATTTTTGTTGCCATAAATGCAAATAATTTTGCTTAAATTGTCAAAAAGAAAACTTTGCCTATTTGCTCTAAAAACATTTTTGTACATAGAAAAACTTCTTTCTACCTCAACGGATGTAATAGGCGCAAATTTAAATGCCATTATTGTTAGCAGAATTAAAAGAGAAAACCGTTCCGATCGGATGACAAAAGAAGAAGAAGATGTATTTCTGCAAGTGTAGATATATATATGTACATAGGCATGACAGTGCAACCAAATATTAATTTAATTTAATTATATAATGTTCACACTCCCACTTATTATTAAATATAGGTAAGTATTACGCTATTCATTAGCCTTCCTTAATATTAATATAATTTCGAAAAGATTCAAATTTATCTAAAGCAAGCGGTTTGGTAAAAATATCAGCTAGCTGCTGCTTAGATGGCACAAAGCAAATGTCGAAACGGCGTTCGTTGAATTTTTCTCGAATGAAATGCACACGGACGTCGATGTGCTTAGTCCTAGTCCTGATACTCAGGATTTTTTATTAATTTGAGGGCACTCTGGTTGTCCATGTAAAGTGTCGGCTTCCGATATTCGTTGCCAAGCAGATCATGTATGAGCGCATCAAGCCACATCAAGTCCTTGACTGCTTCCGACGCAGCTACATACTCTGCTTCTGTTGTGCTCAATGCTGTGCAGCGCTGTCTCTTAGATGACCAGGATATTGGCCTTCCTTCAAGAAGACAAATATGTCCACTTGTTGACCGTCTGGTTGAGATGTCACCCGCATAGTCCGCATCACTTTAAATAGAAAAGCAAAAATTAGTGTTTGGTTTGAAAAGTATTCCAAAGTTCTTAGTATTTTTCAGATATTTAAATATACGCTTAACAGCTTTAACGTGTTGAGGAGTTGGTTTATCCAGAAAACGGCTTACTACTCCTACTGCGTGCGAAATGTCCGCTCTTGTTGCAATAACCAAATACATAAGGCTACCGACAGCTTCGCGAAAAGGAAATTTCGTTTCTGGCGGCAAGTTTTCTTCTAAAAACTTATTTCCAAGCTCACTTGGTGTGGAAACTGGGTTTGATTCCAGCATGTTGAACTTATGCAGAACACGTTGCACATAATTCGATTGACAAACAAAATATGTTCCGTCCTCTTTTCGAATTATTTGAAGTCCCAGATAATAGTTCGCTACCTCGTGTTTCATCTCAAAATGTTTATTTAAACGGTTACCGATATTTTCCACATCAAATAAGTTTTCGGCAGCAATTAAACCATCATCTATGTAAAGAGCCAGATAGATCCTTCTCTCCGCACGTCGTAGTACAAAAAAGCATGGATCGGCTTTGCAAGCTTGAAACTTGAACGCGGTAAGCAACTTCGTGAAGGCGGAATTCCAACATCGAGAGGCTTGTTTCAAGCCATATAAACTTTTAATGAGTTTGCATACTCTTCCAGATCCATCGTTGTATCCTTGAGGTTGATCCATGAAGATTTCTTCTTGCAAAACGCCATTGAGGAATGCAGTCTCTACGTCGAATTGGTAGAGGACCAAATTCTTGCTTGCCGCAATTGCAAAAATCGTACGAATCGATGTGAATTTCGCTACTGGGCTAAAAGTTTCATCATAATCGATGCCCTGTTGCTGATTGAAGCCTTTCGCAACAAGGCGCGCTTTGAATCGACCGACAGTGTTATCTGGTGATAGCTTAGCTTTATAAACCCATCTATTTTTGATGACCTTACGATTCAGCGGTAGGTCAACAAGATGCCATGTTCCATTTTTCTTGTGAGCTTCCATTTCATCGTCCATAGCCTTTTTCCAGTTACTAGCTTCATCTGACTCTAATGCTTCTTTGTATGATGATGGCTCAAAACTACTGCAAACGAAAGCATAACCTTCAAGAGCGTTAGCGTACATACCGGAATTTGTTCTTGTGCTACGTTGAGACTGACTACGAAGTTTACTGCGATAACTGGTCGATGGCGTGGATCGGATTTCTTTCTGCACGTTGTCGTCTGCTCCCACTTGCTTCGAACCCTGGTCTGGACTTAGACTGCTGTCTCTTTCATCACCACCAACGCTTTCATCTGCCGAATCGAAGGTTTCCTCTTCAGAGCAAGTCTCGGTTTTCGCATCCACAACGCCATCTTCCTTTTCCTTTTCTAAATTCAAGGTTAACAGCTGAATATTCTTTAAATAAAACATCTCTTGAAATTTCAATTTTATTTGAACCAAGTATCCAGACACGGAAACCTTTAACACCTTCAGGATATCCAACAAAGAATCCAGGCTTTGACTTCTTATCCAATTTTTGTCTCTTTTCCTTCGGAATGTGAACGAACACTTCGCTGCCAAATGTTGCAATGTTATTAAGGTCAATTGATTTGTTGTTGTACAACTCGAAAGGACTTTTCCCTTTAGATGTACTAGGACCAAAACGATTTAAAATAAACACAGCCATATTCACTGCCTCTGCCCAAAGTCTAAGTGGCAAACTTTTACCATGCAGCATAGTTCTTGCAGTTTCAACTATAAATCGCATGTCCCTCTCAGCTCTGCCGTTCTGCTGTGGCGTGTAAGGAACAGTTGTTTGGTGAATGATACCATACTGGTCAAGTAGAAGCTGAACTCCCTTATTCTTGAATTCCGAACCATTATCGGATCTAAGCATTTTAATCGAACGACCAAACTTTGCCTGAACGAAATTAATATACTTTGCTATCATAGCGCATGCTTCTGATTTTTCTTTTATAAAGTAAACAACTCTATAGTTAGAGAAATCGTCCTTAAAAAGTATGAAATACTTTGAACCACCGATCGAAGATGTCTGCATTGGGCCACAAAGATCAGTATGCACCAATTCGCCCGTTTGAATAGCTCTGGAACTACTGTTGACAAATGGGGATCTATGCATCTTCCCAAAAGCGCATGCATCGCAGAAAAAGTTCGAACTGTCAACAAATTGAATGTTGTTTACTTTCAAAATGGTCCTTATGTGACTAGCACACATGTGTCCAAGGCGTTCGTGCCACGTTTAAAGCGATTCAACCTTCGAAGAGTAGCATGCAGATAGTGGCTCTTGTTGTTCGATAACCTTAAACAACATCTTATACAGGCGACAATGACGGACACCAATGGCAACTGCAGATCCATCAGACTTAGTTATTTCGCACTTTTGACTTGTGGAAGTTAAGAAATAATTCTTATCGAGAGCACTACCAGAGGAAAATAAGTTTATCTTGATATCAGGAACAAAGTAAACATTTATTAATCTCTTTTCAACCCATTTTTCATTGTTAAAAGCTAAGATATTAATTTCACCTTTCCCGCATGCATTAATTTTACTTCCATTACCAACTGTTATTGATACCGGGTGGTCAAGTTAAGTGAATTTACAGAACCATTCACGACGAAACGACATATGTTCGCTCGCACCTGAATCTAACACCCAATCATTAGCATTAATAATCTCATTGAAATTAACTGTCCCACAGACAAGTGCGTCCCCGTTAAATTTATCATTCGCGAAATTCAACTGCGGTGATAGTCTATCTTTATTCGGACAGTTAGCTTTCCAATGTCCATGCTGCTTACATGCAAAGCACTTACCTGGCAGTATTTTCTTGTTTTTACAATTATTCTTTCCAGGTTTTTGTTGACTCTTTCTTGTGATGAGCGCACTGCTTTCTTCGATCTGCGTTGATGTCAATGTTGATGATTCCATAGCATTGAGCCTAGTCTCTTCCATAATCAGCCGCGACCTGAGATTTTCGATTGTTTGACTTTTCATCTCCGTGGATTCCCAAGCACTGAAGAAGTGAGAGAAGCGACTGGGCAAAGTCATCAAAATCTTTGCGATAAGCATGGATGTTGACACTTTTTCTCCAATATCTCTCAACTGTTGCACCAGGCTCTCCAATTTGCTCATGTGCGTAGCCATATCGTCAACTGGACTTTTCTGAAAACTATAGAAACGTTGTTGAAGTAAATTGATACTTGCGCTCGATTTCTGTTCATAGACTGAACACAGTTTTCTCCACATTTCGTGAGATGTTTCACAATGCATGATGTGAATCAATGGCTGTTGTCCGACACTTGTGGCTATGATCTTCTGCGCCTTCCGATCTTTGCTCTGCCATTCCCGTAAACTCACAGCAAGATTTACAGCGTCAGCGCCTGTTACAATCTCCGGCTTCCTTTCGTCTCCAGTAACCACCTCGTACAAATCACTGGCGTTCAACAGAACTCTGACTTGGAACTTCCAAATGTTCCATTGATCGGAACATTGCAGTTTTTCAATTTTTAAACTGTCGCTATCCATAACGAAAACAATGATAACACCGATTTATAACTTTAAGAAATTAAACTGAAGTGTCTATCACGAATCTGAAATAATTCTTTATTTCTCGCGAAACTTCTATGCAGTTAAAATCCAAAAAAAAATCAAGCACGTTTTTGGGTAACTGGGCCCATAACCTGTTAGCAGAATTAAAAGAGAAAACCGTTCCGATCGGATGACAAAAGAAGAAGAAGATGTATTTCTGCAAGTGTAGATATATATATGTACATAGGCATGACAGTGCAACCAAATATTAATTTAATTTAATTATATAATGTTCACAATTATATCAGAGACTGTGTATTCATTCACTGTTGAATTTTGTCCGGACATACATACAACTGGAAAATTCTTTTAAAGTCTTAAAACCACTGTTTTTTTTCCAAAACATTTGACATTTTGGTCTTTATTTTTCTCCTTATTTTGCAGTCAATGGAGCTAGTCGCGTCCTATACATAAGCATTAGTTCTGGCGCCATCCCTAATGACCGGAGTGTACAGCGCACATTTGGCCTTTCATGAATGAATGCAAAACAAAAAGATAATGAAACAAAATGATAATGAAACAAAAATAGAAAAGTACTTTCACAGCTGCGTAGTATTCGCACATGCTCAGATGTCTAGGAAATTACAACAAAAATTATATAACTTGTCATATGCAGATGGTTAAAGGGTTTACTCGCGCATCTGTGTATATAGGCAGCCACATAGTGAACAAATTGTACCTGCTGGTGCGCAGTTTTCCTGTGCAGTTCCACAAATATCCATTTTTTTTTCTTTACTCAAACAGTTGATGAAAAAAGGATAAATAAGCAAAAATATTGAAAAAAATTCACAAATATGCTAAAATATGTCCTAAAAATGCAAAAATATGCCGAATTATGCTCTTAAAAGTGAAATATGCAAAAATATGCATTTATACCCAAAATATGCACAAATATGCCCTAACGAATAGGGCTCAAAATGCTTAGTTTTGTATAAAACGTATTTCTGTGTAATCCAATTTCCAAAACGACCTCCTAAAAAAAAGATGCTTTAGCATATTTCCGGTTGCCCTAGTCATCACCATAATCTCGTAGACGGCTTTCTTGCGTCGTTACTTGCAGTTCGCAATGACATTGCAAATGTGGTCATCATCTATCATTTCTGGCGGAAACAGATCCATTGGCACAAAAAACGATATGAAATTTTCAAAATGCTAACCAACCACACTGCGATGAAAAAACCTTTGCGTGGCAGGGATGTTGTCGTAAGCTTTTAACTTCCAGCAACCATATAAATACACGACAACTTATTCCAACTGACAAGATGTCATCAGTCGAATCGTGCAGCTGTCAAACTGAATTTTGTTAAAAGCTCACAAGATGGCACCACTTTTGAATCAAAATTCAACACATTTTCTTCACTAAATAAAACACAATTTATTTATTTTTCATTTAAAACGGGACAATAACTACATAATTAAACCGAATTGATGTCGAATTCTTAAAACAAATAAATAAATGAACACAATGTAATTGTCAAAACAAAATGAAAATTAAAAACAGAACTGTAATTCCGAAGACTGTTACCGAGAGTGAAGCCAATTGTCAATTGTCAGTTATCAACTTTAGATGAGGAGTCCTGGTCTCTTGACCAAGAGTGGAGCACGTCCAACCAATACTGGACGGGAAACGACCAAAGCTGGACGACGAGATAAAATTCCTGCAGGCTCAGCACTAGCGAATTGAATTGCGCTGCACAACATCATGGCGAAGATGAACACGATCTTAAGGAAGTTCATAATGGACTTGTTAATCTTTAAGTTGAATTGAAGAGATAGATGTGAGATGACTTGGATTGAATCCGCTACTGATAGTTTTAGAACACGGTGATGGAGATTTTATACCCATTTTTGCCAAGTTAAAGTGGATGCTTTAACCATGAACCCATAAGCTGCGTACGCAACGTGTGTAACCGTAGCATGAAGATGAAATCCAATCCATTGGGCCTAGATCGACGAAGGCAACAATGTTTGTATTGTGTCGCTTGTTGCATTGATTGCGCGATGTGATGCATATGGGGTTTGTGATTGAAATGCAACTCGCAACTCAAGGTGTTGGCGATGTGCGAACTGGTTCTGGATTTGGCGGAGCATTCATTTCATTAACTGTTTAAGAAACGGTGCATTTACTATGCATTTGAAATAAATTGTAAGACAAAATGGATGATAAACGTGATGATTTTCATTGTAAATTTTACAAATGTCAAACGTCAAATGTCCAAAGACAGTGTTAGTACGTTAGTACCGGCTTAACTAGAATACTGTCGTATGAATGCTGTCGTCTGCGGCTTTCAAGTCGAAGAAGAGTTGGGAAGTATCGACTGGGAACTCGTTGGTCTTTTCCAGGATTTGCCGCACTGTGAAGACTTGGCTTATCGTCGATTTGCCGGGCCGGAAGTCACACTGATAGGTACCAATGACTGTGGTGCTAAACGGCTACATTCAGCAGAGAGATGTCTCTTGCAAGACATCGGATCGCCTCTCTTGAAGATGAGGCAGATAGAACTGGTATCCCAGTCGTCGGTCATACTTTTGCCCTCCATTGATCATCCTCTATTCAATTTAAGTCTACTTTTAACACATAGCCCTAGCCTAGATACTGTTCTATCTATCGTAGATATTATCGCCATCTGACAGTTGCACAATATCTCGGCTTCGTCAAAGACAATCAAAGAGGTAAATAAGGCTACGGTATTGAAGACTTCTTTATAAAAAATCCAAAGAGCTAGCTCGGCAAACATTGCTAACTCAACTTTCTTTTCATCAAGCTGAATATAAGTCCCACGGATTTATGTATGACGTCTCTACTTGGAAGAATAAGAAACTGCAACTCAAGCTCGAAGCAGATAAAAACTTTTCATCAGAAACCGTCCACCATTCATCCGCAAGTACTATTCTAAGGCTCCTTCATGACTTTGAATCTGTTTGGAATCACCACGTATTCCAGTTTGATTGGCCCAAAAGATCGCAATCGGAGTGTAGGTTGGAGGCCACTTGGAACCTCTGGAATCCCAAGAAGGTTTCAATTCTATTATCAAAATACCTTCAAATATGTTGCTAATCCATTCAAGAAACACGTGCACAGCGTAGAGGAGCCGAAGATTGTTCTCCATTGCACAGCTTTTGCACTGCGAAACCAAAAAAAAAAAAAGCTAAAAGTTTGGTTAAGTCTTCGCTATACTTAAGCAAAGCCACGAGCCAGGTTATTATAATGATTTACGTTGTAAATTTCGTTCGTTAAGTGGAAACTTATTTGAATTTAAATTTACTGAAAGTGCGAAGGAAAATAGGAAGTCTGCAACTGTTGCAAAATTAATAGCTTATGAGCAGCTAAAGGCATGCATCAATAGTGAAAGTGTACACCGTCGTGCATCACAGATTTACTCACGTTCGTTAACGTGCGGCGACTTCTTTGCGCTTGCTACACAGCGAAATAGCGAAATACATAGTTTTCCCAACCGTATACGATTGTTTTATTTCGACGAGTATAGTGTTGAATTTTTTTTTTATTTTTAACTTGCAACTTCACCATACCCACTCGACACTGATGTTTTATCGATAGATCACTATAATAGCTGTCGGCTCAGACCAAAAAGAGCATCCCAGCTTCACCGAGTCAGAAGTTATGCTCCCCAAAGCAAATTTATAAATAGATTAGGTTAAAGGGGTGGCTGCACTTATGTACAGCCTCACTCGGATCTCCAAGGATCCATTGTGTTCGCCGGTGTGGTGTGGGGATCTGAAATAAATACAACACGAATTATTATTTCCAATCGACCTCCCTTAATCAACCCGAGTTCTGAAGGAATTGTAGGATGGTTCTCGCCCGGTGGCTTGTTTGACAATTCTCCCAAATCATTAAAGAAATGTTTTCCGAGGGTTATCTTAGTGTTTCTGTTAAAGCTTAGGTATTCGCATATGAGATGGAATGTGCCCTTCTCCGCGTCTACGTCGCCACTTCCTCTGCATACGTCCGTAGTGCTCAAACGCATACCTTTTAGTTGCACCGCTAGCGATGATTTCTTTTGTTTTTTCCCTTGTCCAGAGTAGCAGAGGTGCGGCATGTTGTGAGTGGAATCCATCTCTCGTTCGCGAGTTCTTAAAATTTCGCGATGATGCTGGACTTTTAAAGTTCTAGTGGGAGTAGGATTGACTCATCAGCCATTCTCAGATCCAACTCAGAACTCATTGTTGCAAGCTCATCCGCCTTTTTATTGCCATGGATGCCCTTACGTCCCGAGACCCAAAATGAATGTGACGTTGTGATTGGTGCTGAGTGCCTTGAGCTTATCGAGGAAGTGTTTCACCTGGATCTGATTGCTGTGGATGTGATGCCTTTGATGGCTACTTGACTATGTATGTATGTATATGTTAATGCAACTTCTTGGGAGTGTCTGTTGTGTCTCGCGAGGCTTGGGGGTTTGCTAGAACTTCCGTCTGGAACACGCTGCTATGGTTTGGAAGTCTAATCGACCGTGCGATGTTTGTTCCTTTTGCATAGATCCCGAAGCCTACACCCGCATCAATTCTTGAGCTATCCAAATTTATAGATAAAGTGCACACTGTCATGCGACTTCTTCAACATCATACATGGACAAAACTCATAAGCCAACACCGGAGGTACAATCTTGTAAAGTCTGTGTAAGAAAAGTCCTCTTTCATTTCAAAACGTCGTCGATGTATGACACGCTTATTTTCGTTGCTTGTCACACCGTTAACATCATCACTGGATGACACTTATAGTAAGTAACGTAGGTATATCCTGATAACGTCAATTCCCCAATGACGTACATAAGTTAACGACACACTAAAACAGCACAGTAAAGCAGGAACACTGCCAAGGCAACATAAGACGCCTACACAATCTATGGAATAGAGCCAAATTTATGCTGAATGATAAAATCCTCAATTATGACGTATCTAAGTAGTATTTACGTAATCAATTAGCTCATAGAATTGTGGTAACATATGTACCTACACATGTTAATATTTCACTAAATCTGTACTTATCCTTTCAGCTTTGCCTACAAAAATCAATGGTAATAGGGTTCCAGAAAGTCATTAGCACATTAATGTATTCCAAACGCATAACCACCCACTTTTAGTGTAATTAGCAGCAATGGCATTCAATTGAACGAATGTCCACATACATTATATATATATCGTTTAACATGTCCACCACTTGGTATAAGCCCCTGTAAAACAATGGCATTCCATACCAAAAGGTCAGCACTTGGGGCTATAATTCTACAATCGTCTTACCGCATTTATGACACTTTACTTGCAAGAACACACAAGTTCAATGTTCACCAACATATCACTATCTGCTAGACACAGTGACGTTTCGCACTATGATTTTCGAAGGCGCATGCCCTCGTGTAAATAACGTCACATATCGACCGCGTGCTTAGCGATAACGACGAGCCCCCACACACAACACAAAGCAATTCCACACGACACAGCATAGATTTAATTTTGCAAAGAAAAGCTTTCTATCGCTCACAAAGGCCACAACCGGCTGTGCTGTGTAAAATGACGACTACGGCGCGTTAGATACTTTGCAAAGAGTGTTCATAAAGGCATTGCCAGTTGTATATATTTTAATTTTTAAGATTTAAAATTTGCCCAAAGGCTACTTTCCATCTAACACCTTGTTCTTGGGGCTTAGAGGCATCGATGGTAATAAAAACAAAAGGCCGATGAACTGGCCTTGTAGTTTAACGTGCAGTCAAGGTACCTGGCATTTCCCTAAATTTGGTGTTGTATTCCATTAATTATCGGGACACCCCTTATCCTCATTTTTTTCCTATAAATACTCCACAGTGATGAGGGAGGCATATAGAGATGCTCACATTGAGGTCTTCGGATAAGACAACCATCATTCAGTTTTGGATCTAAGATTTGACTTACTAACTTAAGGTGGCGCTACAGTCCGGGGTGGACCTGGGCCTCAACCAACAAGCGTCTCCAGCCAGCTCAATCTTTAGCTAGCTGCCTTCGGAGCATTGGTGTTCATCCGTTCTACATGACCCAGCCACCTCAGTCGTTGGATCTTCACTCTTCTTGCTAAGTCGATGTCGCTGTACAGTTAGTCGTTGTATCTCCTCCTCCACCGAAAATCATCCGAAGAATTTTCCCCTCAAAGCAGCCAAGAGTACTCTCACGTTTGAAGGGGTTGTCAACAGTCAATCCGTCCGTATCCGAGGCTTTTTCTTGCTTCGTAACTATAGATTTTTTTTTTCCATTGCCCGGCAAGTACCCCGGCGGCACAACCCCCAACCTGGAGAGCCAGTTCCATTTAAGAAGCCCCTGGGACGAGGGGTCGGTTAGACTGAAGCCAGTAAACCGCTCGGGGATGTGAGCGCTACCGTTGGTTCATTAAGGGCTCATCCGCCTCCATCTCTTTTCCAAGACCCTGATATAGTCTCGGAAATGCTAACCGGCCTGAGCTCCAAATATGTCGGAGTAGCTTGGATAAGGTCCTTTTCTATTTTTCTTCGTCATTGATTTCATCTGGAGAATTCATCGGCTGTCCCGTTTATAGTGCTGCTTATAAGTTTGGCAAGTCGAGTTCGGATAGACATCGACCAGTACCCGATGGTTACCACTTGAAGATAAAATACGTACAATTGATGTCTAGAAACAGTTACAACACTGGGCATCGCCGAGTTGACACCAGAAAATCCGTATTACTCTTCTTGGTCAATGGTGTCCACCGGACAAGTACTCCATACATCAAGATGGACCTAACTGTTGCTGCATAAATCCAATATATGAAGACCCCATTTCGGACCCAAGGCTCTAGGACAGAAATTAAAGACAAGCGAAGCCTTCTTGGTACCATCTTGTACCTTCTGGTGAACAAGACCAGTTCGGTCTTTGCAACCGTTAACTAAAAAAACGACCTTATCCGTCCACTTAACTAGTTTATTGAGAACATTTACCTATATAATCGAATTTTCATTGAACTAACTGTAAACATTTTCATTATTTGAAACTAAAAATTTAAGGTATCACTATCTGGCAACACCAGAGCTTCCGATAGATACATCATCCAATGAATACGGGTGCGGGATGACAGTGTCACAGTGCCGGTGTACAAAATTTGTTTGCTATGGAAAGTCCGAAACAACTACCACCAATCAGTAGGTCGCGTGAAGTAACGGGAAACGACAGTGTTTGGCAAATACAAGACAAATTTTAGTGTTAAAGATATAGATACCAATAAAATTAAAAAAAAATTTCTGTGAATTAATTTAAATTGAAAAAGAAGAAAAGAAAAAAACAAAAAAATGAATAACAGTCTTAGAACGAAAGTGTGCTTGTTAAGAATCTCCCAAGTCAGCCCAACTCTAAGGAAATCCTCACTGTCGGCGGCATCTATGAAAACTATCGATAGGAAGTCAGCATATCCAGTGAAAGATGGAAATATCTTAACAGCATTACGTCCTGCAACAGTTATTAAACATAAAAGGTCACTCAGTCACACTGGAAAGGGACTAACCGAAAAATTCTCACATGAGGTATGTACTTATGTTGTACATGTTGGTGGGTGGTTGATGCTTCCCAAGAGAGCATAAATATCGATTTGATATCAAAGTATAGACATTGGATAATGTTTACATTTCTTTTGTAGCACATTGTTAGATCCTTGGTAGTTGGCTGGTGCAAAAAAATAGATATATATACTCGTAGTTACGAGTGACTCAGATTCAAGAAAAGCTCTTTCATATGCAGCAATAGAAAACTTCAAAATTGAAAATGGTTTTCAGTCAACTAATACACCTTTGGTCAAAAACTATTTCGGTTCCACTTATGAAAAACTGTAGCGAAACCACATGGGTGCTAATCACTGAGTGATAACTCAATTACCGTACGAGAAACAAGAGTGATTCACTATGCAATGCTGTATGGAATGACTATCGTCGCGGTCTTATCTCTTTCGTAAGGCAAAACGTGACTAGCTAAATGCCGTAGAAAATGACGTCTTTTAAAATGGATTAATGTGTGTTACTTTACACCTGAAGATAGGAGCCAGTCTTGTGATGAAATTGTTTAACTATTTCACAATGGAAATGGTTATTTTTTCGTTCGGCTTAACAAATTGGTTGTTCGGTAGCTATAAGATTGATTGGGACACTTTGCGTTGGTTGCAATGTGACTGAGGGTAGCGCATAGGATTGTAAGGACTTATACATATATGCAAGTGCAAAGTAACCTCATTCCTGTGCACAACTTAGCAACGACGAAGGGCTAATGACCGTGGTGGGTAGAGAGAGTAGTACTTTGTAAAGCTCTAGTTCATCTTAGACTGACCGACAGGGAAGTGGATACATTGAGAGACTTTTCTTCGTAGGTATTCATTTGAAAAAAAATACTTTCTGCTGGCTGCTCGGCTTGTAATAAGTGGTCTTTTGACTGTTGTAATGCCTTCTTTTTTTTTTTTAAGGATTTTCCAAATCCTAGGAGCACTCAGGACTCGTTTTCTGTCCATTGTACTCCCAGGCAGAAACCCCTTTTTGGAGAAACTTAGATTTTGTTCGTTTCTCTTTCTTTATTTTCGGTGGCTGTTGCTGTTCCCCGACCGGACTCGAACATGCACAGGTCGGGTCACAAGCGAACACGCTACCCACTGCACCATCGCCACCTTTTGTAATGCCTTTGGTGGGGAGTGCTAGTTCTCCCTCCTAACTATTTCTTTGATTTATCCAGGTTACGTATACATTTTTGAGAAAATTGCACAACTCCTATTCTCAACGGCCACTTGCTTTAATAATTTAGCCCTATGGCTATGACAGCTAAGGTCTTAGGGTCAGTTTTTGTTAGTCTACCTTATTCAAGTGCTTTAACGACTCCATTTCATCAAAAAAATTCGTTTTCATTTATTTATCAACCCTTAAACTAGAGCACGGGCATTAGGGAAATTAAAGGAGAGACGAAGGAGGTACCGGTGCACGTTATCTTTTAATGCTTGTGAGTTGTAGTGATGAGGAAACACAGAGCTATGTAGATTATTCCACATTCGTGTGGTACGGCTAAAGAAAGAATGTCTATGTTTGACAGTACGTCCGAAAGTAGGCTCGAGGGTAAAGTGATGTGCATTCGAAGCATGACGAGTATTGCGGGTGTTATCATCGAGCAGCTTTTGTTTCGTATGCCTACGCCAGGTCAACTACTGGGATTTTCTCGAAGCTATACATGTTAAATGTAAAAAAACAATCATCGAAACTTTAAGATTCAAAGAGAATTCAATTAAATCCTTCACCGTGTCATCACCGAACAACTTTTTACCTACTACACTGACATCTTACGGTGAGCACTGAAATGAATGTCCAAAAGTTTATGATTTTGATATGTTTATTCGCCCCGATTGATGTGACTTTTGCTTCCAAAAAATTGCATGAAATTTAGTGCCTTATGCCTGTTTCACAATGCGAGCGTGAAAGCGAGACGAGAGCGAGGCGAGAAGCGCTGTCATCTCGTTCTCGCTATAAAATCGTCTATCAATTCAAAATGAACGCGGCGCGTCGGGGCGAGATTTTTGACAGCTAGTTTTTATTGTGTGTAAAATCAAAAGTAAAAAGGACGATAAGGTGCAAAATTCAAAATCTCTTAAAAAATTAAAAGAAACAATTTAAAAAAACATTACTGTTAACAGTTGTGGGTGTTTTAGCATACAAAAAATGCAAAACAAAAAAAAAAAACATTTAAATTACCAACCGCTCTCTTTCAAAACTCACAAAGAATAAATGTCACGGTGTCTCGTCGCGAGATTTTTTCAATTTTCCGAAAACAGTGCGTTGCGAGACGACGAGTCACGCGCTATTGTGTTTTGTCTCGTACATTTTCTTTGTTTGAAATTGATTTGATAACTCCCACTAGACTCGCGTTAGACTCACTCTCGCTCTCTCGCGGCGTTGTGAAACAGGCATTATCTGCATTCGCTAGAGGTCCATTTACATATTTCACAACCTGTCCTTGGTTTTTGACCTTTTATTTCGAGGAAAAACACTTTGAAGAAAAAAAAATTGACAATCAACTCGATTGCCGATATCGTCTGTCAAATACTCGATCGTTTTTACTGAGGGAGTACATTTACGTTCGACACATTTTCCACACAAGTACACTTCTGTACAAAAATTCTCAATTGTTTTGATTTGATTTTTTAATTTTTTTTTTTGTTTTCGATGCAAATGAGTGATTTATTGGTTTGTGTCTTCTTTTTTTGTTTAATCTAAATGAAATATTCCAAGCTTACTTAGTTAGTTAAGTACTTGGTTCGAAGTGGTCCTCAGGTTCACTGTGATACCACTGTGAGTGCTAGGACTGGACTCCAGTTCACTCTTGAAACCATTTAAATTTCCTAACGTAGCAGCTCAGATCAGTAAGATCGTTAAAAAAGTTTTGCAAGCGCGCGTCGCGTGCAAAGGAAGTGCAGCTGCAGCTCATGCAGAAATCGTTGCATACAATACCCAAACGTGGAACATGCCTAACCAGAATGCAGTGCCATGTTAGGACGTTGATTAGTTTCGAGAACTAGTCTCTTATTAGTTGAATTAAGGCTTTCGATCTCTTAGGATTGAGAACATTGTTACAACAGTCAATATGTTGCCATCTATGATATTCTTTCGGCAAAGCATCGGTGTGAATCAGGTGTTTAGCAAACGACATAGGCGCTTTGACATGTTCGAGCTTCCTACTGTTTGTACCTTAAAAACATTGTTCTGGTTAATTCGTGAACCGTAAAGTTCTCTGGAATGTGACCTGGTACCCAACAGAGTGTGATATTACGCTGATTAGCAATCTCGTTCAGAGAAACGGCTTTCACTGCCCTGTTGGATACAAAAGATCTCTTTATCGCAGCTTGACTGTCGATATAAATCATGATATCTGAGTGTGATACTGGATTAACCTTCAGTCATGCGACGGCCTGACTGATAGCCGTGACTTCGGCTTTGAAGACACTACAGTGATTGGAAAGACTGTAGGTAGGTAGGTTAAAGAGGTGGATGCATCGCGTTGTGCAGCCTTCACTTGGATCTCTAATGCATCCATTGTGTTTCTCTGTCGTGGAGTGTCCATTCTGAAATGATAAAAAAGAAAGGAAGGGTGTAGATGAGTGCAGCTACGAACGTTCGGCCTCCCTGAACCATCCCGAATTCGTTGTGAATTTTAAAATGGCTTTTGGTGGCTTGTTGGACAGCTCTTCCTTGTTATATAAAGGCTGGGACATTCGCATAGGAAGTGGGTTGTATTCTCTTCTGCGTCTGTATTACCGCAGCCTCTGTATAGAGCTAAGTTTGATCTGTTTAGAGCGAGAATGTGCCCCGTTTTTATCTTGTCGATATGGAAAGATTGTAAGAGTGCTGAATGTAAAGGGGTCCTCCCAGCACCACCTTTAGAGCCGTCTGAAAAAATAGAGAAAACCTCATTAAAGAGGACTTCACCCTGACTCCAGGCGCTTCTTTCCAGTATTGTGTGCTTGTAGCCCATTTTGATTTATCATCTGATTTAGAAAGACTGCGGTGAATCTATAGGATTTTGGCATGCTCTACATTTATCTCACACCATTAGTGAGTTCCTCTCAGCCTTAGAGCCGCGTTAGTAGCTTGTTGCATACCAAACAAGTGTAGCATGATTTGAAATATGTTTTGAGATATCGAGGAACAAAAATTCACACAGATACTTAGGTTAATCATTAGAGATATTGTTGTATGGTATACAAATTCTAATCGTGATCTCTCCTAATACCTCTAATGGGTCGATGATATCTAACGATAATGTATAAAGTTGGTACTAAACATTGATTTACATTTCAAATATTGATTTAACAAACAATAATACTGAGAACCATTTAAAATGATGTCATCGAATTCATTTCACGCATAAGGACATCCCTCAATTTGTGTTAGTTAAATCCAATTAACAAATGAACTGAAGAACTGTTTACTAGGAATGAAAATCTTGTCAAACATGCAAGTCAATTAAGTTGATTAAATTTGTTGGAGACTGTAAACAAAAAAGATTAAAAATAGAATATCAAAGAAGAGTCTATTTTTAGAAGCTATTTCAGTCTTGCAGGAGCATTGTCTATCGAAATAGTTTGAAAGTTTGCGACTTCGATGCATGAGCCATTTCTTCAGGATAATTCGATCCAATTTTACACCGACAGATCTAAAACCAATGAGGGTGTAGGTGGTGGTGTTTTCTCCGATAGGCTTAATCTTAGCCTCTCTTTCCGTCTTCCAAATCATTGTAGCATGTTCCAGGCGGAAATACTGGCGATCAAAGAAGTCTTATCTTGGCTTAAGAAAAACGTGATATCTTCCACAGATATACGTATCTTTTCAGACAGTCAAGCGGCGATCAGATCCCTGGAATCAGTCTCTTCAAATTCATTAGCAGCTCTAGACTGCCGATCATCTCTTATAGAGATGGCGGAGCAGTTCAATATTCACCTTTGTTGGGTGCCGGGGCATGGAGATATTCCAGGGAACTGTAAGGCTGATGAACTCGCTAGATATAGAACAACTGTACTCACAGAAAGAGACACCCTGGGTATACCGATCGCTACATGTAAACTCAAGCTCAAGCTGGATGCTTTCGAGAAAACAAATTCTAGGTGGACAAATGGTTTAACGTGTCTAGCGACAAAGCGGATTTGGCCACGACTGGATCTGAAGCGCTCTATGAAATTGATTTCTCTCAACAGATCGCATATCAGTTCCATTATAGGTGTCATCACGGGACACTGTCTAATAGGCAAGCATGCAACAAGACTTGGCGTCCATTCAAATGATTTCTGTAGGAGCTGCATGGACGAAGAGGAGGAGGAAACTATTCCCCACCTACTGTCCAACTCTCTCCCGTAAAAGAAGACTCCATTTAGGGGAATTCTACCTTAACGACATAGGCGATCTGATAAACACAGATATCAGTAACCTCCTTCGCTTCATAAAAAGCTCCAATTGGTTTAACGAGTAGGTATGGAGATCTCTTCAGATCCATGTGGTATCACAATGGACCTATCACTGGTTAAAGTGTGCTGGCAATAGCTGACAACCACTTCAACCTAACCTAACCTAACCATCCTTTTAAGATTGTTGGCAATGTTCCACTCCTGCACCAAAGCCTTCTGGCATATATTGAAGAGACTCTTAGATTCCGAAAAACGGATTGAAAAGTTTCTAATCACATTGCATGGCAAGAGGTAGTGTTGGGATTTAAAACTTGTGCCTGAATCCATCGTACTATTACATGACCAGGCAGCGATTGGACATTCAAGAGCCCTCAAAGCATTTGTACTTCTTAGACAACTTACAACAGCGCTCCCCGGAAAGCTGGCTTGAGAGTTTTTCTGATTTATTTGGGCACTTAAAAGGGGAAGCTACCTATCCGTATCCGCTAACATTGCTGGAATTTCTTGAAGCCTCAAATTTTTGGTCAGCAATGCGGGTTACTCAGCTAAGCGAGGGGGTACATATCCGGGTATTACTGTACTTAAGGCTGCTTCTTTTTATGACGCTTTCGTTCATTAGGTTCTGACCAACGAACAAGCGTCTACAGCCAACTCGATCGTTAGCTAGCTGTCTCCAGTTCCACACGCTTAGTTGGTTGAGGTCCCTTTCGACTTGCGCGTACCACCTGAGTCGTGGTCTTTCTCTACTGCATCGTCCCTCCGCGGGTAATTCGAAGATTTTCCGGGCCGGAGTGCTGGTGTTCATCCGCTCTAGATGTCCCAGCCATCCTAGTCATTGTATTTGGCCTCTTCTGACTAGATCAATGTCACTGTACAACCCATTCAGTGCGCCGTTATATCTTCTCCTCCACTCAACGTCTATACAGATGGTACCTTAGATCTCCCGAACGACTTTTTCTCGAAACAATCTAGGGCGACTTCATCCATTTTTGAGAAGGTTTATGTCTTTGCCCCATAAAGAGGAGACAAAAAATAACAGAAAGGTCTGGGTGAGTGCAATTACGATTGTTCAGCCTCCCTGAACCATCGAACTAAGTGGTCGACCATTGATAGGTCTTGTTCCGAGGCCTTATTGGCTTATTCATCCGCCATTGCATTTCCGTGAATACTTTTGTGTCCCGATCCACCAGAGTGTTACCTTGTGATTCGCGGTGAGAGTTTTGAGCTCTTCGCGACAGCGTTTTACGATGTTTGACTTAACTACTGTGGATGAAATGGCTTTAATAGCGGCTTGGCTATCTATGTAAATGTCGATAGTTTTCCTAGACTGCTGCCTCGGCGATGGCTAGGACTTCCGCTTGGAACACACTCCCGTGATTCGGAAGTCGTATTCACCTCTTTATGTTGGGTTCTAGTGAGTAGATCCCAGAGCTTACTCCTTCTTCGGTTTTTGACCCGTCTGTGAAAATCTAAATTTTCGTCTGGTTGATTTGATAGCCTTCCCACTGGCCTACTCGGCTCCTGAGGGGAAGATCTTTTTTATAATTAGGCTGAACTCAGGAGATGGTGTGAGGTAGTCCGAGTTAGTTTCTAGTTTTGCCCAACTTGCAATCTTTCGATGGCCCTTATCGCCCACTTTCCAAAGATTGGATTTTGACCCACATGGTTCGGTTACAAGTTCACAATTGATTTGTAGATTTATAACTCACCGAGGTGGGTCAAAAGTCCACACAAAATTTCTGTGGATTATTGACTCATCGATTGTGGTCTTATGGCTCACTGGGGTGGGTCATAAGTCCATAATTATTAAAATTTCATAACACCAAATGAATATAACATCAAAAACTTGTTGTTTCTCACCGATTTTGGACATAAAAAGGACCGTAGCAGCGAAGCAGTGCAATACAGATTCCCAATATTTCAAATTGAAAAACTCGCGACAGAATTGTGCACTTGTGGCCCACTTCCTTTTTAACATTGTGAAACTATAACCCGAAATGTTGTGGACATTTGGACCACTTAGGTAAGTTATAAGTTCTCAATTGGTTTGTGGCATTATTACCCACCCATGTGTGTCCATTGTGGACTTATGCCCCTGCGCCTCGTTACCTACTTTGATGGACCAGCAAGCATTTTTTATCGTCATCCTGCACAGACAGACAGTTTGGCACGGATGCAAAACTGGAAATGGCTTTGTCCCTATAAATGCTACCATTGACGGCCTTAAAGTCGATAAAGCGATGGTGTGTATCAATTTCGACTTGCTGGGTGGTTTAAAATTTTACCATCACAATTTTAGGTCTCGGTCTCCATAGCAACTAGCCTTAAAAAAATTTAAAAACAAAAATCACACCTAATAATTCACAAATTCATCGAAATCGATTGATGATAATTGACGCTAATAAAATCCTAGATAATCATTCCACTTGGTGAAGCATAAGGGTACCATCTCAAAAAAGCAATTAAACCAATAAAATGTAAATAGTTCTAATTAAAAGTACATCCCCCAGTTAAATCTAATTAATTAAGTCAAATTTAAACATAAAAGTTAAACAAATTCCAAAAGAAAGTCATTTACGGTCATGTCAAACCTAAAAATGATTGCTATTTAAGGACTTTTGTTGTGTTTAATGTTTATTTTAGGTCAGACTTTCGAATGGCTATTGTAAATATTATGGTGTTGAATAATATTGTTTTGATTTTTAAGTATTTACCCGTTGATTTTGGCTAGACAATCTTTTACACTCCGCCTAGACTTTACCTTTTATATTTCGTAAAAAATATTTGCCACCATGTACACCACATCACAGGCATAATGTTTGTTTAACTTAAAGCGTGTGCATACAGTTATTGCGTCAACGTTTACCTAGATATAATCTAGTTTTTTTTAAACTAAAAATATAATTTTATGTTTTTGTTAAAAGTGCTAAAAGTCTATGTGTACAGAAATGTAGACACTTTAGGGACATGTAGAGAATTTATTTTCGTAATGGATTATGTATTTCCAATGTGAACTTTGGACAGGAGACTAGAAGGCATGCAATTTGTAATGAACGACATGTATGTTTAGTAGACAATCCCTGAAAATGTGCACTATTATTATAATTATTAGTAAAGCTCTGCGACAGACGTATATGACACTGCGATCTAAAAGATCTATTGTGCCTGGAGCCAGTTAGACAAGGAGATACTCTATCTTCCTAATGAAGTTAATGATATATGCAGTCGAGGCATTACGAATGTCCTTCGGTGTTAGAAATTCTTTGTGGAGAAAGCGTTTGCTGATCCTGCAGACAGCCACGCACTCACATAGTACGTGTTCGGCTGATTCAGATTCCTGAACTTTATTTAGTTTATTTAAGTGATATCTGAGGCTTCAGTGACCGGTGAGGAAGCCGGCAAGCCTTCTAATACCTATCGTCCCTTTTATGGTTGAGAATATTTTTAGTCGATTTTGTTTAGGGGTCGGATGGCCCTTTTAGCCTGTCTGAGCCCCTGAGTGTTGTTCCAGTAGGATATGAAGTTTTGTTTTTCCCAGCTGTCCAGACTCATTCTGAATGCGGAAGTAGGGATGCTGTAGAAGGGTTCGGCACCTATGTACCTTTCTGAAGAGCCTATCCTGGCAAATTGATCTGTAATTTTATTGCCTTCAATTGTGTCCTGGTATCCAGCAGAGCTTGACTTTATTTTGCTTTTAGAGGTCTTAGAGAGTATTAAAGCAGCCTAGAACGACTTTTGAGTTGAAGTAATGGGAACTCAGTGCTTTGAGCGCTGCTGGTTATCGGTGGATATATTGATGGCTACTCCCTTTATGCCGGAGTCGAGAATAATATCTAGTGGCCCAGGTATCGATTGCAAGTAATTCCGCTTCAAAGACGCTAGGATTTGCACTAAGTGATATTTCACAGTGTCTAGTCCTTTTGGCGATTGCTGAATTTAAGTATTCATGAATTCAATAGGCCTTCAGAATACATACCTTAAAAAATATCAATGAAGAACATCATCACTTAAGATTATTTCACAATATTTAAAGCAGCGGTACTTTGTATAAATAGCACATATTCGTCACAACACACACGCATTATATCACAAGACCAAAAACGTGACCACCCAGCCGCCGCCGCTGTCGCTGTGATGGACATGGTTCACCTAGCAACATTAAAAATGCTAATTTATCGGTCTCTATTCTTCGGATTGTTTTCATTTCGCACTCGTAGATATGATCATATCTGTGTTTTCCCAACTCGTGCTTATGGATTTGCGTACGTATACACACACCTCCTCGAGATCAAAGTCGAGGGCAACAAAATGTTGTTCATGTTTGACGCGAATATGTGCCCTTCAGTTTGTTGATCTTTCGAAACATATTTTGATGTAAATTTAAGGGGCAAAGCAACATTTGTGCTCTACAATAGTGTGGACAAGAAAATATCTCGAATGTTGAATACTAGGCATCCATCAAAGTCCTACAGAGGATAGAGCACGAAATAATCTTCAGCATGTTTCGAGACGACATGCTTTCCAAATATCTGTTAAGTGAGGTTTGAGAGAGGCATAAACCCCAACAGAAGGGATACAAAATAGAAACAGGACCTAGATCAGAAATGTTTGGTGAAACACGAATTTTTCAAACAGCCTTGGTAAATACTCGTCCATATTCCAAGCCGAAACCTTTGCCATCAATCAGTGTGTGAGGACTTAATCAAGCCTTCCAGACAGTCAAGCTGCCCAAAAGCACTTGACTCGCTTTTCATCAAATTTAAAATAGTCCTAGAAATCTACAAAGTGATCTCTGGCCTAGCTGGTCATCTTTCACTGGATTATTGGCCATAGCAGATTTGCGGGCAATGGAAAAGCCGGCTTTCTGGCAATAGATGGCGCATCAACAACATTCAAGTAAATGACTTTTCATAAAGCGTACAAAAGGTATCCAGATAAGCCTGGTTTAATACAATAGGACGAACATGGTCAAAGTTGCTTTCCCGATAAGGTCACCAAGAAAATCTAGTTTCGTTCAGAATCTCGCCAGGAAAAACCTTGAAGTTCTCATCGGAATTTTCAGCGTTCATCGCATGAATCCAGCTGTAGACTGTGTCTCTCCCCTCTATACATCCTAATGGAATTCCAAGCCCTCTTTTATCCTTGGTGGCGAATTTCATTCGCTCAGAAAAGTTCCTTAACTTCCTGACATCGTTTGGAGTGAAACAACTCATTAAGAACACATAAGGGAAGGTACAATAGGATTCTGAAGAGAAACAGCAGTATCGAGGGCTGTTAACAACTTTGTCGAACTCTCTAATTCCACTCGTTGCTCACTTTATTTTCAAGTTCAGTTTTTAACACAACTATTACTTAGCTATTTATTAACCTGCGGGTTGGTTCTACTATTCTACCATTCTGATCGAGATAAAATTCGTTCAGCTATGCACCGATGAGACCCTTAAACAACTCCTATTCGATAAAAACTTCGTTACCACTATCTTGGATGATGATTTTGAGCTACAACGAAAGGAATCCATCTGCTTCTACACGGATGGCTTTAAAACTGAATCGGGAGTGAGCGGGGTGTATTCTCAGAAGAATGTGAACATAAGCATCTCTTTTCGTTTGCCTGACCATTGCAATGTCTTCCAAGCCGAGATTATGGCAATTAAGGAGATGTAATGTACTATCTACTCTGGATATCACATTTTTTACTGATAGTCAAGCCGCGATCAAATCTCTGGAATCCGTCGCCTTCAACTCAGAAACAGCCCTAAATTGTCACTTGTCTCTTAACGAGATGGCTGAGCAATTCAAAATGGGACATATGGACATTCCAGGCAACTGTGTGGCTGATGATTTCGCAAAAGAAAGCACAACTCTACCTCTTACCACCTGCAAATTGCTACTTAAAAGAAACGCGTTTGACATCGCCAAACACAGATGGACAGAAGGTAACAACAAACGCTCTCGCTGCCTCATCAGACAGAAAAGGCTGCTTATTAGCACGATAGGGGGTGTTATCATGGGACACTGCATCATCGGCAAGCACAGCAATAGGCTGGGCCTCCTTTACAACGACTTCTGCAGAAGCTGCATGGATGAAGAAGAGGAGAAGACAAATCTCCACCTTCTTCGAACATGTCCGGCCCTCTCAGCTCGAAGAAGAGCATATTTACTTAGGAGCCAGATTCTTTCGCAACCTAAGCAAACTGTCTGACATCAGCATAGGCAGCCTCCAGGGTTTCATAGCAAGCTCCGGCTGGTTCTGTGGGCCATGTTTCTGGTTGAAGTACAGATCCATGTGGTAACACAAAAGACTTTATCTGTTCTAAGTGCGGTTGCAACTTGCTTCAACTTAACCTATATATTAGGTTTTCGTTAATTTTATCTTTTTTATACAAGTTCTTTAGACGCAATGGCCTATATTCACTGGTGAGAAATAAACTTCCCAATGGTGAAGAAATTATCCAAATTGGTTGAGTACTTTTCGAGCTAATCTTATACAAACAAATTTTTTTTATTTTATTTTTTTTTATTTGAATCAATTTTCTCTTTCAGAATCTATTGACGCCTTTGCATATGGAATTTGCCAAACGAAAATTATCCGCGTGCAATTGTGAAAACTGTAATGAAGATAATGACGGGTAAGTACTTCATTTAAATTATTTTCTATTGTTTAAATAATACAATTTTACTTAAACATAAATAAAAAAATATTTAAATAAACAATTTTCTAATAGAACGTCACTATCACACCTATGGTACGTTGGGTACCAGTTGCGACTGTTGCAAGCCGACTAAAATATAATGAAACATTTATTTTTAGATATTTTTACTATATATCAGCGTTAAAATAATATTATTATTTGTAACACATTTGTTCGTAATTGATAATGCAAATCTAATTCTCATGTGATGGGTGTGCTTTCAATATGAATTGGCAACTTAGAATAATCTCTATTCAAATAGGATTTACTCTATGAGAGGTTTCTTTAGAACTTGTATTTGTTCTTTAGCTTTTTAATTCAAGCCTCTGTTTGAAAATATAGCCCTGGCTCTAACATGACTAATGTCAGTCTAAAGATTGACTAGTTTACTAACTTGTATTTATTTAATGACTTCATGTTGAGCATTTTAAAGATAGACAGATGCCGGACGTACTAATTGTTAGTGAAAGCAGAAAGTAAGTATATAGATTGTTCATTGTCTCCTTTTAAATGATTTTTGATAGACAGCAAACTTATATAGTTTCATTTAGTTGCTAAAGAAATATAAAAAAGACCACTCTCTCGTAACCTTAAATTATTACCGATCTTTAAAATTGTCGCCCGAAGAACTAGGGAAACTCTGTACAATACTTCAATCATCCCAATCCTGGTCTATGGCACTGAAGCGCAAAAAGTCTTCGAATTTGACTCAGAGGCACAATGCAGTAGAGGAAGACCTTGCCTAAGGTGGCGCGCATATTAAGAAGGGGACCCCAACCAACTCGTAACTGTAGATGGATATCTAAAAACCGGTCTAACTGGTTCGTTGAGGGCCAGGTTCACCCCGAACTGTAGCGCCACCTAAGTAAGTCAGTAAAATTGTAGCCATGGCTTAGGAGTTAGTGCGTTAAATGGCCAAGGACACTGACACAGGTTTGGGCAAACAAAACAAGCAAATAGTTTTTCGCGGCGCCACCTGGCGCTACATTCCAGGGCAAACCAGGGCTTTAACCGACGATCCTCGCCAATTAGCGTGATCCCTAGCCAACTGGCTTTAGTCGAGCATTCGAAGGCGGCTGAGGTCCCCTCTACTGAGTTGTTCCTCTTGTTAGGATTCGAAGACTCTGCAGCCAGAGCGTTAATGTCCATTCGCTCTTCATTTCCTTGTCATCTCAAATGTTCAATAAGCAATTCTTTGCATAAATTGTTTGTCACTGTACAGTCCGCATAGTTCGTCGTTGAATCTCCTCCTCCAAATGCTGTCAACACAAACGGGATCGAATATCTTAAGACTTTCGAAACTTCGACCTTCTATAGAATTCATGCTTGAGTGTCATAGAGTCCCTTGGATCCTGCCGACAGCTGAAGAACTTTTAAAACGACTTCCACAGTCTACAGTTCCAGTTAGGCTTTACTATTAAGTATATACCCTTTTACGGATTTGGTAAGGTTAAGCTAAAGTGGCTGTCAGCTACAGCCAGCACACTAAGACCAATGATAGGTCCTTTGTGATACCAGATGGATCTTGGAGAGATGCTCATTACCTACTCGGAACTTCTGATGAAGTCCCTTCTTTCATCTCAACTTTCCCTTGATGAAAAGTTAGTTTGGAAGTTTATGTCGAAGCCAGGGTATGGCGTTATGTAATCAGTTGTTGTATGACCTATTTGTCTCTTTTTCCAAAAGTTTGAGACTTGTAGTTATTGAGCGCTCTTTGCTGCCATTTCTGAAAATATCGTTTCAAGGGCTGCTGTCGAGGTCCTTCTTATGCCACTGGTGGTGTATAGCATGCTAATCGCTTAATTTTTGTTGCCTCTGACTACCAGACCAGACACTCATAGGTTAGAATTAGCCTAATGATGGCCTTATACATTCAGTGGATTATGACGAGTCCTAACCTCTAGAAATAGTTGCTTTCTTTTTTTATTTTTAACGTGTTTTCTTTCCAGCTCAACTTGTTGTTTAATATGCAGTCAAGGTACTTGGAGCTGTATTCCATTAGGTTTCGGGACACCAAATTCCCCTAGTCCTCATTTTTTCCTGTACAATGATCAGGAAGGCGAATAAAGATGCTCACATCAAGCTCTTCGGAGAAGACAAACACCATTCAGTTTTGAATCTAAGGTTTGACTTACTTAAGATGGTGCTACAGTCTGGGGTGGGCTTGGGCCTCAACCAACAAGCGTCTCCAGCCAGCTGGATCTTTAGCTAGCTACTTCCAGTTTCGCACGCTCATTTGGTTGAGGTCTCCTTCCACTTGCGTGCGCCACCTGAGTCGCGGTCTTCCTCTACTGCGTTGCCCCTCGGGGTGGAGTCGAAAATTGTTCGAACCGTCCATCCGCTGTACATGACACAGCCACCTCAGTCGTTGGACCTTTACTTTTCTGGCTTAGTCGATGTATCTCCCCCTCCACCGAAATTCACCCTAAGAATTATCCTCTCAAAGCAGCCAAGAGCACCCTCAAGTTTTCAGCCGTTGTCAACAGTAAAACCGTAAATATTTGGGGTGTGTTGTTGTTTCGTAACTATTTTAGTTGTTGTTTTTTATAACTAGATTTTATACATGGCCGGGCAGTTACCCCCAACCTGGAAGGCCAGTTCCATTATAGAAACCCCTAGGACGAGGGGTCAATTATACCGAAGCCAGTTACCCGTTCGGGGATGTGGGTGCTGCCATTAAGGTCCATTAAGGGCTTATCCGCCACCATCTCTTTTCCAAGACCCTGACTTAGTTTCGGAAATCCTTACCGTTCTTAGCTCTAAATATGTCGGAGTAGCCCGAATAAGATCTTATTTCTTTTGCACCGAGATTTTTCTTCACCGTTCATTCCATCTGGGGAACTCATCCGCTGTCCCGTTTATAGTGCTCCTATTTTTGTCTGAAGGTTTGACAAATAAAATTATTTAAAGCAATGAAAATCGAATAAGTCCATCCAACATCTTTTTTTTTTGCATCTGTACTAGACCACAGAGGCTCGTCCACAGTACATAGCATCACAACAATAACAGTTTCAAAACGCCAACATACCACTATCTGCTGTTGACAAACTTCAAAAATTCGCACACGCGCTGTCATCGATGACATTGCAAAGTCAAAAAAGTGGGCGTGTCTATTGTTATTTTTTTCATAAGTCTGCCTTTTCCATTGTCAAAACAAAATAAACTTCACTGAGCTGTTATTTTCTACATATTTAGCCACAATTCTCAAAGCATTCGAGATCGATCGATTCGATTTTATGTGGTTGTTATGCCTCTTGATTCAATTAGCACGTTATCTTTAAATAAATATTTCCAAAATGAACCTCTAAATATTTTTATTTTTATTTATTTCTGATCTTTGTCCGATCTAAACCGTTCTCGATCACAATAGACACAAAGGTGTTGTTCGAAAACTTGACTTCAGATTTAACTGGTAAACTTGTTGGCTGATATTTTAATATTTAATTAGCGAATATGTAAGATAAATTTGTTGTATATTTTTATAAATATTAGACTTGAGTTGTGTTATACTACACTTTGCTACCAACTAGCGCCAGTTTAAGTTCGTGAAATTATACCTAAAGTTTGTGTTTTTTTGTGTTTGAAAAATCAAAAAATTAAATACGAAATGAGTGATCCTACTTCGGAATTGAATTTGAGAAATTTAATTAATGAAAACTATAAGAATTCTTGTAAAGTCGTTGAGGAAGATCAAAGTGAAATTGCCATCAAGGAAATTGTTCATGGAATATCGTTAAAACAAAGGGATGTGTTCGTAAAGGTTATTGCAAGATTTTTAAGGTAAATTCATTGAAAATTTTGTTAAGATTAAAGTGAAGTGTGCCCGTCAGTGTCTTTAAGAAGTGAAGTCGGTGGTGGAAACATTTCACATTTTAGTTATCATTGTGACTTTTACCAATTTTGACACCTGTCATACATAACATTTCAAACATCACAATATGACAGTTCATAGCTCATTTCTAAATGATTGCAATAAATAGTTAACTTTTTCTGAACGAAGTCAATCTTCCTGAGGCCTAGAGTTTACAAAGGCCAAAAGTAAGCCTGGACAAATCAATGGCACAAGTCCATTTATGTTATGGGATAACTAGCAAACATCTCGGGGAATCATGTGATATATGATTCCATTGATTGCATCTATAATATCATCATCAAAAACTGTTGTATTTAAACAGGTTTGTGGTTAAGTTAGGTTCTAGCATCAAACTCTCCTTTGCAAACTCATTCAATTACGTATAGTTCACGCCTTCGTTTAGCGTGTGTTTTTTCTATAATTCACTCGTGTTGAAGGGGTAAGGAATACCCTTACCCTTACCACACAGCGCTAGTGTTGGTGTAGTGGTTTTAAAACGCAGGTGGTATAAGGTTTTAGTCTTGTCTCCGAGGGTGATGACCAGAATAACTGGTATTCTTGTCATTCACAGTATTTTAGTTTCAACTTTCTGATGTCATCATCATTACTCAGAACCTTTGGTAAAAGATGGGGACTCCATCCTAAGATGGTTCTCTGGATGTACCTTGCCAGAGTTTGTCCCATTCTCACCTATAAATTGCTCGTTTGGTGGCCAGCTTTAAGCAAAGCACAAAACTAAGCAAAGTTAAAAAGACAGCTGGTATCGGAATCACGGGAGCAATATGATATACCCCGACGTGCTCCCAAACAGCCTGTTCCTAAACCTCTACATCAAATTTGTCGTTTCGTATAGTACGATTAGACTCAGAGACCATATGGTCATAGCACTGCTCACGATCAGCTGCCTAGGGCTTTGGTCTTGACCATAACTGACTACTCGATACCTTAACTCAAATTCAGTAATAACATTCAAATCCACTTTCTGGACAGGATGGAATGAAAAAATAACTCGCTCCTATCGATCTTTACCGATAGCTCCAAGATTGAATGCGGCATTGGAGCAGATGTGTTCTCAGCGAAACTGAACGTTACCAAATTGTTCCGTCTTCCAGACTCTTCGAGTGTATTCCAAGCGAAAGTATCAGCGATTAGAGAGCCTGTAAGATACTAAGTTTCAGCTATACAACCAAGTACAACATAGCAATCCTTATTGACATCCAGGCTGCCATCAAAGCGGTCTATTCTCACACCACGTCTTCTCAATTAGTAGAAAAGTGTAAGGAAATTATTACTCAGATAAGTGCTCGGTTTAATATTACTCTCCTTTCCCTTGGGTTCCCGGCCATAGCAACATAGAAGGCCATGATAAAGCCGACGCGATAGCCAGATGTGGCTCAATCTTTGATGGTTTACTTACGGAGTTATTCCGCTTCCCGCTTTTTCAAAGGGAGAATTCTCCAGCATTTTTTCTCAGTTTCCAACTCTAGGTGAAACAGCCTAGAAAACTATGCCATATCTATAGTAAAAAAAGGACATAAGACTCAGTCAGCCTACCTACTGAAGAGAGTCAGTCACTTAAATTGTCAACTTTCCCAAACGAATTAGTCACAAATGTATCCGAAATCTGACACAGCAAAATATATGTTAATTAGATTCTTTTATAAATTATTATCGCAAGTTAGTTCCCTCTTCAAGATTGGTCGAATTATCACCTGATAACAATTTGCAAACGAACTATGAGTAGTAATTGTTAAAAGTTGTTGAGATCCGTTCATTATGTGGCGTCAATAACTTGCAAATTGTTTTTCGCACCTTTGATTAGTTTTTTTTTTAAAGAAAAGAAATTCTATGAATGAAAAAACGATGGTCACATGACACATGACCCCTTATACGCATGATTGCATCCTTTTGACATAATCATAAAAAAAAAGAAACTTTCTTAAAGGGGGCTTGGTTTTATAGTCAACTCACCAATATAAACTTTAATAACTGGTCAGCGATTATGACTAATGTTGGTACACAGTGCGAATGTAAGGGAACTTTAGGAGTAGGCTTCGAAAACATCGAAAGCAGCAAAACTAAAGCCACCTCTGCCTCTAATCTCCATGGTACCACTGTTAGGCATTTCATCATGGGGATGTTTTCATCTCCCCTCCTTTCTGCATGATTCTCGCTTAGAGCCGCGGACTTTTTTATTACTATACCGATAGGCATTCGGCCTAATCACTTCTTTCGACACCACGCAGCGATTCTGTGCCCCAAGTTCATCCGTTTCTGATTCGTCCTCAGAGGCCCCTTATAGATGCCACATGAAGAGCGAATTACTTACCGTTGCTGCACCGTTTGACATTATCTCGACAGTGTCGGTACTATCCGAGAGGCTCCCTAGCCTGCGTATTTCAGGCGTTCTTTGAAGTTGAAATGTGATTCATCTCGATAATTGGCTCGTCGACCTGAATAGTAAGGCACTTCACCTTTGTCCAGCTGCTCTCCAGTTCCAGGGCTGATGCTTGTAGCCATAACCCTGCATTTCTGATGACTTGACTGCAGTTTTCAGACTCTTGCTCTAGCTTTTTTGCTACAACGATGGAGGTTCCTGTGCATATTTGTAAGGATGTCTTTTACTGCCCCATTCCTCTAGGGTGGATGCAAAGTTTCTCTGGGCAATAATTCAATGTACATCCGCCCTACATCTAAATTATTGTATCTTGTATTCTTTTGCCTAGGTCGATGTTGGTGGACTGGAATTAAAGAGGTCGATGTCAGTGGACAGGCAATAAAGTTTTCTCGTTGTCGTTGTACCTTCTTCTCCATTCACTGTCTATGCATATGAAACCGAAGATCACCCGAAGGATTTGTGTCTTAAAACACCCGAGGGAAGCCTTATCCAGTCTATCTTCCTATTTCATAAAAAATCTTGAATAGAACCACTGTAGTTGTTCGAGAGTGTGCTTCAGCGATTGGCAAGAGTTATTCTTCGTTTGACGTTAGTGCTGATGTGGTTGTCTAGATAGATAGACAAAATCACTATCTACTTTAAGGATTTATCTCTCCGAGACATCATTATTGGGTATCCTTTTCTGTTGACAGCAAAAACTTGCTTTTGGCTCGTTCATTTTGACCGCTTTTGCCTTAATATTGCCAAACGCACCGGTGGCATCGACTCATTTCTATTAACGATTGCAACACAGTCGATGTATGCAAGTAGATGCACAGACTTTTGAAAGATTGTGCTTCTTCGAATCTGCCCTGGAGAGACGGCGCATTACAGGAAGACCGCTATTCATGTGGTGCACCCAAAGTATAAGGGGACCTCAGCAGACTTGGCGTGCGGAACTGGAGACAACTAGCTACTTAGAGACACTTGTTGGTTAAGGCCCACATTTACCCCGGATTGTAGCACCATTCTAAGTAAGTAGGTAAGGTTAACCCACAAAGGATCTCATTTGTTTGTCAGTACCTTCATCCAGATAACATTCCTGTGTATATCTGTCATGTACCTAGCAAGCCCCCTTTTAAGCTTCCAGAAAAAGGTGCTAACAAATTATGTAACTTCTTCACAACGGTTCACTAGGTTCACCTTTATTTTTATTTATAAACTAATTTCCATAATTGTTCCGTTTATCAATCCGCTACTCAACACTCAGACCTGCTAACTATCCATTTGTTTATTTTCATCAATCTAACACTAACTAAACTGATGGACACAGATACATACAAATAGGATGGAGTACATCCAACACAGTAATGGTCACATTAAAATGAAAAAAATACCTTTTATGATGATTAAACAATTAGCAACTTCCTAAATGATAATTTATCTATTCTCCAAACTTTATGTACTTAGTCGGGGTGTGATAACAGATGAGTTTAACTAACACCCACCCTATATTGGAGAATTTTCTATAAAGATCACGGTTAGTTTGAAAAGTATTTCACTCAGTGGATACATTTTAAAGTGTTAACTTGGCATTCGACTGTGTTTTGAAAAAAAGTTTAAGTGAACGAAAAAAAAAATATTCCACATACGCCATGAGTACCGAAATTGAAAAGAGACAACATAAAGATTCTTACGGAAATGAAACAGCTCAAATTATTGAGGAAATTATTGAAGGAATTGCATTAAAGAGAAGAGGCACCATTGTAAGGACTATCTCATCGATTATTAGGTAAAATTATATAAGTGTGGCTTGAGTTTTTAGTTTTTTTTAATTAACATGAGCAGAACATCAATCAAAAGTGTTTAACCTCTTCCGATTTTTTGTAATTCGATTACCGAAATCTATTTAGATAAGGCAATTCCGCATAAAATTAGTTCGGGATCTGCTCAAAGGTGTGAACAGTTTTATTTGTTCATACAAAACATTAATCTAATCAATATCGTTAATCATTATCAGCGTATGGATAATAAATTCTAATAGAATAATACCTATCTTGTATAGTGTATAGCAGGTGTACCCATCCTTACGTTATTAAACAAAAAAATTAATTAAATTTGTTGTTTGTCGGTGAAGTGTAGAAAATGTGAACCGAAGATATTGTTGCATAAACATTTTACTTATGTGACCTCCACCCACTGAGTGTAAGGAAGATTCGCCACACTTGTCGTTTGAGTAGTAAACTTCAAGCGTGCTAAGATCTCCGCCCGAGCTAATTACTTTCACTTATCGTAAACTTAGATCGTAAGCGTAGAACTGAAGTCCAGTTTAAGTCGAGGAATTTAGTTTAAATTTTTGGAGTCAGCTCGTAGGCAGCTTGATGGAATAAAAGTAAAGGAGTGTAACAAATTTAAATGTGTTGTAACTCAAAATAATAAACTATACTAGGTTGTACAAAAGTACCGACTAAAGCGCGACGGTGTTAGTTGGAACACCTTAAATGTATTGAACTTTCGGAATTGTATGTGTGTGCATTATTTCCTATTTATATGCTAGAATATACATATCTGTATGCACTTCAGTTTATATTCTGGGAATGAGACAACTAAAATGACTCAAGTCTTTACAGCTCTACTCGCTAAGCTTTAAACCCTTTCTTGTTGTTTATTTTCGGAATTCCTTTGCTGTTAAAATTAGTATCTGAAAGTCAACCATCAATAGTTTTTACACAGATTTTCTGAAATGTAAGCACTTGAGAGGAATGGATACTTATTGCTTGAGCTAATCCTAGATGAAACTGTTTTCTTGTCCAGTTCACCGAAATTTTCTTGAATGACGCCGTAAATCGTGTGAAAGGAATGACTTTGTTGCGATCATTGTAACCAGAACGCACAGAGGAAGCTCTGGTGGTACCATGTTCTCATTGGCAGTTTGAAGAGTGTCGTAAATAATATATCCAACTGTTCGCAGGCTTCCATTACACAAACCAAGCGATGTGCACAAAAGTTGAAAGAGCCACGTTTAGCGTTTTCGACAGTTCGGTTGTTATACGTTGGCTTTTTGATGCGTACATCAGCTTGTTCGGCTATAAGTGTTTTTATGTTGGGAAACAATTTTAATGATCATTTTTCTACAGAAGATGGACAAACACTTTTGACGTCGTGTATATCGAATTGTAGAGCGAATTTCACGACCTGAAGATTAGCTAGATCTGTCTGTGTTCAAAATATCATGCAAATCGGTCAACCCACCTTCAAGAAAAGCGGAATTGAAGGTTTGCTATTGGAGTCAGTGTCAAGAAAGCTTCGCTCGCTACGCTCGATGCGGTGTACTCAGCTCGAACAGTCAAGCATCAATTGAGTCCTTAGAATCATTTTCTCTAAACTAAAAAGAAGCTTAGCTCTAGATTGCTTGATCGTCTTTCACAGAGATGGCTGAACAGTTTAATATTCACTTTTGTTGGGTGCCGGGACAGGGTATTCTTCGACTGACGAACTCGCCAGATATGGTTGAAGCGGTGACTGCATTTCACATGATCGACATCTATAATCGACCAATGATAGGTCCTGTTCTGATACATTCCTATCTAACTCATTCGCCATTTCTCTCCCGTTGATACAATTATTGTGTCTCAGGACACAGTGTGAAGTTGTGATTCGTGTTGAGTGCTTTTGGGCAACTTGACTGTCTATGTAAATGTCAATAACTTTCCTAGTGTCTAGTTTCATTGACAATTCTCGGGTTGCCTTGGCGATAGCTAGGAAACCTCCACTATAAGCACACTACCGCGGTTTGGAAGTCTAAATGTTGGTTCCGGAGTCCGCTCGTTTTTCGGTTTTTGACCAATCTGTGAAAATCTAAACTTCATTCGAGTTGATGGCCTTTCCATTAGCTCAGTTATCTCTTGAGAGCATGTTTGTGTCGATGCTTAGGTTAAAGTTAAGAGATGGTGTGAGATATTCCAAGTCAGTTTCCAACTTGCAATCAGTTTTGTCCAACTTGCTATCTTACGATGGCCCATATCGCCCGCTTTCAATGAGTTTGCTTTTTTTTTAAATGGCACTTTTCGCGTGTGTTTCCTTTAGGTACAAGTCTATTGGAATCAGGGCCCTACTCTGTATTGCGATTCTAAAGATAAGATCGTTTGAAAGCGGAAATTTTGTATGGTTTTTATGAATTGCATTTCAAAGTGTTCACTTTCGAACGATCCGAGCTTTAGAATCGCAATACAGAGTTGGGGACCAGGGAGAGTATAGTTTCAAGAGCTCCAGCCCTAATCTGGTATTGGCTTGAGAGTTTCGTAAAATGCGTTCAAGTATGATGTTGAAGAAGTCGTGCGTCACCTTGTCTTTTTTTTTTATATAAATCACTAGCGCTTAGGAGTAAAGATGTCTAAATCTCGGTGAGATCGTTACGGACTTTGATGGAGCAGCGTAAATTCTCTATCATAATCGGGCACAAATGGACGAATATGGCGGAGATGTCAAATAAAGAGATTGCCCGGTATAGCACGTCTCTGTAAGTGCTATCATATGCGGCCTTGAACTCGATAAAGAGGTGGTGAGTATCGACTTGGAATTCCTGGGTTTTCACCATGATCTGCCGAAGCGGCAAAATTTGACCGATTATTGTCAAATTTCCGGTCTGAAACTACACTGATATGGACCAATCAGGTTGTTGACCATTGGTTCACACAATATAGCAGATAGGATCTTATACGCGACTAATGTCTTTCGAATTGGCGCAGTTGAGGGGATCTCATTTCTTGTGGATCGGGCAAACGATGCTGAGACATTCGTGAGACATTCGTCCGATCAAATCTTGGAGATGAGTTGGTGTCTGTCCTCTACCAAATCATCTCAGGCAGCTTTAAATAGTTCGGCCGGTAAGCCGTCATATCCGGCAGCTCTGTTGGATATCAGTTTGCAAATTGATGTCTGCACTTCGTTCTGGTCAGGCGGACGGAAGTTTTAGCTATCATCGTCTAAAAAGTGAATCTTTCGATCTGCTCGACAGCATACTCGTACATTCTGCAAAAGTAGATTTTCCAAATTCTCAAGTTCTTTCCTAGAAATTTGTAAATAAATTAGGTCCTTTCAGTCCTTTTAAACCTTAAATTTGTTTTTTTTTTTTTTTCTATTGCAAATAATATATAAAAGATCACATATGTATTTTCTCTCTAAGCACACGGAGGAGATATATGTCAATGATACCGTGAGTAAATACTTTTCCAATCCAAAATTAGATGTTTGTATATTTGTCTTCTAAATTGAGTAGAATACTAGTCAAAATTGGTATAATCCGCACCCTCAAGACGAGGAATAAAACCTACACTTCCACAATCACACAACACCTATCTAATTTTTCAAATTGTCCAGTCTTTATCCGAATTGGCCTTAAATGTTCGTTAAATTTATTAAAAATATGCTAATTCCTAAGTCGATTTACATACGCAACATACTATTGTAGATATCTAGATACTTGTACTTTTATGACCACTTAAAGTAGATCGAGTGTAGCAACTCAACCGAACAAAAGTGGGTGTGAATACTTTTTTTTTAGCATGTAAATACAGAAATATTGCCTACAACATTGTCTATACACACCTAATGGACATTTTTCGTTCTCTAATTCTCTAGCCAACGCGAGCAAGAGCAAAGGAATGCTGAGGATGTACTCTTCGATATGTTCTACAATGAAGAAACCGATCTACTGTCCATGGGCAAATTCCTGGCGGTAAGTTTCCACACCCAATAAGAAAATAAGTAAACATATATTTTTTTGTTAAATTTTAGGCCCTCAAAACAACAGGTATTCGAAAGAATGATATTCGCATTAAAGAGCTGATGGAGAACTTAAAGAAAGTTCATAAACTTTCGAACTATGAGTCTGGATCATCACCAGAGACACAAAATCTCAATCGTGAAACATTCAAAGGGTAAGTAAAGACAACAACCCTTTAAAGTTTGAAATTTTTAGCCAATTGACAGCATTTTGCATGCCAAAATTATCACGTTAGAACTTATAGCAAAGTTGCCATTGTCACCATTCTTCCTACTTCTACCGCCCGCAATTTGTTTATCAGTTTTCCATTTCCAGGGTCATCGCACAAAACATTGTCCTGATTGCAAAGGCCTTCCGGCAGCAATTCATCATTCCAGATTTTTCCGGATTCGTTAAGGATATCGAAGAGATTTACCAAAAATGTAAATTGAACACCGATGGTAAGGTAGCCAATTATATACCACAATTGGCTCGCTACAGTAAAGATGCCTGGGGTGTTAGCCTGTGTACAATAGATGGACAACGATATTCCATTGGAAATGTTGACGAACCGTTCACTATACAAAGTTGCAGGTTTGAATTTTAAAAACAAATTTTATTCAAAGATTTTATAGAAAATTTTTTGGTTTTTAGCAAACCACTTACATATGCTATTACACTTGAGAAATTGGGCCAAAAAATTATACACAACTATGTGGGACAAGAGCCAAGTGGAAGGAATTTCAATGAAATTATTTTAGATCCTACGCGTGAGTTGATACGAGGTTTACAAAAATAATTTCATTAGAATAATGGTTTTCGTTTTTTATTAGGTAAACCGCACAATCCAATGATTAATGCTGGAGCTATCATACTTTGTTCTTTGCTACAAACACTCATTAAACCTGAGATGACTTTGGCCGAGAAGTTTGACTATACTCTTGACTGGTTTAAGGTAAGACATTACATAAGGACTACTTACTTATCTTTGAAAAGTCTGCATCGCAGAGGTTATATTCTCTCCAATCCCGGACACGCTGCTTACATTTATCCAGATAAAGTCTTCAGGCGTCTGTGATCGCTTTGTTTTCATTATTGTCTTGAATTTGAGGACTGAAATTCGGCGATTCTCTTATCTGGAGTATTTTTCTCCTATCGGTCGATATGGCCGAATGAATGAAGTCGACGTGTCCCGTATTCACATTTTGAAACAGCTGCAGGGGCTGGTAAGAGCAACGTTCTGCTGCATCAATTTTTTCCGTCAAGTTTAAAAGTTTTACCAAACTGATGAAGCGGGAGTTTCCTAGAATTATTCTTCGTTGAATCTCTACAATTTAACTCCTTTACTAGTTTGAAGGTATACTTGTGACATACTGTCCTTAACCGTGGACAGTTGCTGCTAGTATAGGTCCCTTTTCACTTCAAGACCAGTTTGTTTCTATTGATCTCCAACTGCCTGTACGACAACCCGGAAGATGTTGATATCGTCTACCTAGCGCTGCAGCTGGGACATATTTGTGAAAAATAATGGCTTCTGTGTTAACACAAGGGTGGCCATGGTGTAGTGGTTCGAATCCCGATGTCACAGAAAAAAAAAAAGTCGGTCAATTGCGAAAAAAGCTGACGTCAACTCTACTGTATAGGCATAACACTGGCAGTAGGGTAGGCAATGGCTTAAAAGTAATCTGCTCCATCACAAGAATGAAGAAATCAGATCCGATGGAAGAATCCGATGCATGTTTGAAAAAGTACAGGGTAGCTGTTTCCAAACTGCAATCTGCATCGCGTATTTTGCAACATAACGCGACACTACTGGAATAGTTTTGCAGAAATACCCAATTTACCTATCGAGTGGTGAAAGTTGTGTCTTCCTTAAAACTACCCGTAGATGTTATTCTTATCCGTAGTGCGAACAAATTCCGTAGGCTCCAAGTAGGAGATCATCAAATTCCTCCTCATGTCAGGTCAAATGTGGCTTCGACACGAATTACAGTCAGGAAATCGCTAAACGTTCAGACGGTGTATTCAGTCGCAACTTTATAGTTTTTATCAGCGGAAGAGCAATTAAACCGATGTGTAAAGCTAAACACATTATGACAGGCAGTAGGCACCTATGGACAGCGATGCAGGTGTCCATTTAAATACATACACCATCCACGCCATATCTTTCTAAACTAATACATCTAAATTTTTCTTTCAGAAAATGTCCGGTGGTGAAACTATCGGTTTTAACAATGCCGTCTTCCTCTCTGAACGTGAGGCAGCAGATAGAAACTATGCTCTAGGATTTTATATGAGAGAAAATGGTTGCTTCCCTAAAAATGCGAATTTGAAGGAAGTCATGGATTTCTATTTTCAGGTAAGCGCCATTCAGACAATTTCCCACTAAGAACAGGTGTATTGTTATGTTGAGTGGCACTTGAAGGATGCTCTTGAGTGCTTGTAAGTTTTTCTTTGCAGGCAAAGTGGTGTGCTTATAGGTAGAGAGAGTGTTTAAGTGAAGCACTTTTACATGAGATATCTCAAAAGCCACAATGGATCTATCTTTGACTTTAACCTACTTGAGATATCCAGCACTGCTAAAACGTCCCTAACCTTCTCCCACTAATGCTTTTATTAAACCGCTCTGCTTCCTTTTTTTTTATAGTGCTGTTCAATGGAGGCGACTTGTGAAGTTATGTCCGTGGTTGCAGCTACGCTTGCTAATGGTGGAATCTGTCCAACTACCGAAGAGAAAGTCCTAAAGCCAGAAGTCGTTCGTGATGTCTTGTCAATTATGCATTCCTGTGGTACCTACGATTACTCTGGTCAATTTGCTTTCAAAGTTGGTTTACCAGCCAAATCCGGCGTTTGTGGCGGTATGATGTTAGTCATCCCAAATGTCATGGGTATTTTCACATGGTCTCCACCATTGGACAAACTGGGTAACAGTTGCCGCGGTTTAATGTTTTGTGAGGTAAATTTCATTTAAATGCTCCATTCCACTCACGGATAATGTGTAATACTTTCAGGAATTGGTTAGAACCTTCAACTTCCATCGATATGATAATCTCAAGCATGCTACAAATAAAAAAGATCCACGCAAACATCGCTATGAGACCAAGGGTCTTTCCATAGTGAATCTTCTCTTCTCAGCAGCCAGCGGTGATGTGACCGCTTTGCGCCGTCATCGACTCTCTGGCATGGATATTACTTTGGCCGATTACGATGGACGTACAGCTTTACATTTAGCGGCGTCTGAAGGCCACTTGGAATGTGTCAAATTTCTCCTTGAACATTGTCATGTACCTCATGAACCCAAGGATCGTTGGGGTAATCTACCCATAGATGAGGCTAGGAACTTTGGACATCAAACGATTGTTGACTACCTACAGTGTTATAGTGACACAGCTCCCAAAGGCGAAATTACTTCAGCACTAGCTATCACAACAGCCGAAGTTACTGAGGTAAGTTATCAATTTTTTTTTATAAATTTCAGTTCCTAATGGGTACTCGTATTTTATTGAAAAGGATCATTTTATTCTCAAGACATATGATCGCAGTGCCAGTGCCAGTCCTATACCCTCTGATCCCAGTGACAATACCAAGCCAGGTCTGTAAAACCAACTCAAGGTGTATTCAAATTCCCAGGAATCTCTCCAATAAGTCGCCCTCCTCTCAATTAATGTTACTAGTTGGACTATATAAATCAACATAAATATTTTAATTATTAATAAAACAAAATGAAACGTGTGTGCTGTGTCCTCTTGACTAAGGTTTGTGTGTTTCCAAAAAAAAAGTTGTTCCTGTTCCCATAGAATGGAATCACGGCAGCAGTATTATTCATTAAAACACAACAAAAACAAAGAAAAAGACTCTCCCACAATACGAATAATGACAATAATTACAAATTAAAGAAAATGGTAGCTCGTTAATTATTAAATTTTAGCAAACAAATTATTTTTACTTTTAGACATGCAAACTATATAAGATTTAAATATCGCAGGCACTCAAAATCAGGATCTGCTTTAAATTTTTTCTGTGATTTACTTGTTTTTTTTTTTTTTTTAGAAATTTTAATTATTTTCTCTTTGGGATGAAGTGTTCAAGTGAATTTCATGAGAAAAGCTTAAAACGAATATAAATGTTATACATATGGATTAGTTGTAGCCGTTGTACTTTATTGTATATTTTTGTGACGTATAATACGTTAATTTTTTTTGCTTAAGATATTAAACAAAATTTATTTGAGAAATAAAATAATTGTTAAGTATTGAATGTTTTGTGAAATGATTTCACTCTAAATGTGGTGGTTTTATTCGAAGCAAATGATGCATCAGTTGAAGAATCGATCGCTGGAGACAATCAAAAACATCCTAATGTGCTGCGTAATAAAAAGTTGATGATTTCGCACTGCGGAGGGAGGCTTTGGAAAGAGTTTTCTACTCAATTGTCTTAGCTCAACAGTTGGCGATAGTGTGTAGTAGTGATATTTGTTATTCGATTTATTTGAGTTGAATTGATCTATTTTCATCTTAAATTTGACAAGCGGCTGAGATAAAGCTATTTACAGTCGGAAACGGATGAGTACGAACCGGATAAGTGCAAAAACCGTCTTAGTGCAATGCCTTCAAAAACCCCATGCCAATTCACAATTTGTTCATACAATATACATTTTTGGATAAGTGCACAACATATAAGTGCAAATTTCTTGTAAGTGCACGTCATTTTGAACCCCCAAAACATTTTGTTTACCAACACTCGGATAAGTGCAACTTGTACATTAGAAATGTTGTTTTCTGTTTAAGAAAAATTCACCATCGAAAAGTTACAACGAATTCAAAGATTAGCATGCCTCGGCTTGGCATCACCGGGGCTATGTGAATCTGCCTTACGGCAGCTCTAGAGGCATTTGTTGGTCTTACTCCATTGCACATCTTTGTCAAAAAAATGGCGAAACGTAGTGCAGTTAACCTCCAACGCTCTACAGGAATCCAGTCAAGCAAACTTACAGATCGCATGGCTATCTTTTCAGACTTTCCCAAGCTTAAAACGATCAGTACGGTATCCGACATTATGCTCAACATACTCTATTTTGGCAGAAAGTTCGGGATTGAAATCCCAACTCGCAGTTCTTGGGAAACTGGCGATCTGCTGCTGAAGATAAAAGGACCAGTGTGGTATACTGACGGATCAAAGATAGACTCCGGTTTTGGAGCCGGTATTTATGGCCCCTTATCACAAAGTCTCAAAGGCACTTGGAATATGCCCTAGAATCTTTCAGGCAGAACTACATGCAATTGATACCTGCGCTAATATTATTCTTGACTCCGGCATAAAGGGGGCAACCATCAACAGATTCACCGAAAGTCAAGCAGCGCTCAAAGCACTGAGCTCCCATTACTGCAATTTAAAGGCCATTTCAGGCTGCTTCAATGCTCTCCAAGAAATTTCTAAGCGAAACAAAGTCAAACTCTGGTTGATACCAGGTTACAGAGGTATTGAAGGCAATGAAATTGCAGACCAACTTGCCAGGTTTTGTAGTGTAATGGAGATGGCCAATTATCCATGGAAAATGAAGTTCGGAACGTGGTTCTTGAGTCATGTTTGAGTCGTTGTTGCCTTATGAGCTGGAACGAAGTCTTGTTGAAAGGTCCATCCAAGTAGATTTATGAGAAAACACCACAAAAAGCGTGTCCTTCTATCTAGAAATAAAATACATATAAACAATCGAAACCATTTCGTCTTTTTATTTCTAAAGGTTTGCTGTTTGTCTTTATTTGTTTCATGTTTTAAAATGTCAGCGAACATCGTAACATCTTTACGAAATTCTGGAGGACGATATCATGTAGAGCAACTTTGAAAGCTCACGGCCACATCCAAATTATTTCTTATTTTCCAACTTTTGCCCCCTTTAGAGAAGTTACAAGCAAATAAGACGCCACAAATTTGGAACGCCATTTTGTAGAGCAACCTTGAAAGTACAGAGTCACATACAAATTTGTCCCCTCCCATCAACCGTAACCCTCTCTAAAGGGGGGAAAAAATAACGCCAAAAAACTGGGCGAGATACCTACTAAAATTTCTGGGCGACTAGTACTTCAGAACAATTTTTGCATGAAAAATCGAAAATTTGTGTGGTGATTGATCCTCATGGGTGAGTTGGATGGACTTTCTTAAAGCCTGATATTTAGGTTTCTAGGGCATGTAAGGACATGAAATAAACGGCAAATGAAAGGGCGGAACACCTAGTAGCAATATGGCGTATCTAGAGTTAACGAAACGAAACTGATTGTTAAGGCTAAAGGTAGGTATTGGATGTTCTGTACTGTAATTTGAAGTTGATGGGCTGCACTGATTGTCACTGTTGTTCCCAAATGGGAAAACGCCATTGGCCCAGTTCTGATATACAGGACTCCGAACACATTCTCTCTTTTACAAAACATACTTTATTTTAGAAAAAAAAAGGAATTACATTCAACAAGGTAAGTAATCTAATCACTTTGACAAATAACGGTAAACAAATTCGACATAAAATGCAAATAATCTTCCTCGACCATCTGTACATAGGACAGTGGACTATATTTCGGTTCTTCAGGCGGTAGGTATTCAATTTCCTCTTCAACTTCATCCTCAAAGCAGACTTTCTTTGAACCTTCATCGACTGACATCTCACTGGGTCGTCGAATAGGAGGACGTGCTAAATTCGGTGTCGACGATGCGGCCACCGGTTGATCTGTTGATCGCACATCTGTGCTCGATCCAATCGGACTGATCATTTGAGACATTTCAAATGATCTTCTCTCAGGATCTGGGGTTCTTTGCTGTTGCTGCTGTTGTAGATGCAAACGTCGGACCACATTTACACGCATTGAGTTTTTATGGTCCGAAACACGTTTGGTACCGTTCTCCAATGATGTCTTCGATGATCTAGCACTACCCGTCGATGGATCATTATCATCATTTCCTGGTTTCATCATAAGAGCAATACCATGCTTTCTTCGGTGCCAGATCTCTTTGTGTTCTCGGAAATCAATCAGAACTTTCTTGCGAACAAATTCATGGTAAGTTATCAGCTCAGTACTGATCTCACGACGAATGAGTTGTTTTTCTCTGGTGGGTAGGTGGAAATTTTTCAAAGCTAAGAGGCTCTGGGATGCAGCAAGCATAAGGATATGCTCCAAAGCCATTAAACAGAGTTCTCCGTCGAGATTTGAGAGTAACTCGTTGGGTGGTGCCGATGCCGAAGAAACAGATGTCACAGACACTGATTTAGAAAAACGTCGCTGAGTTGGCGATGTGGATAAAGTGTTGGTGACGTTGCGAGTTGGTGTACGCTCCTCACCAGTTTGAGCTTCTAGTTCTGTGTTTTCTGGGAGTATATTCAATGGAACTTCATGAAAGCCGTAACTTTGCTATAAACGAATAGAAAACAATGAAAAAGAGTACAGAGAATGTGTTTCAATACTTACCAAGTTGAGGACCTTTGTGAAGACACCAACCACACTGAGGACGGTGCCAAAAGTAAGTTGCATATTTGCATCATTTAGTTTTGGTGCGCCAAAATGAATCTCAAACAGTGGTTCCCACTTACAGGCCAGGAATTCAGGTTCACAAATTAAATCAATCAATGGTGGACTAAAACGCAGCATACACTTGGCGCAGACAGTTATAATTTCTGTTAAACTAAGAAAGGAAGAGATGTTATCAATTGATGTTGATGGCAACAGTGAGCTTTAGAAAGAATGTAGTAAGATTTGTGGATCTGTAAAGGAATTTTCCAAGGAGAGGAAGAACTATTAAGGAACACCTGAACTGCAGTATATTTCCTGATTCTCTTGAGCAATGGTAAAAGTAAAAGTAGGAAGAGTGTACAAACATTTAACTTACTCATTGAACGCACAAATAACTTCATCAACCAATCCACCACTTTCGCTATCCTTGATGATATCCAACTGTGTGCGACGTCCGGTTACAAGACTTTTTAGACTCTTCGGCTGATGGAACATCGATATCGAATGGCCCATGAGCATTTGTACACACCTCTGTCAGCGAAATAAAAAGAATTCACAAACTTGCTGTTGAAAAACTTCGTTTCCCACTCACCATTAAATTGAATAAGCTATGCGAGTGCTCCAGTCTCCATTCTTTTTCATAGTCCACCAACTTGGCCACCAGCAGCACAGAGTTCTTAATCAGCACCATTGCATTGGGTTCCAGTGATTGTTTACCCAACAGCAATGAATCCATCAAATATTCCTCATGGATTCCGACAAAGGACAAAACATGCTTTAGAAATTGATAGTCATGCTTTTGAAAGAGAATCGTAACCAGTTCGATTCCACGAGAGTAAATTGGCCACCATTTCTGTACGGCCCAATCATTTTCTCGCGGTTGCTTCATAGCGTAATTGGCCTGTAAGAGCTCCTTTGGTGGCAACAGTTTCAGCCACAGATAGTCACCCACATCGCAGTGAAGGAACTCCTGAGAACAATTTCCCTTGGCAAACACAATCAAAACATCCAATAGCTCCACAGATAGTTTCTGCTTGGAGTACAGTTGCAAGATCCAACCAGTGCAACTCATTAAACGATTGAAAACCTTGTTGGCGATAAATGGAAGGTCCCAGTTACCAGGACCGTCATTGTGAAAGATAGCAGCAATTGTCTTGAGAAGATTCAAACTTAGAACGAGTGAATTCGACCCCGATGGGGAGGATGATGTCTTTGAAAGCTTTATCTCAGCTTTGACCTCGTTTTCTAGATTGCTCAACTCCATGCAAATAATACTGACAACTGAGTAGAGAAAACTCAGAGCCACTGTCGAGTCCTTGAGCAACTCACCAGCGAGTAGATCAGCACACTTGATGGTTATTGATAGGCATGCCTCCTTGGCACGAATGTGGAGATCCTCATAACAACTGGCAACGCCGCTAAGAAGCTTTATGAGTTGCTGCAGCATTTGTTGGTCCTCCTCAGCAGTCTCTGTGTACGAATGCTTATAGCTAAGGATAACAAAGAGGTACAACTCTGAAAGGATTATGAGTGGTCTCAGATCGTCGGTGTTTTCCGAGCGTTCGACGAGAACCTTAAGGCACTTCTCTGCGAGAAGCTTGAATTTCTTTTGGGGAATCTCAATTCCAGTTGGGCTCTTCTTTAAGTATATCAAAATGAATCCTTTAAAGGCCTGCAGGCGACTTAACCACTCCGGTGTTTCGTCCACAGCTTGTGAAGCTCTCGCGACATTCGGCAATTCGAAGACATACTCCAGCCACACGTCAAAGTGGGGGCTTTCAAAGAACCGATTAAGAACCTTCTTTAGTTCGGTGTTTGTTTTGTTGCTCGTGCAGAATACCTCGATACCGAGAATATTGAAGAGTTGACTGTACGCCTTCACATTCGGGGAAACTTCCCCAAACAATGGATTACACAGAGATGACCAAAACGTTGGCTTTTGTACGAGCTCCTCAACCAAACTCTTCATGTTATTCTTCCAGAGAGAGTGGAACAGTGTCATAATTCGACTTGGCAGTGGATTCTCCACAGCATTTGGCACCTTTGCTACAGCATCGAGGTAGTCCTCCATAAAAGTCAGAATACTGTCGCCAACATTCGATTGCTTATCCTTCACTTTATTTCTGGCAAAGTTGACATTAAAGAATGCTTCGGTGACACCAGGTTGCTTCTCGATACAAGCATCAACAAGCTCAAGTATTGCAATTTTCAAACTGTCACTCTCTAGATCGTCGGGTAGTTTGTTTAGGAAAGTCAAACGGATTTGATCCGGTTCCATATCGAGACAGGCCAGCAGTGACATATTAAACTCTAAAGCGATACGTTTAAGCAATCTGCACGACAAAAGCGGTAGCCAGCGATCAAAAATGTTGTTCATATAGCTGGTGACCACTGGGATTATGCGCAGAGTGTCCCGCTGCTTTGGTTGAGTGTAAATCAGCGCCTCCAATGGTGAAAGCTCTGCGCTGGAGAACACTGATGTTTTGAGGCGAAGCAGTTGCATAAGAATACGCATCGAGAGGCGAACCAGGAGTATCAGTCTATTTGAGGACAGTACCATCCAATTGGATTCCATTTCGATGGAGAGTTGCAAATAGGGATTGCCAATCGCAATAAACCTAGAAACAGAAAGACAGCTTGTGAGCGAGAGTGAGAAGGAGAGTGTGCCGTAGTTACCGTAGAAGAACTAAACCATTTTCCAGATTAAGTAAGCTGTAGACACAAATGTTACGCAACAGCTGCTTTGAGGCATTTTTAGATCCTTTTTCCGTGGTTACCATGTCCAATACGTCGCATATGAATCCCATTATCTCGGAGTAAATCTTATTTTTATCATGCTGCGACTCAAATCGCCACGAATGCATGTGTGGGAAGACCTCACGCAGTAGGAATATCAAACCAGGAATTTCCATTTGGAATGGCCTGTCGCGACCCATCTGAAATGGAATAGCAAATTATGGAAACCGTTACAATGGAAGGTTCTGTTTTCTAAAGTAAAGTCCCACCCACCTTTGCATAAGTTCTCAAGAAACCCAGATAAGCCATGAGAAAGTCGTACCGCTCCATTTTCTTCTCCACATCGACGAGGTAAGTTCCCACCAAATTCGAATCGAAACATACTCCGTGCGCGTACTTCTTATAGTCCAATGACTCATTGCTCATCGCGGGGAAAACACCCAAGTTAATAACTCTGGTGAATATCTCCTTATCCACCAGCGGCAATAGAGTTGTGCAAACTCTCAAGCACTTAGCCAGCAGCTCAATCGGAGGGCTTTGCGTTAATTTGAATTTGTGCAGCACATCTATACACATCTCAGTGGGATGAACCATTTCAGCGGAAATTTCACTAAGCGACTTGACACTGCTGATCGCCGATTGGAGGTACTTTAAACCATGGTTAACACGTGCCAATCGGTCGTTATTGAACTCTGTGTAACGCATTGCTTCGTCGAGCAACAGATTAATTTCATTGTGAAGAACATTGAAATAGTTTACACTCGCACGGAAGTGTACACAATAGGTTCCATGTCGTTCCATAACCACAGCCGGAGTGCCCGCTGGAATTGTGTAGTCAATGCGGTTGAATGGTGTAAAGTCGCGACTTAAGATGCTTTCCTCTTCGACATCTGGCGAGGGCTGTAGGCTGAATTTCGATTCATCATAGATTTCCGTGTAAATCGGAAGGGATTCCAGTTGTGATTTGATCTGTGGGTCAAGAGATCAGAGATAGGTTTAATCATTATTTTAGAGCTTTACTTACATAGTTCCCCATGCCGCCTTTGGTGAGAGCATTCGCAATCATTGAGATGTGGACAAAGTTAATGGGGAAGTTCTCCAATGCCGTGTTGTACAAAGAACGAACGCCACCATCTGAGGGAAAGGGAAATGTTTACGTTTATTTCTAAGCCAAAGTCACACCTCTACAAACCTTCTAGTGAACAGAAATCTTTGGCCAAACTTGGCCACGAGATTAGCTCACAGAGCAACTCGTATATGAAAGGATGGCGAGCGATAGTCCCATCAGCGTCGAAGAAGTCACATAAGTAAGTCAACTGATTATAGATTGTCCTTCGAACAATTTTTGACACAACACTGTCGTCCTGAAGGGGAGAAAACAAGAATTTCAAGTCTACTTGTAAATTAAAGAACTTATAGGTCACATTACCTTAAACATTTGATGACTGACGAGCTCCTTCAGGAAACCAAACACATTCAAGTGTACCGCACGTACTCCAAACTGTCCATATTTGGTCATTATATTTTCTTCTTCGTCTAAACTGCTGATTCTTAGATTCAACAGCATCCAGGCGAGTAACAGAGGTCCATTCTCCTCATTGTGGTACATGGTAGCAATATCTTTGTCCAGAAGATTAATGATTTCATTCACTCCCACTGCGTTCTGTGCATCCTGGAAGTCAATGCACCTGAGAAACAGAGCCACTTCACTAAATGTGATTTTTCGCATCAATTGTCGGTGCAGGTCATTCATTGGATCCATATATCGCTGTTGCCTTCCAAACGAATGTTGCTTAAAGCAATTGAACAACCTTTGAAGGTGTGCTGGTTCCACACCCACATTATCAAAGATTAGCAAGAGAATCTGCAACGTTTCATTAATCTCTCGACAATTGCGCTCCACCCAAGCGTTCAATTTGTTGTGGTAATTCAAAAACTCTCCAGCAATCAGCTTCGTTGGTGGATTTTCATTGATCAAATACTCAAACTGCTTCAGATAGGAGTCCCTTAGCTTCGACATTGTGAGTTTGTCTACAATCACTTTGTATTCATTGTGATACGGATGTCCGGGAACTTTGTAGAAAATCAGAAGATTTTTCATCACTTTCAAGACAATCATTCGTTCTAGGGAATAGTAACCCCAGATGTCATCCAGCAACTTTGTCATATTTCCCTCTGTCGAGATGAACGCAGTCAATGAGCTAGCTGAACCACGATACTCATTCGAAAGATAATAACACAGTATCCCCCAACATTGATTAGATTCTAAGTCCTGGAATCGAATAAAAAAAAAGTTAAACGATGGTTTTACTGGAGACAACTTATTGTGCTTACCAGTAACTCCTGCAATTTCTTCGTAAAAGGATACAATTTTTCTTGTTTTTTCTCTTTAAGAAGTCCCTCCAGGTCTGTATTAGATGAGTTTGTACCTTTAAACTGAAGAATACCATCTTGAAGTTCTTTAGACACTTGAAATAGCTTCTCCTTTACTGTGTCCTCTGGAGTTTCATAGTAAATTCCAGACACCAGTTGCCAGAGACGTTTCCAATCGGTACTAATTTAAACACGGGTGCATATTTGAAAGGGTAAACTTAAATGATTTTTTTGTTATTTACTCACATTTCTCCATTCGAACCCATTTTGCTATTATTTCAATGAAATTTCTATTTATATTCCCGACAAAAAAGCGGGAATATGTTGGTTATTAATTTGCAAATAAAAAGAAAAACACCGGGTTAATTTTTCATATGAGAAACAACTGTCATGTGTCAGTAGCACGCTAAACCAAGTTGTCATTATTTGTTTAGAAAATGTTCAAATAGTTGTTGGGTTTACGAATGTAGTTAATTCTGAAAATGTAGTAGATTTTTAGAATAACAAGTAAAATATATAATTTTAACCGAAATGTTTGTAATGATTTCTATGAAAACACATAGAAAAAACATGTTCGAGGTTCTGTTATACTCATTTTTATGGAAATCGGATTGTGCTGGACATAATCCCTTCAAATTCCGCACAATTACATCGATTTGTTCAGAAAGTTTGTTGGGGCAGACCATTAAAGGTCGAGATTTTCCACATTGAATCTATTTTGACAGTGTTACAAGAATGAATTCCCCCTTCCTAGATAAACTTGTAAGAGCGTGCCAGGGACTCAGTGCGATGGACAGTAATTCGAGGCTAGAAGCCAGTACTGATGATTTCAAAGGAAATTGACACGTCAAATGTACTTAAGAGATTAATGTTCTGCTAACCCACACCGCTCATTATCTTCTTTCTCCTTTATAATCTAGATGAAAACGTTCCTTCTACCTCCACTGACTGTGGAAAGGGAATTGCTACAGAACAAAATCGACATTCGGCATTCAAATTCGACACACATTTCCGCACGCATTCACCATTAAAAACGAGCTTAACACGAACTGTCAAATTTTATCACCTACTAAGCTGCACTCGCTTATATCAAGACTTTATTCAGTCTCAAAGACAAACTATGTATTTCCATTTTATTAGTAAACAATCTATTACAATTCACAGCTCAACAATAAATCCTGGCAATACCATAATTCTAAGCAATTCCCTCAAACCCTCACCGATTTTTTTGAAGTTTTACTACAAAAACACAAAACAAAACAAAAAAAAGAAAAAAAAAATCAAAGTAAACAACAACAAAAATTGTAAAGCAAGCCAGCAAGCATCCCTCTTTTAAAACAAAGCAAGATGCTAGAACCAGGCTGAAGGATCAACGACAACAAGGGCTGTGAGGACTTGCTAGCATAAAACGTCAAATCTGTGTGAATTCGTGAACAAAGTAAACCGGTTTTTTCAATTGTTAAAGAGAACCACTTCCATTTGTCGGCATCGGCATCGGCATACATAACTAACCAAAAAAAAAAAAACTACAGAAACATTCAATTCTTTTCTTTTTCGTTAGCCTGCTGAAAGAGTTCTAGTACCTGCAACGATTTTTTCCACTCGCAGTGTCTTTTGTCCATAGAAGAAATTTTCATTTTTTTTTTTTCGTAAAAAGGAGAGTAAGCTCTGACAACGAGAATATCCAAGTCTTTAACGCGCAACATCAAAACGTTTTTGGGTACAGCAGCAGCAGTAGGAGCAGAAGAAAAGGTAGCAGCTGCTGGCTGCAGCAGCCTACAAATTCTTGTAAGGAAGATTTTTTGTGTTAGTATTGCCAAACTATCGATACGTCACAGATCTAAATTTTGTGCGTCTCGCTTACAGATTGTATATACCAAAAGAGAAGAGAGAAGAAAAGCAAGCTTACCTCCAAACCTATACCTGTGAATGAGGACGACCGCACACCGCATACCGCCCACCCTTCAAATAGTCGGTTAATGGGCGAATAACAGGGGTGGACATCGCCTTTTACCCACCCCTAGCGTCAACTAAGAAGAAAATTTTACCCTGCTACTGCTTAAGAAGGAAAATCTATCGAAGGGTATACAGATAAAATTGATTTTTTTTTCGAGCGCGACCAGCGTGTATACAGCATCAGTGGCACGGTGGAGCGCCTTTCTGAATTCTTTTTCCTGTGAAATAATCGACCAGAGAAGATGTCCCAAATGGAGGAAAAAACTTTAAATCCAACGTTAGAAGGATGTGAGAGTAAGTACCATCAATTTGCTTGCTAATGAGTGTGATTTTTTTTTATTTTCTTTTCCTTATCAATGTAAATCATTTGTGGGAAAGTTTTGAACCGCATTTGTTTAGAGATTCTTCTAAATTTAAACTTGTGATACTGATACCGTCCCAAGTGACACGCGAAAAGAGCATTTTTTTCGAGTATTATGCAGATTATATCTGATATTGTGTAGTGATGGTGGGAGGGATAGAGGGTGGCTAGCGCAGTGCGCTGTATCTACAACAGTTTGAACTTTGTATCACAATTAAGGGCTAGAACGTACTTTTTTTTTTCTTTTTATGTATGTATCTTGCAAAAGTTTTACGAGTTTAAGAAGTTTCCTCTCGAAGGGTGGTTACCATGGGAGATTATCTTTTCTTGCAGGGATGATGATGAGTATGTGCTTACAGATACATGCTTATTCTCGCTTGCACAGTTTTCTGAAGAAAAGCACACCGTAAAAGAGATAAATGCCAGTTGGTCTGTAAAGTATCAGTTAATCGATTAAAATAATTTTTTTTCTCGACATTTGATACTTTGGTTCTCGTTTAGTTTCGTACATTATTCATCCAAATCCCAGACTTTAGTTATAGCGGCCTGTTTGGCTTGCACAATAATGAAAAAATGTTGAAACTTTAGTACAAAAATATAAATTTGAGTTGGGGACCCTCTTACTCTACCTTACTCTACTTAGTTTCACGTCTTTCATTGTGAATCTTGATAGGACCTTAGACTTTTCAGCGGACACTGTCGCCTGAAGAAATACCTACACCGCATGAATCTTGCAACAGATTCAAGCTGTGGACTCTGTCTTGAGAGTGAAGAGGCCTCTACACATCCTAATGGAATGTTTAGTGTTTAGCCCCCTTTCAACTCAGAAAGAGAATCCTTGGTGACAAAGTTGTCCTAATAGAATAACTTCATGCCATCTACCTAGAGAAGTTCCTTAACTTCTTGACGCCTCTTGGAATAAAACAGTACAATAGGATTCTAAAGTAAATAGCAGTGCCAAGGGCTGTGAGGAACACAGTGTTCTCCTGAACACATGACATAACATAACTACTCTACGAAGCGTTAAAAGCTTAAATTGGTCAACATAATTCATTCTAAGGGAACCATTTAGTCCTCAGTCCGTTTGCTTTCTCCACGATAACACAAGACTGCGAAGTGTGTTTCAAGACTCGCTAGTTAGAATGTCAACCAGTATTGTGTTCCACGCTTCTGAGACCCTCTGTAGTTTCCCGTCACTGTTTGTTACACTTTGCCAGCACAAATCAAATCAGATCGGATGCTCCTTTAGCGTAGAAGAAGAGTCAACACACTTCACTTCAACTATCGACTTGTCTAATAGTATTTCTTTCGTTTTTCTTTATAGATTACTATCAAATCAGCGATGATGACATCGACGATAATGATGACAACGGTGAGGAATCCATTATCGAGGATTCTGAAACGGCTGGCGGACGTGGTCCATACGAACGTGCCTGGACTACGGAAGCAACTCGTGCACTTATTCACATTCGTGGGCCCATGGAGGAGAAATTCACAGAGGGTCGACAAAAACGTACTGCTCTCTGGTTAAGTGTAACCAGACAACTTCAAAAGCTCGGTTTTCGTTACAGTGCTGCAAAAGTTCAAAAGAAATGGCACAATATCCTAATTACCTATAATAAAAATCTCAACAAGAAGTTCCTGGCTGGTTACGTACACTGGGAGTTCTTCGAAGAAATGTTCAAGTATTTACAAGGTAAAAAAGCTGAATGCGACACAATTGTTAGTGGTTCACAGTTCCAAGAGGAAAGTCAATATGCTGCCGATGGTTCGCTGCATCAACCACAAATGCATATGGACAGTAAGTCTGCAGATGACGAATTCGAAGAGAGCAGTGCCAGTCCGGCCAGGAAAAAACAAAAATACGATTATAACAATGATCATGCCGAAGATCTTCCACTTGAGATATCCCACGAGAATGGTACCGATGAATATCCGCATGGTGTGTCGCATGGAGCAACACATGGCTTATGGTGGAAGGAATATTTTGAGCGTAAATTAATAATGGAAAGAGAAAAGATTGATTTGCAACGAGAAATGCATCGTGATTTGATGCATTTCAATAAGATGTCACTCATTCAGCAGGAAAAGATCGAAAGAATCAAAATCGATGCAATTAACAGTTTGACAGCAACTCTGCAAAAATTCGTCGAAGTGAAAAGTCGAAAACCCTAGATAACTTTGATACGTACATACACATGTGTTTTTTATTTTATGTTTCGTCAAGTAAACAGAAATCGTCTTAATGTTCCCGATTTGTGATTTTATTTTGTATTTCAGTAGTTTAGCTGAATGTGTACGTGCTTTTAAGACTTTCGGACGCATTTTAGGAACAAATAAATCAAGTACAAAAAATAAACCTTGCAAAATATTTAATGTGTTTTTCTTTGTTTTTCTATTGCAGTGCGGTGGACGCGCGGTTCAATATCAATCCAAGTAGCACTAGATTACCACGACTCGGTTGATGATGTGTTTTGTTGAGAACGTGAGACAGTCCGTGCCTAGGTCGAACCTATGTAGTTAAGAAAACGGATTAGATATCGTAGTCCTAGAAACCGGCAAAATTATTTCAGACCCTGCTAGGAACAATATGGTCATTCTTCACTGGATTCCAGCACATAGTGGATTCGCGGGGAACGAAAGAGCACACTCACTGGTGAAAGACGATGCGTCAACAAAACCTGTTTGGACCCGAACCCTTCTGTGGGGTAGACAAATCACTCTTCGCGAGACACGCAAAAGGTCTTTGCATGCAAATACACCATGACAAGGTTGTTCATTGTGAACCTCGATAGGAGTAACCTTAGAGCACTAGTTGGACTTTTCAGCGGTCATTACCGCCTGAACAAGCACCTACATCGCATGAATCTTACAGCAGATTCAAGCTGTAGACTCTGCCTTGAGAGTGAAGAGACGTCTCTTCACATCCTAACGGAATGCCCAGCGCTCTTTCAACTCAGAAAAAGAATACTAGGCGGCTAATTTGTCTCTATTGAACAGCTTGCTGCCATCCACCCAGAGAAGTTTATTAACTTCCTGATATCTTCTGGAGTGAAACAATTCATCTAGGAACATTAGGGAAGGCACAATAGGATTGATTAGAAACTGCAGTACCAAGGCTGTGGGGCTGTGGGGGTTGTATGTGATACCTACTTTGGCCGCGTGGTCACTAATTGGGTAGTGCCCCGTGATTCTGGCGATATCTAGACGAGTTCTGTTTTATTTCTACTTTTATCGTAGGTCCGGCATATCGTTGTTGATATGGCGCAGCTGGTGAAGTGTGATTCAATGCAAGCACACAATGTACGAGAAAAACTATTACGTAACATTGTATCACCCCACATACCCGAAAGTGTCAAGTGGCGTTCGATCGGTATGGACAGTGGTTCATGCTACGTAGGAGTTCGTTCGAGTTCATGTGTTTGTTATTGTTTACACTTTGTCCGTTGCACGCTCCATGTATTTATGTGGGACAAAGGGATCAGGTTGAAACTTTGTAACACATGATCTGGTCAATACTTTGTAAGAATTGATTGGGTCATATGCTTAGAATAGTATAGTCTTAGAGTAAGAATTTGAGTATAAATAGATGAGTATGTTCGGAATAAAATCAGTCTTGAACACAAATCTTGACTCTCACTATTGCGGCAGTAATTTGTCTCCCTTACAGCGAGCTGCGCTTTAAACGGCATAGGAGAGCGTGCTACGCTTAAATAGCTAAGGGTGGTAGGCTACGGTGAAGTACACGAAACCTTTACACGGCGAACTTTACACTGGTTAGCCTGGATTTGTCCTTACCTAACCGCTCCCAGCGGGATGTTGACCCTTCATCTCAACAGATTTCCGTAGCGGTTTTGTTTCCCTGGCACGTTCTTTTTACCATTCGGTAGTGCTGCGTTAGTAACTCTTGCAAAAACTCGAAAACAAAAACGCTTAAAGGCCCAAAAATTCATTTAATTTATTTTTCCTTAAATCATTTGTATTTTTAAAACAATTATTAAGCATTAAATTAAATTAGAATACATTAAATTTATATCATTTCATAACCTAGGAAGTCTTTAAGTTATTACATATGTTTTGCTTACTATTCAGAGTTTTCTTCTTTCTGCATTTGATGTAAAAACATATATTAAAGCTCATCAGTAAATACATTGTAATATACCGTATCTTTTTTAATTTAAATTTTAAATCATTTACCAAATTATAAGATGTTTGTTTTATGTCGAAATATTTCTATAAACTTTGGTATTGTTTTACATAGTTTATGAAAAATTATGTTAAAAAAAGGCAACGTCGGTATTAATTATTACTTTTTGTTTATATATTGAGTTTTTTTCTATATAAAATATATATTGTATATAAAGATTTGTTTTTTTCTTCTGTTAAATGATTGTTAGTATCCTGTGATGAGAACACATGGAAGCATTGGTTATTTATCTTCGTTAACACTCTTACTCTCACGTTCATAAATGAATTTTTAGAAAAATGAGCCAGTAGACCCACGCACACAGAACACCTTGTTCCAATTGACCTGAGTTCAAAGACTCTGAAATTTTGGGCAGTGAATGGACAATTCTAAGGTATGAGTACTAAGCTGTGGATAGGCGCTTCTGGCAGAAGGTTCTATCTCTCCTTCTCTCCAACTTAATTATTTAATTCAATTCTACTAATTCTAGAACGGGAAGGGAACACAGCGATCATCTACGAAGACTACGTTGCTATTATAGTCTCCGAAAAATACCCTCATATCCTGAGCAAGATGCTTCAGAACGCGCTTTCTAAGATCTCCAAGTTCACTGATCTTCTTAAAGTTCCTCTTCGTTCCGGAGCTTGGGAATCATAATTTTTTAAGTTTGTTTGTTTTTTTTACTCCTCTCTTATTCCTGAAGTCGAAAGGTTGAGTCCATTCCCGCATGCCACAGCGACGTTAGTCTTTCTCTCCCAAACCGCTCTTCTTCTTCCTTCTATTTTCCCTTCTAGAATAAGTTCCAGGAGTTTTTTTTTTTGTTTCTTAAGATGTGGCCGAGGTATTCAATTGCTTTTTTTTTTAACTAAGTACATCCCTATTCGTCGTAGTACTTAGCTGATAGGTGTCAAATATCTAGGGCGATCAAAGTGGCCGGTAAGGCAGTACACCAGAAGAGTCCAGGAATAGTACAGAGGAATGCATGCCTAAGTATTACCGAGTGCACTGAGTACAACACCCACCTATGCATTGGACATGCTGCTGTATCTTATCCCCCAAACATCTATGGTAAATAAATGGCATCTTGTGCAGCTAGAGCAGACTTAGATCAATCTCACAATCGACCAGAAGACACACTATGGCTTTGCTTAAATTCTTAACCAACTCAATACATATTTCTGAAAATCTCAAGGTTTTCTTCAAAGTCGCGATCCTAGAGATCTCTGGAAAAGGCTTTATGCAGATAATTCAAAAAAAAAAAAAGTGTAGAAGGAGGTGTTTTCTCCGATGATTTAAACTTTAATCTCTGTTTTCGCCTTCTAAAGCATTGAAGGCAGATATTATGCCGATAAAAGAAGCCCTGTCTTGGCTGAAGTGGAATGAAATATCTACTCGGGATATAAGCATTTTCCCAGATAGTTAGGCTGCTATAAGGTCGGTAGAATCAGTCTCTGTAACATCAAAAACAGTTCTTGATTGCCACTCGTCTCTCATGGGGATGGCAGAACAATTTAACTTACACCTCTGTTGGATACTGGGAACTGTTAGGCCGATGAACTTGTCAAGCGATGAACTACGACGCAGACTCTTCCTGATAAAAAGAATCTCGGAGTTCCAGTAGCTGCATGCAAACTAAAATGAAAGCAAGACGCAATCAGCAAAATCAATCAATGGTATAGCTTGCCAAACTAACTGACTAGTTTGGTCTTTAACAGGTCAAAAGTGTTTGAAGAGATTGATTCTGCTAATAGGCCGACATTCCACTCGACTGGGCCTCTACGTAAATAATGTTTGCACAACCTGCAGAGACGAAGAAGACAAAGAAACAATCCTTCATCTTCTCTGCCAAAAACCTAGTTCGCTTAATCAAAAGCTTCCACTGGTTCATTGAATAGGTGAAGGAGTTCCTCCTAGATTCTAAGGTATCACAATAAATGATCTAAGTGCGTCTGTGGTATACGTTGACTACTTTCCCAACCTAACCTAACCATGGGCAATCCACTGAACATTCTAGAAAGCGATTGATGTACCATCTTCCATCTTCTTAACATTATTGAGGTCCTGCCCACCAAAATAGATTTCAACCTGTTCTGCAGAAACTCTATGTCAAACAAAGAGTCGTCCCTTTCAAATGACGAATTTTCAAACTTCATGGGTGGAATCGCAAGACTTGGACATGCATTTCCCCTTTAACCTGTCTTATCACTGCAGTTTTCCAAGCTTAAGTGGTTGCTTTTGCTCAATTTGCTGCCTAGATGAAACTAAACACCGTATTAGGATTAGATACTGTCTTGAACATCGACAATTAGATTGGTATGTAGCATCTAACCCAAAAAAATGGTCACATATCTTTACCTCCTGGTTCCTCAGTGTGAACACACATTGAAGTACTTCCGAACGTTTGATGTAAAAGACCGAAAATAGTGATCACTTACGTATCGGGTTGTTGCCAAAAGCAGACTTGTAAAAGAATGTTTTGGACTCCCACTCTGAGTGATGATATTCAACATCAAAGCAAGGTGAATCTAGCCCCTCCTTACGATAGTACTAAAAGAGCATATGTTGAAGTGGCTGCCAGCTATTGCCAGCATTTAGACCAGTGATACTTCCATTGTGATAACTAAAAGAGCATTTTCATAGTTAATCTCATAGGGATCGTCACAGAAACTAACGTCTTAGATAAAACTTTAGGAATCAATCGTACCTCTAAAGCCGAACATGACTGAAGTACCGCAAGTGCCATGGTAGGGTCAATCGTCAGCTGTTTAGGAATCGGCAATAGTCTGATTAAGACTGGTAAAAATCTGATAAACAATATTGCAGAACCAAATCCATTGAAACTAGGCTGAGTATTTGGAAACAGTGCCATTCCAGGCACGAAAGAAAGGATACCCTTGCTCTCGTAAGGATTCAGTGGAGTACTGTTAGTAAGAAAATCAATGACGGTACTAGCAGCATTTTTAAGAAAAAACCAATGGTTGTGGACAAATATGTTTAAAAAAAAGTTAGCCCCTCGTCGAAGACTGTAAAAGTGTTAACGAAAAACAAAAAAGTCTTAAAAACTTACAACTAATACAATTTTTTTAAACTAATTACGCAAGTCAGTTAATGTTACATAGGCTAAGTTTAGTTAAACCAAAACAGTTGGACGGAATCACCAACTATGTCCCATAGAGACCCACTAACCATGGTCCATAGAACCGATTAAATTTCTAAAATTTTTTATTTACATTGTTGTCTCCGAATCTGGAGGTGTGTGATAATTTAAATTATATGCCGGTGGACCACTGTTTAAGAACGCCATCGATCGTATGCTCTCCCGTGAGGCAGTTCGCTTCGAAAAGGGAATATTCTGCGGTGGAGTGTTGGAGAAACTTGGTGAATGTTGTTGCTGCTGTGGCAGTTGCTGATGCTGCTGCTGTTGTTGTTGGTGCTGCTGTTGTTGTTGCGGTTGATGGTGATGATGATGTGAATGTTGATGTTGTGTAGATTGTTGCTGTTGGCTACCACCTGTTATTCCGGCAAAAACATTCTCTGTTGTAGGATTATACGAGCTCAGTGGACGTGCTCCATGAAAATTGGAATAACTCGATCTAACCGATGGCGGACGATTGTTATACAACTCATCGACATGCTCTCCATCATTTAAATTTGGAGTAGAATGCTGGTATGTGGGATTATATAGACCAGTTGAGGGACTCTCTGAGTTCCAGGTCTGCTGTAGGTGGGTAGTGCTACCACTGGTGTTGTAGTAAATCGGATCCGGTGGTATGTTCTTGCTGAAACTGCTATACTTGCTTGGTGGTTTGGTTAAACTACTCACAATCTCATTGTTGAGGGATTGTAAATTGGAAGCGGTCAATGCTGGATTCTCTATATGCTGGAAACTGGCAAATTGTTTACCAACACTTTGCTGTTGTTGTTGTTGTTGTTGCTGCTGCTGTTGATCCATCAGTTTGGTGACCGGATTTTGTTGATACTTTCGACGTGAACTTCGCATACTATTTCGATTGCTAGAGCTGGCATGACTACGTCGACTTGTGGTACTGTGACGGCTACTCGATCCACGTGTCATCACAGAACGTCGCTTAACACGTCTCGGTGTCATTGGTTTTGGACTGAGTTGCCCGTTACGGTCTTCGCCCTGATCATCGTAGTCCAATATCGTATCTGCTCGATTGCGTATCGTATCCATGGTCGATGGGCCAAATTCAATGGAATAAAGCGATTGACGGTGTTTGGCTTTTTTACTACCATTCTTCACTAAACCGCCATAAAAGATGTAAGGAGGAAACAAGGGAAACAATAATTATTAAAACAATTTATTGACACAATTTTAAGATTATTTGAAAATTTTAATTTTTTTTGTTAAAGTTACCTTATACGAGTATCTGTGTGTAGAAGGATGGATAGTGGTGAAATATTATATTTTGATTAGCTAGAGTTATTAGTAAGTAAACACTTGTTCCGCAAAAAAGAAAAGAAAGCACTTTCAGATTACACATTACAAACGACATTTAATGTTTTAGCTTGAGTACGAACGAAAAAGTATGAAAATGCGGTCAGAAAAATTTAAGACTTATTTCAAGTTAACTTTGGATTGTTCTTCAGTTTTAATTGTCGAAGGCATCCATTGGGATCTGTCCAAATATTGGAACGATTCGAGTCTTTAAATTCTCTGTCAAACTACTTATCAGTCGGTAGCTGACAAAGTTGCTTGAATTACCTCAAGTTCCTATATAAAGATTGATTTGAGTATGTCAAAGTTTTCCTGGCTAGTTCAACAGTCTTCCCTTCGGGCACATCAAGAACCTTACACCCCTTATCTGCCTTATTGCAGTATTGATTGATTTTGTAAAACAATTAAACTTGGAACCATCAGTGTACATGGAAATGGATCTGTCTATAGTTGGGTATTCCATTCTTGTCAGACAAGAGCTGAAAAACGACTTTAAAATGTTTACTCAGCAGAGAAGCACAATGGACTTAAAGACCAAGCTGCGACTGTGGAATCAGTTGCTTTTGAATTAGTGCAGCCAGTCGCTGTTATTGTAGCCTTAGGAGACATCTATGTAGCAAGACCCAAAGAGATGCTATATAAGACCCTCATCATCCCTGTCTTCCGCACCATGGAAGCATGGACTTTGTCAAAATCGAATGAAAGTACACTTGACATTTTCGAAGGAAAAGTTCTATGTTTGATTTATGGTCCCATCTGTGTTGACGGTTCATAAAAGAGAAGATTTTGATACGAACTATACGAGCTTTACAGGGACGCTGGCCTGGCTATAGTAAAGATACACGTACAACGAAGCTGGCTAAGGATTATGCTCGCTGGAGAGACTTGTTCGTTAAGGCAGTTGTTCACCCCGAACCGAAGCGCCACCATTTATAAGCAAATAGAACATAGAAACTGAAAAGAAAGCTACAGACTTTCTTTGTCTCAAACATGTGCTGTTGGTGTTAAGGGCAAATATTTTCTTTAGATAGAACAGACTAGAACACTATGCGCTCCTATACGAAAGCGAAAATGGTATTGGTTTGACCACACTCTACAAAAGTGGAGATAACTTCGTAATCAGTGGAGCTTAGCAATGGAATTCACTAACTCGAGTCGGAAGAAAAGTCGGTTGCCCTTGAAAAGCTTGACGCAGGATAGTCGAAGTCTCTACAGTTAGATAGGAGCTACCCACCCTCTTCGTTTGATTCAAAGAATCTAGGCGTTTGTCAGAGTCTTCTAATCTTAAGTTTATTTTATTATAAGTTTACCAAGCGATAACAGGACACTACAACATAGGCAAAGCTAGGGATAAGCAAGAATCACTCATACAATTCCTATGCATATGTCACGTCCTTGCCACGATCTAAATCTAAATGATCTGAACACTGCCATCCAATTAAAATGGTTGGATTTGGGTTTCCAACCCTCTTCTCTAGAGGATCACTCCAGAAATAGGGTTGGCATTGATTGGTATCAACCTGGCGATGCACAGTGTTGTAACTATTACTATATATCAAAAGGTAACCATCGGGTACTGGTTGATGTCCACCCGAATTCGACTTGCGAAACTTATAAGCGTGAGTGTTGACTAATAGACAAACGGTGAAGCAAAAATCCCAGAACAGAGACTATTGGCTATTTCACCATATTTGCAGCTCAGGCCAATAAGGATTTCCAAGTCTAAGTAAAGGCTTTTGCCTTGAAACCACCGATAGTACCATCCAAGTTGGTAAAGCAATGCCGCAGGTCGCTGATAGGTGCTGGGTTCCCGTACACAATGACGTTCCGGGCAAATGCAGAGTGGATGAGCTAGAAAAAGAAGGCGTAGGTCGTATTCATTCCGAAAATGGAGGGGAACCGCCTGCCTCTCTAGAATCGATAAAATCTCACCTCGATACTGAAGCTAGAAGAATAGCTGATAGCTAATAGCAGGTGGAATAACATCAACACTTATCTTCTGTCGAAACAGATCTGGCCTAACCTGGATTTTCGGAGAACGGCAAGACTTCTGTCCGTTAATAGGAAAAATATAAGAAATATAGTAGGTTACCCAGAGCTTTAAATACTTCTTCTTCTAAGAAAATTCAACATGTAAGGTTTCCCATGCCGATTATCCAGTTTCTCTGCATGGTATCACAATCGGCATTCGTTCTAACCTAAGTGTGTCCCTGTTTAATGGGAACAGCCATCCAACCTAATCTAACCTAAGGGCTTTTGTAAGGGTGAGCTTTTTAAGGACCAATGGCAGCGTTCACATTCACGAAGGGGACTGATCCCTCGTCATTTCTTGATTTCTTGAATGAAACCGGCTCTCCAGGTTGGGGGTTATGCTGCCGCGCAAACTGCCTGATCATGGGAAGAAGTCATAGTTACAAAGCAACGACAAACCTCGGATATGGACGGATCTACTGTTGTTAGTAGACAGGTACCATGTCCCTGCGATCCTTTCAGTAATATTCTCCCAAAACTTTACTCACACTATCTACGTTACTACACTAAAAGCAAAGTAGGCAACAAGAACATACAAACAAAAATAAAAGAAAAAAACCGAACACCGCAATTGAAAAAAAAAAATAAATTAATTAAAAGAAAAAGTAAAATACTGAAATAGTCACAAAATGCCGCATGAAAATATAAATAAAGAGGGTTAATTATAAAATAAAACAAAAGAAGAAATAACTATTAAAACAAAGCTGTTTAAACGTTTCTCATTTTGGATCCACAACAAATACGTTCATATTTGTTTTTTAAATTTTTATTTCTGAAAATTAAGAAATAACTTAAGAGTAAATATCATTAAAGTGTTAAAATTACAATAAGGATTTTATTCTTTTTAGTTATAAGCTTTAAAAGATTAGGTAATAATAATTATACATATTATTTTTTGTGTTCTTTTCTTTTTGAAGGCAACATTAAAATGTACTAACGATTAACATATGTCTCTCTATCTTTATCTAATTTTTAAATATATAAACTCTTTTTTGTTTTTTAATTCGTTTCTCAATTATTATATTCTAAAAGGCAATTACAATCTTTTTTAGTGATTTATCTTTTCTTTTTCAATTAAATTTTATCACAGTTGACAAACTCGTGCAAATTTTTTACGTTTTCATTAGGGTAAAACCCACATCTCTCTGATTTTGTTTTTTTAATTAAATATTTTATTACCTAAGTTTTCGTTAAAAAATGTTTTTCTCAACAAGCATCGTTTTAATTTATTAATAAAGAAACTTAATAATAATATATGTGTCTATTTTTATAATGGATAAATAGTTTTAAGACCTAGCACTTGTGTTTTGTTTTAGGGAGAATACAACAAACAAATCTTTGTTCTAATGGCGGGAAGGGTATTAATATTTGTGCTGTTTTTTTTTGTTTTTTTGTTTTGTTAAAACATATATAACAGAAAAATTAAAATTAGAACAGAACTGTCATAATTCTGAGACCACCTCTGATATAAAAAGGTTTTTGCACATGGAGCCTAGATTGGTTAAGTGTGTTATTATTTTTTACTGGCACTGCGACCTGAAAGATCTTTTGTGCCTGGAGCCAGTTAGACTAAGAGATCCTTGATCTTCCTAATGAAGTTGTGGCATTATGAATGTTAGGAAATCCTTGTGGTTAAAGCGTTGTTTGACTCTGCAGACAGCTACGCACTCACATAGTACGTGTTCCGCTGATTCGTCTTCCTCTAAGCAGAATCGGCATTCAGATTCCAGAACTGTATTAAGGTTATGTAAGTGACATCTGAGACTGCAGTGATCGGTGAGGAAGCCGGCAAGCCTTCCTCTGATTGAGTGGTGGTTAGTGCATTGAACTACTAAGCAAGAGGACTACACAGGTTCGAGGCTGAAAACAACCAAGCATTTGACCAACCTGCGAGAGTATAATCTAACGTGCTAAAAGCTTCTCAATCCGCCGTAGGTCCCTTACATTCGCGCGAAAACTATAACACGAACAACATGAATGGTTGCGAGAAGCTAGGCCCTGGCTCTCTATAAGCTCTCGTGCCAAAAATTTGTATATTTTTGGAGCCCAGGTTGTTTAATAAAAAAATTAATTTTGTTTTGACGTAATCTGGAAGTCCTTAGGACAAATCTCGATCAAGAAAACCAAGAGTTACAACCAGGAGAGAGGATACTCTTGTAAGAAAAATCAGCAAGTGGAACAGAAGAAAAACGACACTGGCAACCAGCTCAGAGGTCAATGAGAGCCCGTCAAAACCTCTATCTGTCAGTACAGTGATTGCAAGAAGCTGGACTCTATGGACGAGTAGCTTTAAAAAACCCACTGAGACATAGAAACTGGATTTCAGAAGACTTCAGAGGAGTACTCTGGACTGACGAATCAAAATTTGAGATTTTTGGTTCAAAAATGCTAACAAATTCTGCCCGATTGTATAGTTCCCATGATCAAGCATGGTTGTGGCTTCGTTATGATCTGGAAATGTTTCTACCCAGTAGGAGATTTGGGGCTCCAGCTAAGGGGTTCTTCGAATCCAAGCCACATAGTTCACAAAGAAAGGGGAGGGTGAACTTCAGGCAATCGAAGGCGCCAGAAATCTTGGTCTCGTAAAGTGGAACTGAAGAATAGAAAGTGGCATTAGTTCAGGCTCAAACGATCTAAGGATCGCTGGCCTGATAATTAAGTAAGGAGATTTAGTGCATATCCAATGAACGATTAAAAAAAAAAAGGACTACAAAGTCATCTTAAAAGACCATACTTTGACATCTGGCCTGCGGTTAATTGGAGAAGGATTCGAAACAATAACCCCAAACAAACTTAAAATTATGAAGGGAATTTCTGAAACGAAACGAAGCCGAAGAAGTCTCGAAGATCATGACCCAGTACAATCACCTGATCTGAATCCCATTGAACTTCTACGGGAAGAGCTGGGTAGACGACTCCGAGACATTGGCTCATCATCAAAAGAAGCTTTACTGGATTGTTCTGATTCCCTATCTCAAGACACAATCCAAAAATTGTCTAAGCCTTTAAAGAACTATAAATTGACTTTGTTTGAAGGAACTAGATGTGGTCTCAGAATTATGACTGCCAGTATATTAGTAAAAAAAAAAAGAAGAAACTAGAGTACCACTAAGAAGGTCTTTTCTTTTGGAACACATCTTAAAAAGGTTTTATTTTTACAACAAATGGGATGAGGAATGTTAAAGGTAAATTAAAAAAAAAAAACTTTTAAATATATATAATGTCTCTTATAACTTTTAATTACCACAAGCAATGTAGAAAAAATCAAACAACAACAGGAACTTGTACGATGATTTGTTTTTTTTTTTTTTTAATGTTGACCAAGAGAGTTGCCTCAAAGACGGCCATCAAATTAAGCTATAATAATCCAAAGGAGTTGGGAAACTGTTGATTTGGTAAAATGTGTACATTTTAATGGAAGAGTGTACAAAAGAAGTTAGAATGATGGCGATAGTTTTTTTTATTTCATTGTGGGTGCAACAATTATGACGAATTGAAGTTGAAGGTGTACTATTTGTTAGTAGAAGAAGCTGTGTACGATTTTTGTTAAAATTACATTTATTTATCAAATAACATTGGAGACGATTTATTTGGAATTTGAAATATAATATTGCGTGTGACAATGATAGAAATATTTAATAAAACAATGGCCCGCGATTGACTCTATTCAACAATTAAATGGTTTGAGTGCATTTTGAAGTAAAATTCACCACTGACTTCGATGTACTAAGGGACTTTGCCTAGCTTGGCTCTGCTATCACTTTTGACAGCGACATCTCATTAGAAATCAAATGAAGAATAACTCTTGACTCATACGGTCCTATTCTGAACAACAAGGGAGATTTACTGACTCTATGGCCCTGAAGTATGGACTTTATCAAAGGGGAATAAATTGTTCGTAAGATTTTCGGTTCCATTCGTGTTTAGGGGATTTGAAGGAGAAGATTCAACGAGGAAGTATAAGAGCTGTACAGCAATGTTGCCCTAGTCAAAAAAACTGCATATTGGATGTTTGGAATGACTAGGATATGTAGACCGAGGTTTAGACCTTGAGAACATTCGAATCTAATTCGGAGGCACACCGCAGTAGAGAAAGACTTCGTCTAAGGTGACGCAACCCGGTATTATACGTAGTATGGGACTTCGACCAACTTGGAATGCTAACTGGAAAGGCTTTTGGGTTGAGGCATAAGTTCATCCCGAACTGTAGAGCTAACTTAAGTGTCTACACAGCGTATTAAGACACAATGTCCACCACTGAATATGATCTAAAAATACAAAAGACGACCCTGTGCCTTATGGCACCAGTGATTCAGGAAATCCTCCCGCTTGGACTTATTTGTTAAGAAAACAGTAGTAACCATGGCACTTTGCTTGATCCTGCACTGTCGTGGATCGTTCTACGAACATAGAAAGACCGTAGATCTGGTGGAAAAGAACGTTAAAGATCTTGATATCCCTATGGATGGTAGAGAGTGTCAAGGTTATCGAAAGGCCCCTGAGAAACCCTTACGAGGTTTAATCATCATCACGGATGGATCTAGATGTAACCTGCAATTTCAACAAAACCCTCGAATTACAAATCCAAGATGTTGACAATGTGACAGGCGTTGCACCACTTGCTTGAGGGTCTGGTGCGATATCTCTATCGAATTGAATAACAAAGCAGTGATCGGAAGGAATCAGTTAATAACTGCAGATAAATCTGGAGGACACCTCTGACCGAGACGACTCGTGGAAGAGAGACAACACAATTGACTCGATGAGGTGGTCTGCAGTGCAAAGTAGTTTCAAATTCTTACGATCTGTGCCCTGAATTTGGCGTACAAAATGGAAACTTTGTTAAAATTTTGAACTAAATTGACGTGTCTAGAGTCTACCCTAGCAGTGCTACTCTATAACGCAACCTCTCAGATTTTGAAACTATTTTGAAGATTTTTACTAAGTTCACACATAAGGTCCACACTCCGGACACAGTGATGCATTGTTACGTTAATACAGACAAACTAGCCAGAAAGGTATACGTATTTGAGACTGAACTCATTCAAAATTCATAAGACCTCTCAATTGATGCATTATAAGCAAACGTAGGCCACAAGGTAGGGGCTCTTATATATCCTGCCAAAGGGCTCAGGGGCCAGCAAGTATGTATCCCGTAGCCTATGATTAAAAGGCAATGAAATAAAAAGACCAGAAGCCTAAAAGCTGTGGAAAAAAAGGAAAGCTTGGATCCTAACGAATATATGTAGATCGAATGGCTTCTAGTCGAAACTACTAAAAAATACGTTCTTTACCAACGATTTAGGCGTTCCACATCCATTTAGATTTACCTACCTCTATGAGAAGTAACACTGCCTTACAGTTTTGGTCATAAATAGTACCTTGCCCATTAAAACCTTCACAAGGCCATGGGAAGAAATATCTTTCAGCGAAAACAACTAAAGTTCAAATAGGTTTCGTTCAAATACAATTGATTTGTTCAGGTCTAAGGATAAGGATAGCGTTTGTCTTTTCTTGAACATCTTCTAATCCTCGTTCTATAAGCAAAGCTTGAAGCATGTGCCAGTCACTAAGCTTTTTACATTAAACCACGTAGTTGATGTAAATAAATGCGTTTCTTGAATCAAAAGCCTTGCAATATGTAGACCGCGTTACTCGCAAACCTTCCGCCTTTATTAACACCAAACGTAGGCCTTATTCAGCACACATTCACCACACTTATATGCAAAAACTGTTAAATATTTTCGATCAACATTAAAATTAAAAACAATTAAAAATGAAATGAAAACTTAAAATTAAGAAGAAAAAAACATAAAAGACTTAATCCCCTCAGCACTTGTGACCATCACCGCCATCACCTCCGCCGTTGTTGCTGCCAAAACTAACATTACTAGGATTACAATAGGATCTAGGACGTGGCTTATTTCCGCCACCGCTGCCGCCACTACTTCTACGCGAATGACGATTATTGCTGCCATTAGTGTCATTAGCATATTGCATTTGTTTTAGTTGTTGTAGCTGCTGCTGCGGTGGTTGCATTCGGCTTGCAACCCCAGAGTTACCAACAAAACCACCTGCACCACCGCCACCAACTTGTCCACTGCGACTTGATAGCCGGTCATGTGATATTGCTCGACTTATTACAAAGCCTGTGTCCGCATAGCCAGGCGGTGCGTCTCGAATTTGATCACAGAAATTCGTTACATGAGATCTGTCCTGGCGGCGACGGGCCGCAATTCGACTTGCCACCGGGGAACGCGGCAAGAACTGATAAGGCATGGAATACTTCTCGGTCACCTCGGGCGATAAATCCGGGTATGGATGCTGACCGGATCGTTGAAATTGTCGTGGTATTTGCTGCTGTACTGGAACGTTTGGTGGTGTAGCATTAGAGTATCCTCGATTTTCGAAAGCGTTACTGGCCGGATTGCAATTGAAAAATTGCGAGTTGTCACGTGTGAAATGACTGTGACCGTCCTCCGGAATGACGTTGTTGTTGTTGTTGTTGTTGTTGGGACTGTAGACGTTTGCCGGAGGAATAAAATTGTTGTTATCATTAGCAGGTGTCGGTGCATTAGCTATGAACAGTGCACTTGGCACGGGCTTCTGAAACGGAACATATGTCGTACTGTGCTTATCGGCCGCATTGAACGTCTGCAAAGCGATTATATCCTCGATGGACTCTTCAAAGTTTGCATTCTTGACCAACTTCTCCGTGGACATCTGAGTGTACTTGATATCGGGACGATGACTGTTTATGAAACTGCTATAGCTGCTGGAACTTTTGCACTTCTTGACACCACTATTGTTGTTGCCCGGCCCCTTGCCGGGAGCAGACTTATCTCCTCTCTGACTTAGACTATTCAGATTACGATCAAACGATGACGATGTAGTGGACAAGACACTATTGGGCATTCCAGCTCCAGCTCCAGCTCCAGCACCAGCTGCTGCTGCTCTATTCAACGATGTATACGAAGTCGACGACTGGGTGGTGATTGTTGTGGATGGTGGCTGTGGTGCAGGCGGCTGTGGATGCGTCTGGGGGTAGTTTTGCAATTGTTGTTGTGCATTGAATTTATTATTGATTTTATTGTTGCTATTAGTAAACAATTGATCAGCGGTAGCTGTACTATCGTCATAATATTGATTATTGATTATTGTATGATTATGCAAGTTACTTAGGATACTATTACTATGCGATTTGTTGTTATTGCTATTGTGAAGATTTTGTTTGTGTTTGTTAATTGATAGCATTGTTGCGCTAGCCGATGTCGGTATGCTAGTATAGCTCACGTACATTGGATGTACAACGGTATGTTGTGGACTTTTGGCGTCGCCATTCATGAAATCGACTGCAACAAAAAGTAGGACATACAATAACATTTTAGAATTTTGTCTTTGATTAGCTTTTTTTTGTTTTTTTTAATTATAATTTTGTTTTGTTTTTTAAGAAGTCTTTGTGAATGCCAGCGAATAAATTACCAATTTGTGTTTAGGAAAATTTAGAAAAATTTATGGAAATCAACATGGGGAATATTCTGCATCAAAAAAGGAAGCGGCATGAACTATTTCAGTGCTGAAATCCAACGGCCTACTCTATTTTGTTGATAAGCGACAATGCAGACGCTGGACGAGTGACAGACTGCTCTGGAATCACAGGACTTGCGTATACTTAATCAAAACACTGAATGGTGTGATATCTCAGATCATCCAAAGCCAGCGGACGCCATCTATCTCCAAGTTTCCTCACCAAAAGAAGTCTTCAAATAGGAGTATCTAGTCAAGTCAAGAATGTATGGTCACGTTTTAAGAAGACCCGAGAAGCGCATGATACAGAAAGTTAACGAGATGAGCACAGCACGCCGCAGAGCCGGCAGACCCCACTGCCTTTGGAGTTATCCAAGTCATGAGGAGAGTGACAACTAAGGATCGTATCAAATGGCCATTGTGCACAAGGGGAGCCGACCAGAAGTAACATGAGACAAGACTAAGATAAAGAAGAAAAACAGAAGCAGCTTCGGTATTGTTGTGGACCAACAGATCACTTCGAGAACACTGTAATTCTAGTCGATCATTAATAATAAAATTTCCAAAACATCAGCGTGCTTTAAATTCTACAAAAATTTGTGCACGCTTAACCACTTACATCGAGTGACTTAGTAAAAGTAAAATAGTTCTTCCATCCAGCCTGGAGGAAGTCGGAAGAACAACAAAGCCTCGGGCAAGACCTACCGTGGCTTAGAATTTCCTACAAGATCCGAGTCGAGTGTACTGTTTGAATGGCTAAAGGCAAGGTGATGAGCTATCATGTGTCTTCTTCAATTTCGTGCTGAAGTAGATATTACGCAGGAAAGGTGTAAACACGGAACGCACTTCCTTTCAACTATTCGTACGCTCTTAGCATGCCATCATCATACAGGATTTCATCACAGTTGAAGATGAAACAATGGGTAGATGGCGCTCAATGCTAAGGTAAACATTCTCCAGCACTTTCTTTCTATAAAAAAACAGGATGCTGGACCTAACAACCAGAGCCTGCATCGAGACAGCAAGAATAGAATTGTAGCAATTAGCACAAGCCACTGGCCAATTGGTTCGCACACCACTAAGTTATGAAATTAATTCCCTTTAACACAAAAAAAGGAAACCCTATTCCACTTCCTCTGTGACTGTCCGGCATTAATTAGGACCAGGGATCTCACACTTGGGAAAGCCTTCTTTAAAGAATTGTCAGACATCTCTGACATAACTTTCTCAACTCCACTGAATGGATCTGAAAACTTCTCACACCCATCTACACACAGATCACGTGAGTTGTAGTATCAAAAAGGCACACTAGCACTACTTGTATTTCTGGTAGGAAATACAGTAATACCCGGATAAGTACTCCCCCGCTTAGCTGCATAACCCGCATTGCTAACCAAATATTTGAGGCTTCAAAAATGATCAGCAATGCAAATCGGTACGCGTAGGTAACTTCCCCTCTTAAGTGCCTAAATAAATCGGAAAAACTCTCAAGTCAGCTATCCGGGGAGCACTGTATCAGATACCCAGCTCCACCTATCTACCTCAGATGGCAGCAGTACAGAAAAGTGGAGCCCCCTAAGTATGAAGCTCTTACCGCACGGTATCGGAACCTGCCGTTCTCGTAGTAGTAGGAATGATTCCAATCGATCCTCTAGTGGCAGAGAGGTCTACATATATTCGTCTACGAATATAAAGCTGAAATAGGAAGGGTAACGGTGATGTAAGGGGCGAAGAAGCTAACGATGGATTTCTGCAAGTAGAGGAAGGACGGCGAGACTGATTTATGGTCGTTCCTGAATGGACGGAACGAAAACATAACGAAGTGAACTAATACATCTCCCAGTTTCGAACCGGAAATGGAAACTTCGATGCGTACCTCTATAAGATGAGAAAACTAGGGAGCTCGATGGATTTCTGCAAGTAGAGGAAGGACGGCGAGACTGATTTATGGTCGTTCCTGAATGGACGGAACGAAAACATAACGAAGTGAACTAATACATCTCCCAGTTTCGAACCGGAAATGGAAACTTCGATGCGTACCTCTATAAGATGAGAAAACTAGGGAGCTCGGCTTGGACTCTCCAGTAGATGACACAAACCACCCTCAACATTGACGAATCGGACAGAACGTCACTGTAAGGTATTACTTCGTGGTAGTAAGGGACTTTGTCAACTTTGGCTCTGCTATCACTTCTGAAAACCATATCTCATCAGAAAGACTTACTTTTGCCAATCGAAGTATCTTTGGGCTGAGAAGGCAATTGCGTAGTAAAGCCCTTTCCCGAAAAACTAAGGAAACTCTGTACAATACCTTAATCATCCCAGTCCTGCTCTATGGCGCTGAAGCATGGACTCTATCGATGGTGGATGAAGATACCCTAGCTCGCTTCGAGCGAAAAATTCTTCGTAAGATATTCGGTCCCGTTTACGTTGACGAGCTCTGGAGGTTCAACGACAAATTATACGAGCTTTACAACAGCATCGACCTAGTTAAAAAAAAATACGGTTTGGTCGTTTAAGATGGTTGGGATATGTAGAGCGAATGGACATCAACGCTACGGTCCGAAGAGTCTTTGAATCCAACTTGGTGGGAGAACGCAGTAGGGAAAGGCGACGGCCTTAGGTGGCGTGCACAAGTAAAAGTGGACCTCAAAAACTTGGAGTGCGTACCTGGAGGCGGTTAACTAAGGCCGGAGCTAACTGGAGGAGCTTGTTGGTTAGGGCCCACGTTTACCCTGAACTGTAGCGCTACCTAAGTAACTAAATAAGTATCCAGATGTAGTCAAAACCGCCGCCAAGAAACGTCGACTACATTGGCTCGGCCATAACGAACGAATGGAGAAAAATGCTCCAACCAAAAGGATCTTGCAAATCCCAGTCCTTCGAAACGACAACGAAGACTAAACATCCGTTGCAAAGACCAAACTATCACTAAAGCTGAAAGGTCTGGAAATCTTAAATCAGTGCAGTCGGGATCGAAGACAACGAAAGGCTGCTCTGTCTCAGGCAGGAAGCCCAGTTTAATTTCAAATTTAACATTCTCCCGTGCATTTTATGTTCCACGGCTTTTTATTCGCTGGCATAGAGTTAAAGACCCTTCTCCTAACCTTTTCTTACAATAGCTCTAACAAAATGTATTTATTTTTTCATTTATTTAAACAAAAACAATATAATAACAAGGGGGACAATGACATAAACAAAAAAAAAAACACATTAACACATTTAAAATGTAAAAAATAAAATAAAATATAGTATATATGCATATATATTCATTTCGTTTTTGTTTTAATGATTTTATGTACACAATGATGACGATTAATTTATAAATAATTACATTTAATTGAATTTTTGATTTTTTTTTTTACAACATTTTTGTTCCACTTATGGAATTGGTCCTTGATGGTTAACTTTTTCTTTTTTTTTGTAATTTAAATAAATTAATCTGATGAACAGGGACACAAGTCCCTGTGAGTTGTTAATGAGAGAAAAAAAATGGAAAGAAAGAGTCCTTATCCGAAAAAAAAAGTTATTTTATGCGATTCTACTTTAACTACTACAACCATACTCTACACCCCTTTTGTTGGAGAAGAGGAAGGAATATGAAAAAAAAAAAAAAAGACATGCAAAGGATGAGAAGGGTTCTAATAGATGGTACTAGACCAAAGTTAAAGGTGACATTCGGGAGGTTGATACATGTATCTCCTTGTGTATTTCAATTTTTTTCTTTTTTTTTTTCATTTTCTATTCAAATGTTTGTGCTTGACGTATTTAAGTTGGGATATTATGTGTTTGTATTTGCATAAAAGTGGGTCAAGGATCATTTATCGAATAAACTTTGCATGCAACTAGGAGGGAAGATATAGAAATGTGTTTGGAAGGTAACTCGAAAGAGTTTCTTTTGATAGAGTAAATAAAACGTCAGAAAGCATAACGTAGGAGATTGGATGGGGAAGGATGAAATATTCATTTCAAAATCAAAATACACAAATGAGAACAAAATACGACACACAAAAAATAACTAAAATACAAGAAATTAAATAGAATTTAAATGAAAACTTATAACTTACATCGATCATCTTCATCTAGGAATATGTAACTTATCATAATGGAGCCTATAATGGCAAGTATCTACGAAAAAGAAAAAAAATTTGAACTTAAATTGAACACACAAAAGGATTAAAGCTTAAACTTACCGCTAAAAAGCATTGTACACCCGAATGTATAACTTCTATCAAAGGATAATCTAAAAGGCAATCATCTACACGTTCTGGCCGTATTGGACGGTATGGATCTTCGGAGGTTATATTTGTTGGATAAGTTGGCTTACAGCCATATCCATTGACTTCAAACCATGAGACGCTACCGGTACTGAGGTTCAATATGTCGCTGTTCTGGAAAAATATAAATTTACAGATTAGAGGACGCTGTTTTTGTTTAGTGAATTAACTTACTTTGTCCAACTCTCCAACGTCCAAGTAGAAACATATTAAGAAGGAATTCCATCCGATCCAGATAAAACTCCATATTAAATACTAAAAGAAGGAAGAAAAGATTTGATTTATTCGTTGGAAATTTGCTAAGGCTTTTACCTAAGAACAACTAGCTTCGATTTGGTTAAAAGTTACGTTCTACATCAGTCGCTCATATGTCAGTAAAAAGAGTTATAAGACCCTTTTTGTCATCTTTTCTGACTCAGTTTGTACCATTTTAACTCTAAAAACCCACAAGCAGCTAGCTGCTCGCATTTAAATCACAATTGCACACAAGGGCAAAGGATCTCAATCAGTTTTTATAGACCCATCTCCGCTCTGTAGGTTATCCACCAGTTACACAAAGTTGGAGCTCAATTCTTGGGAACGTCAATAAAAACTTTGAAAATTGAACTTATCAGCGGGTCTTCAAGCTATCCCTTAGACAATAACAAAAAAAAACAACGTCAACAAATTCTGATACCAAAGTAAGTGCGATTCTAAGCTGCTTAAGGGCTTCCTCACTTGATTTCGTATTCTTGTGATGGTGCTACTATCCGAGGTGGACCTGGGCCTCAACCAACAAACGTCTCCAGCCCACTTTATCATTAGCTAGCTGCCTCCAGTCCCTTTCGACTTGCATACGCCACTGAGTCGCAGTCTCTCTTTACTAAGTCGTCCCTCCGGGGTAGATTCGAAGATTCTCCCGTTTGGAGCACTGGTGTTCATCCGCTCTAAATGTCCCAGTCATTGCATTCGAACTCTTCTGATTGGGTCGATATCGCTGTACAGTGTACAGCCCATACAGTTCATCGTTGTATTTTCTCCTACACTCACCATAGATCACCCGAAGGAGTTTCCTCTCAAAACAGTCTAGGGCCACTTCATCACTTTTTGACAAATTCCATGCCTCTGCGCCATAGTGCATCTCTTTACTTGTTCGAGAAAGGACTTTGCTACTCAATTGCCTTCTAAGCTCAAAAGAAACAACGATTGCGGTCTTTTGCAAATCCTCAGAATAGACTGTGAGACTTCTATGATGTATCCTTCTTCATCTCTAGAGGTTTCCGTGGCACGTTCTGTTCCTTTTTACCTTTTGGTAAAACTCCCATACATTGTTTCTGGAGCAATGTTGCTCAATATCTTTAATCTCGAGCTTCTTGTGTTCTTTCGTCTTCTTTTGAAGAAGTCGATGTGCCTCCTGTCTCTTCTGGTCGCAGAGCTTGCGAGCAGCTCTCGTCCTTTTTTGCAGCGCCGCTCAATTTGCATATTGTTTTGCTGCATGTGCTTGCTGGCATTCCTTGTCGGACCAGGGGTTTCATGGTGGCGTGGTGATAGGTTTCACTGAACCCCTTCTCATGGCATGTTGGCAACGTTCCTACTGGTCCTCGACACTTAGGTTTTTTCTTCCAAATCCCAGGAGCACTCAAACTCGTTCCGGTCCATTGTACTCCTAGGCAGAAACCCCTTTTTGATGCAGTGGTTTGAGAAACTCAGATTTTGTTCGTTTCTCTTTTTATTTTCGGTGGCTGTTGCTGTTCCCCGACCGGGCTCGAAACTGCACAAGTCGGGTCACGAGCGAACACACTATCCACTGCACCATCGCCGCCACTTAGGTTAGGTTTAGTTATAGGGGTGATTGCACTTTTATACAGCCTCACAAGGTCTTAAATGATCCATTGTGTTCCAGATTGCCTCGCCACTTGGTGTTGGCGTTATGGAAGTTGAGCTGGGATTCCGGCAGTCTGTTGACTTTGTATCTTCTCACAGTATTTCATCTTTGTTGTGGTGTTTGGGTTAGCCACATTCGTCCCTTGGCTGTAACAAGGTCATGATCCGAGTCAATGTTGGCCGCTTGGCATGTTCATGCATCCAAAATACTGGAGGCGCCGATAGCAATGTGATCAATTTGCTTGACAGTTTGAGAATTAAGAGACCGCCACGTCCTCTTGTGGATGTTGTCATGTCGTGTAGGCTATGCTTGTCCTTCTTTCCTATTTTGGCGTTAGAATCAATGTGCCTCGGTATAGCCTTCGTCTCTAGTTTGAGGGTTGTCATAAACCTTTTAGCGAGCTCTAATCCTACTAATATTATTAAAGTGAAACGTTGTCCGTTTGTTTGTTTGTTCCTCTGTAACACGAAAACTACGGAACCAATCAACTTCAAATTTTGCACACATTGTGGCTGTACCTCGGGTCACAGTATATGCTACTTTTAGTTATTAAAGTAGAGTCGAGTAGTAGTAAATTGTAGGTGGGCGAAGCCGCGGGTAAAAGCTAATCATATATAGAAGCCTTTGCTCTAGGAAATCTCTTGCGTCACAGTAGTTGGCGCCTTCTAATTACACCGCCTATACAATATTAAATTTCAAAATCCTAATCATAACAACGACCATATTTTTCCCTAAGCTCCGTACCCGCTCCTCCCCTTCTATTGTCAACAAAGCTGGCCTCATTTTCAAAAGCAACACTGTAACGTACCGCAAAAGTGTAAACAAATTGTTTACCCCTTTCCGATTTTTCTAATATAAATTCTTTTGATACAAAAAAAAAACACATTATTTAAGGGTTGAAAGTTAATAACAAAAAAAAAAAAAGATTTACTTGCACATTCTTCGTTATCGATTCCCGCGATTAGATAAATCATAGTTTGTGGGTGTTTGTGCGATTATAACAATGTTTACACAACCTCACACTGGCGTCTATCGATTTCAGATAAGATATCTGAGAATAACTATCTGATTGATACCCAATCAAACTATAAACCATAACAATGCGGGTACAGATGGAACAAAGAACACTGGGTACATTGTTACACAATGCTCCTGAGTTCAGCCAGCTGTAACAATGCCCCTTTGCCCAGCACAATTAGTGTTCCATATCGGGACCACAAAATAGAATAAAATTACAAAAAACTGTAAACATATGTTAAATAAGAGAAAACTCACTGTAATTATGTATTTCACTCGAAAATGATATGCTCCATAAAATCCAAATATAACAAATATTATGTGTAGAAAATTAGCGAATATGGGTGCCCACATGTATCCGAGGAAGTCGAACACTTGGCGCTCGATAATGGTTATCTGGAAAGAAAAAAAAGAGAAAAGAGAAAGTCTACAATTAGTATAATGAAATTCAAATAAAAGTAAAAATACGTTAAGGGAGTGGAGAGTTTTGAATTAATATTTAATGTGTCGGAAACTTCCACGTGTCCATATACCATTGATTTTTGTTTCAAATGTTCTTCCTTCCCGATGACGCGACGCACGTAAATACAATTGGACTGGATGATTGATTTATTTTGGTTTTTTCCTTTGAGTTTATGAATATTTTACAGTTCGATGAACTTATGAAGAGAATCTGTGTTAGATATTCAATTAGCTAAGTACCAAGAAATCTAGACAAATGAGTGTTTAATGACAGATGTCGCCTGGTACCAGAAGTTTATATAAGACCGACAGACACAAGCAACTTGGAGAAGCTCAAATTTTCCTAATCCAATGTTCTTTAGAAGTTCGTTTAAATGAATGATGAGTCTCAATCAGATTCTTGAAAGACTGCAAACGGGGCTCAGCTCTACACAGCTCACTTGCGACAATGGTGCACATGCCGCTAGGCGCGATTAAAGGACAAATCCACTCACACTTCCTGCAGAAGGCCAACCTCCAGGGTTAACAAACTGCGCCATATCAAGAAAGATATGATTAACCTACAATACGACTAGAACAAAATACCTACTTAACAGAACCCGGCCAGATATCGCCAGAATGACGGCGATAACCACGTGGCATTGATCAACTGGAGACCATGCGGCCTAACTAGGTGTCCCATACAATCCCCACTGTCGCATTTGCGGCATTTCTTTTGCACATGTCCGGCACTAGCAAGAACCAGATGGCGTGCACTAAACCAACCATTCTTCGACGACCTTAACGATATCTCGGGTAGGGAGATACGAGATCTTATCCGTTTCCTAAACTCCGCAGATTGGATCTAGACACCGACTTTCATACATTTTATCAAAAACATAGCTACATAGCTCTGTGGTTCCTCATCACTACAACCCTCAAGCATTTAAAACCAACGTGCACCGGTACCTCCTTTCTCTCTCCTCTAATTTCCCTAATGTCCGTGCTCTAGTTTAAGGGTAGCCATATCCACTTTAGCGCGCGCTTATTATAAAAAATAAAAAAAAAAAACACCCAACATCGACTAGGTCATACGAGTCGTGGTAACAAAAAGACACTTCCTAGTGCTACTTGGTTTCTGCTGAATCGCCACCTTTACCTACCTGTGAAGGAGTCTTATTCTATCGAAGCGAGTCTGATAACATCTACGTCTGTAGATATATTCTTAGCTTATGTCAGTGGTGGTAGAGTAATATCTAAACCTAACTGCAGTCTATTGGTGGTTGTCGGCCTATATGTTGAGTCTTCCATTGTACGTAGAGTCCGTTTCAAATCAATTGTCAGCTGCTCTCTACAAGTGAGAATCACTCCAGTGAGAGAGGAGAAGAAAAAACCTGCGCAAGGAGCTGGCAAGTGATTTGAAATGGACTCTACTTAAGCCTCTCTGCACGCAGACTATCTTTACAGAGTTACTTTGTTCAAGTCGATTGTAACCAGTGAAACTGTGTGGGCCGATGGTGGCTCAAGTTGCTGGAGTTCGCCTGGGAAGACCTGTCAATGCCTTAAGTCGACAACCGGTAGAAGACGAACATCTGGTGGAGGAAGCAGTTGCGCTGATCTTTGTAAGTACATCTGACGAGAGAACTATGTGCCTAGCATGCAATGGGAGGACCAGAGGTTAAGAGGCATGATCTCTACGCTGAAACAACTCCAAGAGGACTATATCATTAGGAGGACTCAACTTTTTCAGAAGGTAGACAAAGCCAAGAGGTGGGTATTTCTCAAAGACTTGAGATAGAAGAGTCTTAATGCCACGATGAAGTAAGGCATCTTGCCAATGAGAAGACGCTCGAAAGAACCAAAAAGACAAGAAGTTTCACGAGGTGTTACATATGGGAATACATATGTTGAGTGGGTTTTTTGCAAAGAAGAAAAGAGGAAGGTCCGAAGGGAAGCATAGAAGGCTTTCCATTTTCATTCCACACCATCCATCTTGACCATCTCGGACCATTTCACCGAGTACATTATCCTGTTAACCGTGAAGACTACAAACAATAAAGTTGTTCTAAGAGAGGTACCCAGTCACCGACCGAGGACCTAAGTTCATCTCGAAAATGTTCAACCACTTTTGTGAGGAAACCGAGTACAGCCCATTCAGATCGCTGTCAGAAAGCTCAGGGCTTACGGCCAGGTTAAGAGGTGTAACCAAACAATTCTGGCCTCACTCAAGTGCATATATACGGCAGAAAAGGGAGGTAACAGGGCAAGTCATCTACGAGCAGTGCAATGGGGTCTAAATACATGTCATGTCACAGTTCGAAATCGCACAACAAAGACGAGTCCACACGAGCTTCTTGTCAAGTTTACTCCAAAGAGCCTTTCGGAGAGCAAGCTGTTTCTGGGGGTGCAAAAGCTGCTGAAGACGAGGAGATGAAATCACGGCGTAAAGAAGCCAAACATCAAGCAGAACCACGTCAGCCAGAAAGTCAGATTTGCTGTTCCATATCTGACGAGTTCAGATCAGCCTCACAGTTGCCTAGAATATCTCTACACCCAGGTACCCAACAAAGGTCTTTCTTTGGACAGATTCTGCATGATATATTCAGAAGGTCACTGAAAGTTCTTCGCGATAGGGTTTTTCATTTCATCAGTAAGGTCGTGCGTTGGGCAGTTGACTTTGACTTTTTTGCGGTCTATTTGCTCTTGACTAGGACCTTAACTTTTGTCAAATTCCACTTCAATATTGGACAAAATAATACTGGGCTAGAGGAAAATCCAACTTCGCATTAGATACATTTTTTGAAAGAATGTTGTTAAACTTTACCGTCAAGGGGTAAAAAACTTCGCACCATTTTTAATTTCTTTAGGTTCTGTCATCTCTTTCATGGTCTCTGATGAATTCCTTCATTCTGTTCCCCAAATGTTGGTCACTTGTCCCAGAAATGTAAGTCATTGCTCGAATGATGCTTGGTCATAAAAATCTTCCTGAAGTCCTTCGTTAATTTTACGGAAGCCAATCACACTCAAGGTATCTTTTTACCCACAAAAGTTCATCAACCAAACCAATTATGATATAATATTCTATTTGAAACTGCCAGACATACATATGTACGTCTGGACAAACAACAATTAGAATAAAGTACACGATTTCCAATCAACAACAGACATTAGGTCCTTTAACAAAGGAAAACTTCTCAACTCGAAGAACAAGATTTTCTTTCTTTTGGGACAACAATGACATTCTGAATCTTTTTTTCTATTAAAATCCAAGTCTGCCTTCAATTAGAAACATCTGGTCATGAACGACGACGGACGGGACAGCCAACGCAAGAATCACCGTGTCATGCATATCAATTAAAAGCTGAAAATCTTGAACATTTCCTGGCAATTTGTTCCATGGCGCGTTCCTTGTTCTCTCTGCGAGGGATATCATTTTAAAGTTGCAAATCAGCACTTGAATGCGTGCACCTAATTCTGCATCTCAAGTGATGACCTCAATTTGCACACACGCTTCTAGATAAATTTTACACTTTAAACCACTTTAACGCCAGTCGTCCCTCATATAATCGTCGTCGTTGTCGTCTTGCAAAATGAGAATTAATTTCACACTAGGTCAATGGTTAGATTCAACTCTGGGAATCTATCTATATCTCTAGATCTCCTCATGGAATTAGATCAATCTATAATGCGTTTACAACAAACCACTTGTGATCTTTCGAGATACAATTGATCGCGTAATGAAATTGTTTACAAAACAAGTGCGCTCGTGCACCCAAAAAGTAAGAAATTACTCGTCGTAATGTGTGTCAGAAGCAATTTCAAAATGAAAATTTAGAACAAAAATAGACGACGTCATCTTTACTTTTCAATCAACTCAACAGTAGTCGAGCGGATTCTTAAATTGACAAGTTCAGCGGATTTTTTGTTTCGTCTTTCCGTCCACAACGACGAGTGTTTCAAATAAATAAAAAACAAAAGACGAAAGTGTTTACATTTCAATTTGAGGTCTCGTTTGAGTTTCCAAGTGAATCATGATGGAAATTCAATTCCGTCGACCTATTTGATTTTATTACTTATCAATTGAGTAATAGTGTTTAATTGACGTATACACACAAGCAGACACACATGGGGTCTTGACTTGCAATGGCTTACGAGATAAGCTTAAAGTTGGGGATAACTTGATGCAAGCAAACATATTAGGACAGCATAAGTTCGCTTCAAAAGCGGTAGTGACCTCGTACGTGCATGTGGCGATAATGAGATTTCTAGAAGAAGCTATAAATAGAAAATAAAAAGTTTGAAATAACCCGTAAATTGGACACTTTATGTTGTGTCTTCCGGAAAGCGCTGGTATTTTTTTTTTTTTTTTTTAAAGATTATAACAGAGACGAGCGCTATAGTTGAGTCTGACAGAAGCTATTAACGTGCTCCTGAACATCCTGCTGTTGGATCTGCACATCGAATACATCGTCTTGATGTGCTGCGTAGGGGGCTCAACTCAAATCCGATAATTATATTCAAGCCCACTTCCTGAACAGGATGAAATGGAACAGTAACTCACTCCTTTTGAAATACCAAGTATCTTTCTGTATCGATGACGGCTCCGAGATGGCATGCGACATCGAAACAGGTGCCTTCTCAGCAGAACTGAACGTATCCAAATCATTCTGCTTTCCAGACTGAAGTACCAGCGATATTAGAGATGCCTGCAAGGTACTAAATCTCAATTCCACAAGCAAAAACCATATAGGTATCCTTATTGACAGCCAGGCTGCCATCAAAATGCTGCATTTTCACACTTACGTCTTCGAAATAAGTTGAAAAGTGTAAGGAAATGATTACTCTAGTACTCACCCTCTCTGGGTTCCCAGCCAAAGCAACATAAAAAGGAATGTAAGAGCTGACGCCTAGATAGATGTGGCTCAACCTGGTTCACCTACGAAGTTAGTCTCCTCCCCCTTGGGACTCATTAAAGGAAGAATTCTCCAGCACTTTCTCTCAATTGCCAACTCTAAGTGGAACAGCTTAGAAAACTGTGCAGACAGATATGGCCCACCTACATGAACAGAATCTGCACCGAGACAGGAAGGTCTGATATGGTCCTACCAGAAACACAAGTATCGCGGATGTGCCGTTTTCGTACCACAACTCACGTGACCTGAATGTTGATGGATGTGACAAGAACGTAGTTTTCAAATTCATCTTGTGAAGTTCAGAATGTTTATGATGTTGCGGAACTTTATGTCGAAAATCTCTGAAAATTCCTTCAAAAAAGGGTTCGTCAAGTGTGCGATTCCTGGACCGAGCCTGGAAGAATTGTAGCAATTGGCATAAGCCACTGGCCATCGGCCAATTGGGACACTCCTTTTTTCACTCAAAATTTAAGGAGCTATCAAAGATGTTAGGACCGATCTTCTATCGGGTGTACGACTCTTGCTTGATTTGACCACAAAAACACCATAACACCTTTTTAGTCATCATTCATTAGATTAGGTGGCTGTCCCCGCTTAAGCAAGAGCACACTTAGACCAGAATGTGTGTAGGTCCACTGTGATACCACATAGAGTACTGGATTACCAACACCAGGAACCTTACATGATAGATTTCCTTGCTTTAACAAGAAAGATCTTATGCGTAGGCGAATTGGTGCAGACCGCTTCCTGTACCGCACTGTGTGCAGAACTATTTAGACCCACAGACAAACTCTTTATTTTGTGAATATTGAGCTTGGTAGCTTCGCTGTGGTCTTCATAGAAATACTCTCCTAACGTTTGCACTCTCAGCCTTTATAGGTGGGTTACTGTTTCTACAGCTTCTAGTCTTGACAACTTCTGCAGAAATAGTGGTGTGGCCATGGTGTAGTGGTTGCATTATCGCTTGTCACGCTGATGGTTCCAGGTTCGAATCCCGATGTCGAAAAAGAAAAGTCAATCAACTGCGAAAAAAGCTGACCTCAACTCGACTGCACAGGCATAACAATGGCAGTAAGGGTGGTCATATGGCTTGAAAGTGTTGATCATGTTGTGGATGCCATTGGGATGTTCGAAAGAAATACTGTGAATTATAAGCAATAGCAACCACCGCACACCACCGTCGTTTCATAATCACTACACAAACACTAGCGCTGTGTAAATAGCTTCATAAGGGTATTCATAACCCCTTTAGTGCTAGTGAATTATATAAAAATTCCAGGGAACTGCAAGGCTGATGAACTCGCCAGATATGGAACAACCGTACCCGTACTTACAGAAAGAGACACCCTGGGTATACCAATCGCTGCATGTAAACTCAAGCTCAAGCTGGGTGCTATCGAGAAAACAAATTCTAGGTGGACAAATGGTATAACGTGTCTAGCGACAAAGCGGATTTGGCCACGGCTGGATCTGAAACGCTCTAAGAATCTAATTTCTCTCAACAGATCACATATCAGATTCGTAATAGGTGTCATCACTGGACACAGTCTTATAGGCAAGCATGCAACAAGGCTTGATGTCCATTCAATCGATTACTGCAGAAGCTGCATGAATGAAGAGGAGGAGGAAACGGTTCCCCACTTTCTTTGTAACTGCCCAACTCTCTACCGTAAAAGAAGACTCCATTTAGGGGAAATCTACCTTAACGTCAAAGGCGATCTGATAAACACGGACATCAGAAGCCTCCTTCGCTTCATAAAAAGCTCCAATTGGTTTAACGAGTAGGTATGGGGGTCTCTTCAGATCCATATGGTATCACAATGGACCTATCACTGGTCTAAGTGTACTGGCCACTTCAACCTAACCTAACCTAATGCCCTGAGAAGGTCTCTACCTACTGTTGTAATATTTGGCTTATTAAAACAAAAGTTTCAAGGTTTCATTACATCACAAAACAGTGGAATCATCTTTTCACTGTTATATCTTACCCAAATCCTAACGCCACTTGCAAATATTTTTCAACCACAAATTTGGCATCACTTATCAACTAAATGAGTACATTTTGCGTGATCAGCATGACCAATGGTAAGATTACATCACGATCCCCAAATCACTAATTATTTCAAATTTTCTTCCAGAAAAGTCATCGAAACGAATAAAACTAAATGCGCAGCAAATTTATGATGTCATTAACTAGTGCGATCATTTAATTGCAAACAATTTTTTTTTTTTCTTTAAATTAATTGAAAGCAATTAATTTATTAAATTAAATTCGTGTTCAAAGTAAATTACGTGTAGCGAAACGTAGAATTGCAAGCAATTCTATACGCTTGCCTTCTTTGTCTCACAATTATTGCTTTCTCCATAATGCAAGGGAGGGGGGTGAAATTTATTGCAAGTCATTAAACACATTCGATGGGTTACGTTCTCTCTGACTCTGGCATGGTTTTGGGTTTGAGTTGGGGTGGCACTAATGCAAAGTTTGGCCTTGGGTCAAGGTTTTTTCTTTGCCATTAAATCAATATTTATCCTTTGAGGGAATGGATGACACTATGAGAGCAGGATGACACGTTAGAAGCAGGAAGACATTGATGGTAAGTTGTTTGAAGAAACTCGTGGACGTGTCACAAGTACAACAAAGTTACGAATGTTTGTTTTTCTTATTAAATTTATGTATGTTGTTGGGACAAACAAGAGAACACACAAGGTCATCAGAAATTGAGTCAGCCATTGGATGGACGGACATTGGACGGTCAGTCATTTGTTCACTTTCTGTATAAAGGCGTATAAGGTTTCTCTGAACTCTGCAAAAAAGAGCCCACCAAACAGCAGTTACAAGAGAGATGGAGCTCGAAAAGTCCAAAAGTTGCTGAATGGAAGGGACAAGAGCACGGTGAAGTAAAACGTGGGTATTTCAACGCCTACTTCAACAAGATGAGCAATACAAGTAGCCTGGCTTGGAAGTACGGCGACCCTTAAGCGGACGATGCAAACCACGCGTTTTTCGCCTGCAAGAGATGGGAAACTGAAAGAGGTGGGCTGGAGTCACTGATTGGCAAAGTCACCCCGGACAGCATAGCCCCACAATTTTCACGCGCCTTCATAGAAAAGGTTTGAGTACCTTGAGTACCTAACCAAAAAAAGAGAGAAAGACCAAAAACATATCCTCATGAGATTTAAGCTTGATGAAAGCCTCGCCGGCGACAGAAACGTGAAAAAGCCGGTACCCACCGGCACCACTCTGAAGTTATGCAAAAGCAGGAATGGATGATAAGAGGTGATAAAGGTGGTATTTTAGTGAATAGGTAAGGATAAAATGCGCAATTTAACGTTTTTCCATTCCCCCATAGACGATGTGCGCACATCGAAAGGCAAAATCAAGGGAGACTGCTCTCCATCATCTTGTCAAAAATCTGGAGGATCCACACCTTTCCAAAGATATCAATCCCAACGCCTTCGACAACACTGGATATGACTCGATAGTAAAGGTCCTTGGAGCCATAAAAAGTCAAATCATCACTTCTTCTTCTAAAGAAAAGTGTCAGCTTTAAAAGGCGACATTCTTCTACCTTTACCTTGGTCTCTAGTCATCGAGCTAAGGCTACAATCCCGTTGGGTTACACTGATAGCCTGATGATTATTGACTGCATAAGAAAATGGCACAACTATATCCAGTTCCTTGCAATTTGTTTCAGATTGGTGCAGCACAGAATGACGATCAACCAATCCCTGTAGGACCGTTCTAGCTCTCTTCATTAAAGGAAGAAAATTCGTCTTTGACCTGTGTATTTATAACCTAGAAAGAATCAGCATGAGACTAATCCAATGAGGTCAAATACTTCATATTAAGTCCATCCCACAACATGCTACTAGATATTTGTGGGCTTGTATGGCAGAACTTGAAGCCTTAATCCAAAAAAAATGTAGGGGTTGTATATGATGATCTTTGATGGGCTAAAAGTACTTGAAAAGACCGCAGCGAAAAAATTTAAGAAAAAGAATTACATATCTTGGTTATTCCAATGCTAGCGCACCTATGAGACCAGCAGGACACCCGTCCATAGACCCAACACCAAAGTCTTTGAATTTTCAAAGCTAAGATCCATACCAATGAGATTTGAGCCAGAATTAGCTTTGATAGAGGTATCAAATGTGCCATCATCAGCATCTTCTTAGATAGTCAGGCAGCACTTATGACATTTAACACTTACTTAGAGCCCGAGACGATACAGCACGCTCTGGCTAAGAAACGTTCTGCATAAACAGGGCTTAGCCCACTGGGATAATAGAGAGTTGGTGTCGCAAAACAACTTTTCAGTGTTTAGCTGAGACACGAACCGGTGTCAGCCCGCTTAGAAGTTTAACGCACTAGCCACTAATCGACGGCAGAGTTTCCCTAATACGACGATAAACTTAGGTTCACAATGGTATATATTCCAGGTCGCATCACAGTGAAATAGACGGAACGAAAAGTCGCAGTAATATAGAAGGAAACGAGGTGTGCTGACAACTTGACCAGAAAGCTGTGAATGTGAAAATATACACCTACAAGAAGCCAACTTCAGATTGAATAGGCCAACCAACTGCGTCATATCAAGGAAGATAAGGCCTATTTACAATAAGATAAAAACAAGTGATGTCCTTTAAAGAACACAGGCTATCTCCCAATGATCAGACCGCGGGAGAGATGGCAACGCTTGGGAGGGCTGCTTCTGCTGACGCCATCGACATCTGGCGTCCGGAAGAAGACCAACTGGTATGGAGGACCAACAGTAGAAGGGGCTGTGTAGGCTTGGAGATAGAAAAGGCTTGGGCTAGGGTGTAGTTCAAGGTCTAGGCTTGTAAGATTTAGTTTTAGTTTTCTGTTCCACTCTTTCTCCTCAGTTATGGGACGGGTCCATTAAGTCTAAGAGTCTTTTTTTTCTTCTCCTATTCTCTATATTTCTACCTTTTTCGAAGTTCGACCGTGATCTGAGTGGGCTTTAAGGGATCCTCTTCTTCCTTTTTTCTGTTTCGGGACGAGATAAAAGTGTTTGAGTGAGGGAATACAAGAATTACCCCGTGCAACAGCAAGCGTGTCTCCGTCCTCCTCACCTGTACCGAAGATGCCTCTGTGGCCTGACCCTGGCACATAACAAGTTTAACACCTTTTTGCATACAATCCAGTTCTAGGACATAGGCTACCGATATCGATTTAATGCTTATAAAAGCACGTTTAACTACTTATCCTTGACGAATGTGATTTAAGAGCCTAGGTATGCGTTTCAGATTCTTGTGAGCAAGTCTTCTGTCATCTTCTAACCCCACTTCCTATCACCAAGTCCGCCTTGTAACACAATAACTCCGTCCCTGGACAATATGACATCATATTTGCGTACACAATGAGTCGTTAACCAAAGCATTCCATTCCTTGTTTTACTTGTGTATTCCTCCATGTTCTACTTATTTGGGTAATTAAACTTCGAATCGATTGAGAGGGAATAAATGAGGTCGTTACTGATTTATATACAATTGTTGTTATTCATCGGGAAATGTATCGGCCCGTACGATAAATTCCCGTTTAATATTAATAAATTGTTTGTGTATAAATCAATTACGTAAGTCGTTTCCGGTGCCAGCCATGCACACACGTGTTTTTATCGCAAATAAATGTGACTTTTCAAGACGGAGAGACTCTGTTTCAATCAACTCTCATCATTTTTCATTTGTATCCATCCACACATGAGTGTGTGACGAATTTATCGAATTTATTGCTTCGTTAGCATGTTAATTGGATTATTTTTCTGCAAACGGAAGCCATCGGCACGAAGATGTTGCTTATGTCAGCGCGATAAGCACGGTTGTTATGCGATATATTTTGGGTTTCATGATATCTATCGTGTGTTGTTTGTTTGTTTATATTTATTTTTTCCGTAATGATGTTAGGCGACAGGTGTTAATTTTATTTAACTAATTCAGAGCGTTCATAAGCCTATACGAGTGTGTCGTGACTTAGTGCGTTGCGAGCGGACACAAGTTCGAGCTTCAGCACCATCTATCGGCGGTGATTTCATGGATTTCACATATTTTACAAACTTAAGATTTTGCTGCAAGACCAATCTACACATTGACGGTCTCGTAACGAGTGATACGTTTCTTACTGAGATCTCGCGTTTTTCTGGACGAGATCGCTAAACAGCGCAATGTCACACTCTTTTGGACCCTAGATTGTTACGACATTACTGGGAACTAGGGAACTGATGAACTTCCAGTAGGAAATTTGACCATGCACTTATGGCCTCTGTCAAACACCTGATTCACATCGAGTCTCTGCCAAATGCTAGTCATCTGGACTATTTGAACAAGGTCCAGGTTTATTTGACCTGTAGCGTTAAATCGAGATTAAAAAGCATGCTCTCGTAGATAACTAACGCTATAACAGGCCACTCTATCCTTAGTGGATATGCCCAGCGATTGAACTTGAACTTTTTTTATACGTACCCCGTTCTTGACATGTCACTTTGAGGGAATACCTCTTCAACTATCAAAGTGATCTGAACACTGTCAGCAAGGCCGAAATAGAAAATCTAAATGGTACCAAGAGAAGATTGATGTTTTCAACCTCAAACTGGTATCACAATGTGGTTTAAGGACCACTCCGAATCAACTAACTTGAAAACAGTTACGATCTCAGTACTGATGAAGGGTCGGTACGTTTTCAGGAGTTTGTGTTTCCTACAGAGAATGAGCAACTACCGCAGGTCTTGCCTGAAGCTTTGTTTTGTTTATTTTTGATGGCGCTACAGTTCGGGATGAGCTAGGACCTCAACCAACAACCCTTTCCAATCAGCACGATTCTTAGCAACCTGCTTTTAGTTGCATACGCTGAAGTTGGTTGAGGTTACCCTCCACTTGCGCATGCCATCGGAGATGAGGTCGTCCTCTTCTGCGCAGTCCCTCAGGGGTGGAGTCGAATATTGTATGGGCTCGAGCATTGGTATTCATTCGCTCTGCATGCCAATTATTGTAGACTGATCTTTTTGACAAAGTCGGTATCGCTGCACAGCTCGTATAGTTCGTGGTTGAATCTTCTTCTCCATGAGGAGGCCCACTTGTGTGAGACCATAATCATTGTCCTTTGTTAATTTGCTGGAATCGTCGACAGTTAAATCGGTCTTTTTATCCGAGGCTTGTTTTGTTTCCATCACAAGAGAGTTTTCCTTTAGTGCCCGACGAGTGACGCCTGCGCACGACGTGAATTCGGATCTTTAACCAGGTTCTTCGTGGGCGCTCTTTGCTTAGTCCCCTACTCCCTGAGAAGAGAACTCAAGTAATGCGATAAGAACGCGACTAAGGTGGCGCAGGTGGAAGGGGACGCGTTTTCGAAGCTTTGACCACGTGAAATATTAATTCCATGTGTTGATTTACCCGTTCTATACATATGCGCTTAAATCGATCAACCGAATGATCGTCAGAACACGAACAGACGGTTGTAAAATGCGTCATGCGTGTCCACCTTTAGTCAGAAGCTGATTCGAATTTATCGCTTGGATAGAACATGATGTGATCCAGCTGTCAAAAGAACCTTCAGTTGGTTGTACATTGCACACCTTATCGCATAGCTAAAGGGCCTTTCATTAAGCGGTTCCTATCTTTAAATTTAAATAAAACAAAGTGTGTGTGAGTTATCATCGACATTTTTTATTCGTTTGAAAGGCCTATCGATGCCATTATGCATGGAATATAACATCGTTCAAATGTCCACCGCGGCTTCTCTGGTCGGCGGGCATCCGAAATGCCCAATTTGCCATGACTCTGGCGGTTATGTTAATTTTGAGGGCCACATATTCGCCTAGACCTGCGACTTCAGAAAACTCCACAAGAAAAGTCTAACGGGGTCAAATCGCAGGATCTCGGTGGCCAGTTCACATCACCTCCTCTTGAGATGACCACGCCCTCGAATCGTTCGTGCAGAATTTCCAATATGGCGTGAGCTGTGTGGCACGTAGCGCCGTCCTGTTGAAAGCACATGTCGTTGGTGTCCATATCATCCAATTCAGGCCGAAAGAAGTTGGTAATCATCGACCTATAGCGCTCGCCGTTGACGGTGATGGCCTGGCCAGCTCAAAATCCACACCGAATAGTGACTTTTTCGGGATGCATTGGACGCTCTTGGATCTCATGTGGATTGGTATCGTTCCAAATTCGACAATTTTGTTTGTTGACGTACCCATTCATCCAGAAATGGGCCTCATCGCTGAAGATGATTTTTCGATGAAAATTAGGGTCAGTTTCCAACTGCTCCAGAGCCCATACAGCGAACACACGTTGTTGTCTATGGTAGTTCACCTTCAGCTCCTGGATCAGTTGAATTTTATACGGGTGCAGGCCCAAGTCACGACGCAAAATTCGCCGAGTTCTTGTGAGCGACGCTAAATCGACTGCCTCGCATTCTCCTGCACACACTTTAACGGGCAGCGGCAATTTCTTCGACAGATCTTGCGTTTCGTCGAGGTACGGGTGTTGGTTGATCGTTCACTGAACCAGTGGACTCAAATTTGTCCACCACACTGCGAATAGTCTTCTCGGAAGGACGATCATGGCGACCGTAAAATGGGCGAAGCGCGCGGAACGTTGCCCCCGAACAGAACACCCATTTTGATAAAACAATTTTATTATTTGCACGTGTTGTTGAACGCTATGTCCGTCCATGGTGATTTAGCAAAACAGACTGAATAAATGACAGCCAATTTGACACATGTAGCTTCAACAATATGGCCGCTATCAACTGTCAAAGTTCGGAAGTCCCTATCGGAAGACCCTTTATTTGAGCAAATCAATGTCAATGAAACCATGAATATAAACAAAAGTTGAAATAAACTCACAAAACTTTTGAGCCACCCTGTCAAACGAGGAAATCGTAAACAAAAAGAAACCGCCCAACACACAATTTGTGTTAGTTTTACCCACTCTTCGCAAAGAAATAACTGCATCAAGTCGTTATAAGATGAAATTCCCTCGCCCTTTTTAAAATATGCACGCCAATGTACACACATCTCTGAACTTTCAAGTTGGCTTCAAGGTTTTTTTTGGCTTTTTGCCGGCAATTCAAACACAAGGCGGAAAATGTAATACTTTGCTCGCCATCTTTTCCAGTGGTTGTCTATTTACACAGTTATGTGTGATTGCAAAACAAATCCATTTTAAAAAATGATAAGATAAGCATGAGTGTAAGTACGTATGCATATGTACATATGTTTAATTTTTTATTTATCCGCAATCTGAAAGGAGAACCTATTTTTTTATTTTGAACTGACTTTAGGGTCATAAAAAAAGGAATGTTCCCTTCCAATGTATGGCTTGATGGGCACGAAAGGAACAAAAAAAAGGAAGCAAATTTCAGGTCGTATGCATATGACAGTGATTTCCTGTTGCTTAAACAAATTTTTTTTCTTTTTCTTATACATATCCGTAGATGTAATATTTGTACATTTAGTCAACGGATATCAGATGATGGCCATACGTTGTTGTTTATTTTTTATGTGAAAATATGATACAATGTTTATTTATTTATTTTTTTTAAATCACTACATTGTGTGTTGAAGTTATAAGGCTTTCGACCACAAAGAGGGTCTCAAAAAATCACCACAGAGAGACCCAATCTGATTTGATAAATGCCGCAAATTATGTTTCATTACTTGACATTTATTTTTAACTTACAATCATAATTATGTCATCTGTACATTATGTCAGCACAATACAATAATGAAATAATTGTAATGAATCTCGGAACCATCTGTCGCATATGTACATAAGTCTTATAAAAGTTAGCGTGCCAGAACATAGTGCAGTCAACGATGTGTGTCCATTAAGTAACGTGAATGGGTTAAGGACGTTCAAAATTATAATTTTTCCTCTATCAATCGGCTTGGGGAAAACTTAAAACGTTCGTTAATATTTCTTTGAAAGCTGTCACACAGACAATATGTAGTCAGATGTCAAAGTGATCCAATTACTCGTAATTATTGACTTAACCTATCACAACGTTGAAAAATTCGTTCCACTTGCTTAGTTTTGAAATTGAAATTAGCTTAACGTCAGATTTGACATATTGAAGTAGTTAAATTTCAGTGAGAGGGACCGAAAGAGAGAGAGAGAGAGATGAATTTTGTGATTAAAGTTGCTTACATAGGAATCACAAGTGCAATCAACACAACACCAACTGTAGCCCTCGAGATGATGCTGGGGCTACCACCTGTAGATCGTTTCACAAAGGAAGTGGCCGCGAAAAGTGTCGATTCCTTTGTACCTAAATGGAAATTCGCCATTTTCCAATAGACGACGCTAGGGGTGCATGCTGGAGCTGGTCAGAAATGTCAGATCAGAAACATCACGTGGTAAGCTTGGGCATCTGTCGACAACTCCGTCATATATTTTTTTTGTGCGTGAAAATGTCAACTTTCGGGCCAAATTAACGCTATTTGCGGGAAGTAAAATCTGCGACAGAGCCGCGTCGAATGATTATAGAAACTTACAGTGAGGCTTCTATAAGTGAAAGAATGTCGCGAATGGTTTCAACGGTACAAAAGTTGTGATTTCGACTTGGTTTAATTTGGAGATGCAGAATTGGAGGCATTACTGGATCAAGATCCATGTCAAACGCAACAAAAACTTGCAGATTCATTGGCTGTAACTCAACAAGCCATTTCCCATCGTTTGAAAGCCTTGGGAATGCTCCAAAAACAAGAAAAGTGGGTGCCATACAAGTTGAAGCCGAGAGACGTCGAACGTCGTTTTTTTACGAGCGAGCTGCTGCATCGTTTTATAACTGGTGATGAAAAGTGGATCCACTTCTATAATCCAAAAAAAAAAAAAATCGTGGGGGTGCCGCGGCTAAGAATCCATGAATCGAAGCTCATGCTATGTATTTGGTGGGACCAACTCGGCGTGGTATATTATGCGAATGGGTGAAACCATCACAGGAGCTCGCTACCGAACACAACTAACACGTCTGAGCCAAGCATTGAAGTTGAAACGATCACAATACGAGCAAAGACACGACAAAGTAACATGTTGCTCAGGTCGTTAAAACCTACCAGGAAACATTGAAATAGGACATCCTACCCCAACCGCCATATTCTTCAGACATCGCCCTTTTCGCATACCACCTGTTCCGATCGATGACGCATGGCCTGGCTGAGTAGCACTTTCGATCTTTTAAAGAAGCCAAGTCGATTCGTTGATCGTCTCAAAAGACAAACAGTTTTTTAAATGCAGAAATAGTTCAATAGTTCTTAGTTATAGTACGATCATCTAAAGCAAGGGCATGTGTAACACGTATTTCGAAGACGATGAAACACTAGAACCGTTAAAGAACTGAGTCAGAGTTTCACAAAAAGTACGAACCCGCACGTTTTAATGAACCGAAGTGCCTTGAGGAAAACATGTTCTGATGATGGTTCACAAGAGTTCACATCTGAATCACTGTGCTCATGTAAAACTTGCATTGATTTGCCACTCCAATAAATAAATCTACTCCCAAACACTGTATCTATTCCGTCATAGAAGTTGTAAATTCTAACAAAAAAACGTCTTAAATTGTTGATGACTCATGATCACATTCATCGCATTCATTGTTGAATTGTATCCATAAGACCTGTTTGTGACAAACAAAATATATCTCATCTACTAAACTCGGTATCTATCTATATCTACTCACACAATTAGAAGCAAAGCACCCTTTAGAATGAAAACAAGAAACTGCAGCCACTTCACTTCACCACACATGAACACTATTACAAATCGTGCTAATTAAAGTGTGCGTCAATATCCGTTCGATGAATTTAACTGATTATAACCTACCTGCGCACTTCGGAAAATATTTGTATTGTTCTCGTTGGATAAAGTAAACAAATAAATGAAATTGAATCACTCAAGATCCAAAAACAGAGACGAAAGTGAGACTCAATTGTGGGATATTTGCACAACTAATTGCGTAAATTAATGAGAAAAGGTTCTTGCCCTTCGGCACATCATATGAATAAGTATCTCAATCTAAAAGTTTATAATCACTCTTGCAAGGTGGCATTCACCTTTAAGCAAAAAGGGGGGCCATCTCTTTCAACTTCACCCAGATTTTCCCACACTTGAATCCAAAACCGAGATGCATACCTCTGACAAGAAAAAAAAAAGAAACAAAGGAATTTCAGTTTTTTCCGAATCGGAGTGTATACCTGGCCGTCTCAGGAATCCCTCAAGACTTGCATTCTCAATCTATGCACGGTTGCTTGCATGCACCATAATAAGAGTTTTAATATTTAAATTCCTTTTCCTTTTCTCTTTTTCTGAACAACTAAGGGACTCCGGACTCCGGGAATCTGAGAAAAATCAGTTTGTTTCCCCGCCACTTCCCAAGTGAAAATTGGAATCAAAGTGAAACTAAGTGCACTTTAATGAAAATTAAATTAGTTTCTTGCTGTAAGAAAGGGTGGAGAGCTATTAGCAGAAACGCTTGCTTTTTGCGGGAAAAAAAGAGGAGGAAGAATCGGGATCAGACTTTGCTTGTACATATACATTGTTCGCTTTGTACGCTTTAGTGTCACAATTTAATTTAAAGCCCCTATGCCATTGTCAAATGCGGGATGGTTCATGCTTTTTTTTATGGAGAGATCGCCACCGCTTGCCATCGTCGTCGTAGTCGTCGACAGCAATTTAATCCACTAACAAGGGATGGTTAATGGAATTAGTGTGTATATTGATGAATTTATTTAATTTGAATGTATGATAGTGTGGTTGTTTTGATATCAAGCCGTTTATCCATTGAGTTAACCGCATAATAAGTGTTTCATGACGATGGACCATCTCTTTATCGACTTCAAAGTCGCATACGACAGCATTCATTTGATGATCGAATTCGGGATCAGGATCAGAAAACTGATCCGGTTGTGTCGCGCCAGGCTAGAGAACTCGCAGTGTAGCGTGCAGCTTGGAAACAGAACTTCCCAAGTATTCCAAACCAACTTTTACCCGCGACTTTGCCCACCCATAATTTGTTTCAAAAGTAGTCTATACTGTGATCCGAGGTACAGCCACTATGTGTGCAAAATTTGAAGTTAATTGGTTACGTAGTTTTCGTGTTACAGAGGAACAAACAAACAAACGGACAACGTTTCACTTTTAAAATATTAGTAGGATAGTAGGATAGTAGGATATGCATCGAATTTCGGTTAGGAGACACGCTGTCATGTGACTTCTTCAGTCTTGTGCTGGAACAGATGGTGCCAAAAGCCGGCATCAACATATCTATCCAGCTGCTGGGGTACGTAGACGATATCGACATCATCTGGAAGCCAGAGGAACTTTTATCAGATGAGCTCTGCCCCTTCCCAGTGTGCCATTATTGAAGCTTTTATGGCGATTGAAGAACAAGCCAAACGAGTTTATCTTGATAAGCAATGAGGAGAAGAAAAACTGTTCCGTCGAACACTGTCTACGACAGAACTTGACAATCGGCAGGGATACGACGACGGATAACTTTGGGCGAACGCTGCTACTTCGGTTTGTCCAAAAAGGATCCAAACTTCCAACTCTGATCTTGCCAGTTCTGCTTAATGGAGCTGAATGTTGGACGATAAGTAAAGACAGATCTAAGGATCATTCGAATGAAATAATCTATTTGGTCCTGCCTACCTGTCTGAGGAGGGGCGAATGGAGGAGAAAATACAATCGCGAACTCTATAGAAGTACTGCACATCGGCCACACATCGAGGGAATGGAAGAGAACACTCTAGCTAAGAGGACCTTCGAATCCCATTCACTTGGTCCATGAAGAAAACGGAGACCAAAACTCTGGTTTAAAGATCAAGCAACTGCGGGCGCTTGATACCTTGGTCTTGTAAACTGGAAGTAGTGGACCGGGAATGTGTAGGATGGAAGGTTACATTAGGTCGCTCTTCTACAAGTAAGGAGGTAAGCTGTTGCAGTCACCCTGTTCCCAAATACAACGATTAAAACGGCTGGCACATGAAGTGCGGATAAAAACGGGCCTCAGGCCCGGAGAATCTTTACACCTTCCCTGGAGGAACGAACCAGTAGAGAAAGACCAAACCTCAGATGGCACCCAAGTGAAAAGGGACCTCAACCGGTCGAAACTGGAGGCAGATAGCTAACGATCAAACTGGCTGGAGACGCTTGTTGGTTAAGGCTCACGTCTACCCCGGACTATGGTAGATAGGTAGGTAGAAGTGGTTGAAGCTGGTGAGCTTGCGCAGATGCGCCGTTTTAATACCACAACTCACGTGACCTGAATGTTGATGGGTGTAGCTTGGAGTGTTATTTTCATATCCATCCTGTTGGGTTCAGAAAATTGATAATGTTGCTGAAATTTACGTTAGAAAACTCAGAAAAATCCTTGGAAAAGGGTTTCCCGAGAGTGCGCTGTCTGGCTCTGACAAGTGCCGGTTCACAGAGAAAGTGGAATAAAGTTTCCTTTTCGTGTGAATTGTCGCAACAACGACAGTTCGGGTTGAACGATATGCCTAACTTGGCAGCGTGTTGACCAATTGACCAGTGGCCCGTGCTAATTGTTGCCTCGATCATGGACTACAGCGCTCTCGAGATTCATATGTTTATCTGAGTGGTGTTCACTAATGGTTGACCACATTTTATTAGTCTAAGTAGGCCGTTGACATTTCCCTCAACAAGGAAGGCATTGGAATACCTTTTTTTTAAAATTCTCTCTTAAAAAGTTCTACACCACCCTGTACACCCTTATATAATTTTTATCAATTTGTCTGCGCCTTATATTGGCTTCTCTGAGTACCCAACTGATGCAGAACAGGAAAAGGAAGTTGATGATTATGCTCTGGCTGCAGTTGCTACTCCTACTGTATCGTTATGGACTCTCATCCTCGTGCCCAAATGCTTAAGACTTCATTGCACAAAAAAAAATTTTGAACTCAAGGAATGCAGTAAAAGTACGAACAACGAAAAGGGAATGTGCAGAGAAATGGAAGAAGAAGAAGACAAGAAAATGTCGTTAAATTGGTTTATTGTCTCTCATCCCAAAAGGGGGATTGAATTGGATTCGATTCAAATTTTTTGTCACAGACATCATCCCTTTGTCCTTGTCCAACCGAAAGTTTACTCATAGACCTTGGAAATTCGATTTGCCTATCGAAATTATTTTTAGAAATTTCCTATCTCCCGTCACACAACAGTGAATCCAATCGACCAGATGATAACCATTTAAGTAAATGTTTTCAAGTTCAAGATGAAGATAGCTAGCTCCTCGATGAGCATATATATGTTCACGTAATCGTTTGATATTGACGCACAGAACAAAGAACGTTTCATAATCTCAATCCGCTTGTAGTATTCGTAATTCAAATTGGCGATACGCGTACAATGCTGGAATGATAACAATGAGTTCGTTCTCTATCGGTCCTGACTGCGTTTAATGATTTCAAATTCACTTATCGGTCTTGCTGTGGCCACAAGTTTGGTTATTTGAACAGAACCGACTCGTATTTGTTTGCCTCAAAGTAGATTTCGGTGTAATCCTACGTGATTGGAATGTGTGCGTGTGTGCTGTGCTGCCTTGTTTGAATGCGTTTTATCCCTTTGAAGTGAGTTTGAAAAAAGGTACACCAGACACGTTCCATGGATTTTATGAGCAACTTGAAATATATGGCATCAACTTCTCTTGGTGTTTACATTGTAGGCTTTGTTGACAAAGCAATTTAAAAGGTTAGTTGAGTTTAAAAGACGTCAAAGGAGAGGGGGGATTTTGGGAAAGGTTTACGGGTTTAGGAAGTACTTTACGGGCACGCACTCAAAAATAGAAGAATAAATGAGGAAAGAAACTTTTGAGAGGTGTTTTCAATCCAAAACTTCGCTCTGAGGCGTATTCTGGAAAAGACAAATCAATTTCAAGTCGAAATTTAGCGATAACCGAGGCCTTAAGACGACTATTCTCAGTAATAACTCCGAAAAGCAATATCGATAGCCGGGCCGATTTATCCAGAATACTGACATCAAAACTAGTTAAGAGGTGTCGCAATGAACTTGAAATCTTAAGCTGAAAGCACAAGGTCTCACTCTGTTGGGTTCCGGGGACATAGAGGCAATGAAAAGACCGATAAATTGTCAAGAATAGGATCAAAACTGAACCAAACAATGGTCGGTCACTGCTTTCTGACCCCTGTTGACGTTCGTAGGCAGGGCATACGGTTAGACTTCTGAAAACTTGTCAATTGGAGATGACGCGCACTCCCATTTTGCCGTCTATCTAAGAAGACGTGGGCAGAACACAGTAAGAATATTCAGGCTGAACAGATTGAACTTATAACTAGAGATCAGCTTCCTCACAGGTCACAACCTATTGGCGACTAAGTACGACCAACCTCTACAAAGGCTTTGGCGACATAAAAGGAGAAGAGGACACGATACATATCCTCTGCGACTACCCAAGCCACAGCAGAACAAGGAAAACGACCCTAGACGACACCCGAACAAACTGTCAACCATGCCACTGAAGGTCATTCTATATTTCATACTGGTTTCGGGATGGTTTACAGAGGCGACGAATAGATAACGACAAACCTCTTCTGACTTCCAAATAGGTACACGAATGTAAGATACCATAACGGGGGAGCACAATGGATCTATGAAGATGCGAGTGAGGTGACGATTACCAAGTTGCCATTCATCTTATCTTACCTATCGCAAGTCGAAACCTGGTGCTTTAAAGAGCAAACTTTCACTGACTTTGCTGATGGTCCCGTTGATCTGTAGGTAGTAAGAGGATTGAGCAAGGCCTTAAACGTCAACAACCCATTTTTGCGTGAAAGATTATTCCAACAGACAATCGACACGGACGGGTCTTACATCGCCTAATAGAGTCATAGAACTCTTTTCAGTGATAAGCCGAAGACGACCTTAAACTGCAAAAAAGCTGATACTGCATGAGCCGCTTTACACTCGACATGTTTCGGCCAAAGAAGTTTCCAATCCATTGGCAACTGCACCTAAGAGCAGACGGTTCGCAGGGAAGGACCAACAGATAATACGGCAAAGTCAATCCACATATGCCTGAGCGTAAAGAGTCGATCAGCATACAAAACAGTAGAGAAGACAAAACGCCACCTTGTGGGCAGCGCGTCCAACATTCGTAGGCATTTATAGAGTCAAGATTCAATCAGACAAATACTTTCAATGGAGTATGGTTACCCTTATAACCTCGAGACACAGTATAGGGAAACTGCGAGCGAAGCAGGAGGCGGTACTGCTGCACATTGGTTTTGAATACATGTGGATTCCAATGAAGGGAAAATACCGAGTGTGGTTAAGCATACTAAAGGCTGGAAATGATTTAACAACTTCTGGTTCTCGGACTTGCCTTAAAGACAACTAGACTGTTTCAAGAAGAGTTATAGTATCTTCCCTAGGTATGGACTGACATAATTGCTTTCGCGACTTGGTTCTCAAACAAAACATCTATCAAGCCAACCTTATCTTTACCTGAATGACTCCACTTTCGCAACCTAATTGATAGCAAGTCATCCCTCTGTGGAAGATTTAAGATCTCCTTGAATCGAAGGCTTGAAGTCCATTCGCTTTTCATATCTTTGCTGTTTAAGACGAAAAATTCTAACCATTTTGACAAGGTCAATGGCGGCAAGTGTAATTCGTCGCCTTCAATTTCAGACGAACTTGTCTTTCGACGCAACCAAGGGTATTTTCATCCGCCTTTGATGATGTCCGTAGTTCTGACCATAAATAAGTTGATTGCCTTCTTAACCCATGAAAAACAGGGTTTGGTAATTCTTCGCTTGGATGACCAGTCTATCTCAGGAATTCGTTTAAATATGCATGTCCACGCCGCAAGTCTTTCTTTTAAAAGGCGCGTCGATAGATATAAAAGTAGAAATTCCTTGAAAACCCGCATGAAACATCCCTTCACACATGAAATATGACTCAATGTTGTAATGTCTTTTAATGGTCATAAACTTGTGCAATCTTCAACGAAAATAGTGCGTCTCATCCAAAACATAATGAATACCAAATCTTATCACTTCTATCGTCCTATTTTCAAACAAGCATTGGGTAGGACGACGGCTTTAGGACTTTTATGAATATTTTATGACGTACACACCCCCTAGTGCAATTGTACTTTATTTCCAACGAATTGCAGGGGTGCCTTTACATTCTAAATAATTTCATGACAACACATATTCCTGTGGGAGAAGAACTCCAAACCCATAATGATAGCAAAAAAATAAAAAATTAACTAACAGTTTACCATAGCACATCGCCTGACATTGGTTCACCTTAACAACGAACCCTTTCCAATAAAACATTCAACATTCGACTCGACAAAACGATTGCAATCATTGTAATCGATAGCCAATTGGTTCCACTCGAATGGAAACAAACGTCAATAGTTTGGAGTTACCTTCTCCTAAAACAAAGTACAAGTGACAACATGCGATCAGCCATACGAGTATGTGCATCTGTCTTTCAGTCTGGTTCTGTATTCTTTTTTGCAAATTAAGCATTTAATGGTTATTTACCCGAGTACCCTTTGTCACGGATCACATGGCTTGCAATATTTTTTTTGTAATTTAAATCAGAAAATCGCATTAGAAAAGCACTAACGATAGATAGTTCTGTCTTTCTGTTTACACTGACATTTCCATAAGCCATGCAATGTATGACAGACAGAAAGACAGATATGCATTTACTTTTTTGTTTAACCATTCCTCGGAGTTTAATTACGCAAACAAAATGAAAACAGCATGTAGTCAGTCTCTAAACACTCGGTAACAAAGTCGTCTGTTACACTTTTTGCACGTTTGTTTCTTTTTATTGACTTGTATTGGCAATGTTCTCTGCCTTTGTTGACACCTTTATAAAAGCCATAATCATATCATTCAACCAGGAAGTATAACTAGTACTATTCCGCACTTCGGTGGTGTCACATTTCCGAGTATAATAAGCTATTCAACTGTTATTTCTTATGTTTTTCTTTAAGCATTTCAATGGAATCTATTTATGAACACAGTATGTCTCAAAAGATAGACTTTACGAACACACTCGAGTGATTGACGTTTAACGCCATTGGAATGAAATTCCCCAGTACGTTTTACACAGAGTTTCGATGGGCCCTTATCGTTTACTGGAATAAAAGCAATTTTTTTCGCAGAAATATTGGAAATTGAAGCACACTCTTTGAATCAAATGTAAGGTGACAGCATTTATGTCTAAACAGTCAAAACTGTAAAATTGTCGTAAAAATGTTGAGATCTGTCAGATTAATTGATTTGAACTTTATCTGAAGTAAAAATGATTCAAATAATAAAAATGTTTTACATGACTGTGACATCCGGCATCGGTTAAGCATAAATCGATGACACATTTCACTTAATCGTGATCATTTCAAGAATTATTGTGGTAAGATTATGACACATCGAGTCATTTCAGTCTTAGTTAAAGGTAAGTCAATTGATACGTGGATTATCATGAACAAGTCTCGGGTAGAAATGCAACTTACTTGCACTGACTGCAGTTTTGGAGGCTCTCCCAGAACTTCCTGTTTTACACCGTAGCTTCGCCATTCGCTCAACTTTAAACCGGGAGATCGGATCTAGGACCCCCTTATGTCATTCGCACAGCGGGAGTGTAGATGAAACTCAGATGGTATAAGGTTGCATTTTTGGCACCGAGGGTGATAACCAGAATAACTAGGTGAATTTTTAGACGAGTGTTGTGTAGTGTAGATCGACTTTCTTAACATCAGGAGTTAAATTTGGCATCTTTAGCGTGGCAAACGATGATGCTAACCACTCCAATTACTCAGGTTGGCCATTTAAAGATCCTAAATACAACACAAGTGCTTGTAAGCCAGCAGTTTTAAATTGTAGACTTCATGCCCCTTTAAGTGAACTTCACGAACCCTGCAATAGCAGTGATTTAACCACCAACAATTCTCGGTTAATTTGGAATATGGATGAATCAAAAACGGAGCCGGAGCGGATTTCTGGAGCCCAACTTCTCTCTTTATCGGTCTTTCAGGCAGAGGTGTATGTAATCGAGCTTTACTCATAGACAGCTTATAGAGAACCAAGACTTAGCCTGTCGGAATCACTCATGTTGGGTGGGTTAAATTTTCTCGCGAATGGAAGGGACTCACAACTTTTATTGACGAAAAAGCTTTTGCATGATTAATTGCACTCTCGGAGGTTTGCCAAGAGGTGGTGCCTATCTTCCTTCCTTCTAGATCAGAAATGACTTTTCTAGCAAAAAGCAGTCAGTGCAGTCGCTTGTAGTAGTCAAACAGACTATTCAACGAAATTTTCGAAAAGATGGACACTTGGCGAGTTTGTGACGAGGTTTAGAAGGCCTTTAGACATATTTACGAAGATCATTTCTATTGATTCATACATTTGCAAGATGTCTATAGTGCTTGCGGCCACTTATTCCAAATGATCGTATCCCTAGACTTATAAGGGGCCACAGAAACCTTCAAAGTCTAAATGATCCCCTCTGTCAATAAGTAACACATTGAACACACCCGAAGCTGCTTAAAAAGGAAGCTCTGTCTTCCTACAACACTGATGCACTTGGCAGCTGCATATCAGCGTTCTTTTGTTGGGTAATTCTAAGCTTCTCGGTTCAAGTACACCTTCCAAACCTTCAACTTCTGATAGAATTCCTTGCCATCGTTCCTTCAAAACACACTGTCTATCGACCAAAAACCTCCATGACTTCGTAGCGCAAAAAACTGGGCAATGTCCGGTAAACTACCAATTATTCACTTACTCCACAGAAAAACAAGAAAACAACCACGACTTTGTGTTGACCCTTATACCGTCAACTAAACTTCAATGCACCAACCGAGTTCCTTGCTTGTTGTTATCCGGGGGGAAAGCATATACCTAGTGTCAATGAAAGTTACGAACTGACGATGGCCTCGTTTTTATGCATTCGTGGACACCTCTCGTGCCTGGTGCACCAGCAGTTGTCGCCTTTCGAGGAGATTTTACGATCCAACTAACATTGTTTTGTATTCAATACGCAGTTACGTTTAGTACTTCAAGGATTCTGATGTCGAAAGTGTCAGAGATATTTATTTTTTTTAACTTTACGACCCAAATGGCACTTCATCTCAAGAAATTAATGCCAAAGCAACGTTAAGTTTCATGCTGGACATTGTTTGATTAATGTTTTGCAATTTAAGAGATTGTGTTCTTTGTTTCAAGAGAAAATTATATGTATACCGTTAAAAGTAATCGTTAGTCACTACGAACTTACAGTTCACATCATGCAAATTCATTTATGGAAATGCATGTTTGTTCTGGACTCCCATAATGATAAACTCAACCCGTATACACAAGCTATTTGCACGGAATGGTTCTTGCTATGCTATGGTACTCGTAGTATGTTTAGTTCTTCGGGGTAATTAATGATGCGGACGCTAAGTTAGATTTGAAAGTTTCCACAAACGAATTAAGTCGGGAGAGAGGGGTAAATTTTCTTTTATGTTTTGCGATTGACGTTGGACTAAGAACTTTTCATGTACATAAGTTCAAGAGAATCGATGGAAGTCCGTGAGCATTATGAAATGCCGTGCATGGAATTTTTTATGAAAACTAACTAAGGGTGGTGCCATATGAATGATTTTTCGATGTCAGATGTCAATGCTGCCATTATTGTGGCATCTCTGTCAACTAAATGCGAGTTTTCGATGACAGCACTAGATATGGACCATCAAATGTCGAGATAACTCAGAAAACGGCTGCAGAATTGACCTTTAGTAGTGACTTTCAGTGGCCACTGTATTGGGATGCTAAGTGAACTGACACAGGTTCGAGTCTCAGCAAAACTATGAATCAGCTTTCGGCGGGAAATGCCAAATCTCCAAGAGTATAATCTGCCATGAAAACGTTTATCAATCCGCTGTTCGAGGTCGTAATTGACGACTGTAGGTCGTTCCAATCATGAGAAGCTAGGCTGTCAAGCCAAATATTAGTATTTTTAGTAGGAATTCACCCTGGATGCATTCTTTCAATACAGTGTGGGCCTTCAACAACATTAGCATCGATGCTATCGTTAGCAGTCTTAACAGGACATAACTCAATGCAGAGTCCTGCGACTGAATTGGGTGCATGTCTCAAGACATGCATGATTTAGTCGACACTAGGAGATGTCACTAGTAGAAAGTTTACACATAGACGAAACCCTCAAGGAGAATTTTTTTCCCCGCTGATATGGCTCCTCATGGGCCAAGAGATTCTGTGATAAATGTCTTCAATGTGACGGCATATGCTGACAATGTTGTCATACTTATCTCGAGTTATGAGTGATCAAATTACTTATGAACGCTTGCTTGTTACGATATAATCCCTCAAAGCCAGAATTTTTACAGTTCATCATTACTGGGGAATGGATCTTACAATTCAAAGATCGGCTAGGTATCCAAGCATAGTCTTGGACACCAAATTGAGTTGCGTTATATTCATATAAAAGGCCACATTGGTTCTAAAGGGCGGCGGTTGTGAAACCAATTTTAATTCAAAGGACAGCCTACATTGGAATAGCTGCTGTTAAATCTTATACCCCTGGACATCTGCTGTAGATGGAGTGTATTGGACAACTTGTCAGCAAAAGACTGGTTCAATACAGACTGGGACAATCCAGATTGCCATTAACAATGAAAAACTGGCCTTTTTCACTGACACATCCAAAATGGACGTTGGAGTCTTTTACGAGCCTCTAAGGGTAAACTGCTAGAGTGTCAGAATTTCCAATGACTGTAGTGCTTTTTCAAGCCAAAGTCACAGCTATCGCGCAGGCAGCCTCTTAGAGTACGCCAGTCAAGTGTGGTCACGAATCGAAAGCATCCAGCACCCTTTTCTTCGATTTGCACTTCGAGATTTGGCCTGGAACGACCCTTTTATCCTCCCGCCCTATCAAAACCGCCGCAACCTCATTAACTTAAACACCCTTGAGGAGCGCAGTGATGTAGCCGACATTCTCTTCGACTCCTTTCTGGTCACATTGAATGTGCGTCACAACTCTATTTTCCTCAACACTAATCCCGCGTCTCTTCTATCTGCCAACCCACCACACCTCTTATGGCTTTAACAAACCGATCTCTAAAATGCTATAAAATATTACCTCGAACCATATCCTTTTTGACTTCAACCGCACCAGTCCTTGCCTTAAATCCGATCTCCTTCACCACCTCAACTAATCTTAGTTTGACGTTTAAGTTTAATTTTAAGTTAGTTGATGATTGTTTAGGTTGTTTTATGCCGAATAAATGGGGGCTCTCCACCGTCTCCACCAAAATGAAATTAAAATTTAAAAGCCATCACACTGTATGTTGACAGCCAGAGGCGGCTATCAAAGCTCTGGAGTCACAAAGAGTTGAGTAAAGGCTAGTAGAACTCTGCAAGGAGTACCTAAATAGGCAACACAGTGACCCTATGTTGGTTCGCAGAGATTGTTAGACCAAACTGTCCTCAACTTAAAAGCCATTACGAGGGTATCAAACAAAAGATGGCGTGTATTGCTATAACCGGCGCAATAAGAATTACTCGAACAGCGGCAGGGCTGGTACACTTTTGGGTAGAATTTTTCCCATCAATGCTGTGTAGTGTTCACCTACTCTCACCTGCACCTGCACATTGACTCTAACGTCTAATACTTTGAAATCCTATCCCCTTTATCAATTATGAAATTCCTTTCCCATTTGTGTTTGGAGTGCACTCGTTCCCAAGCAAATACGTCCGTCCTATTGCTAATCCTATAAATATTAAAAAAAACCTAAATTTGACCTACAAACCTGAAAAATTCCACAAAAATCATAAATTCCAGGACAAAATGTGGTTGAACCCAAAATCACTTTTTTTTAATTTTCAAGTGCCAATTTCAACTGCAGTAATGTTTTTTTCCGGGATCACCCTTGTGATGTTATTCCCGGTCTAAGTGCCAATTTAAGTCGGACGTTATCCAATAAATAATTGGAACTCTCATCCTTTCAAGTCAGTAACTGCATTTAGAATTTGAAAAACATTGTTTCAAGTCACGTAAATCTTAACACACGAAATATTATGTTCTTGGCTTAGAATTCGCCTTTGAGCTAAGGCATTCGTTAAGACCTTTTTTAGTTTCATTGGAGTTTAGCAATACCATGACGCGAGTTCTTGCGCGAAACAGTTTACACTTAACGCTCTTCACAGACCACAACCTATTGGCGGCTCACCGTAGATGAGTGCGTTTAAGTATAGACGATGCCACAGATGCTGCGGCGAGGGTTGATGAGAAGAGAGCACAGTTCACTTCCTATGGGCCACAAGCTGTGGACTGAGCGTTAATCCGAGTAAAACTGAACGGATGCTATTTACCACTAAGTACAAAACACCGACAATCAAGCTTCCTCGCCTCAACAATCAAACACTCACTTTATCCCCCAGTGCAAGGTATCTTGGCGTCATACTTGACTCCAAGCTCAACTGGAAACTTAACATCGAACACAGAGGACTTAAACCTAAGATGGTCCTCTGGATGTACACTGCCGTAGTTCGTCCAATCCTTATGGTTCAGCAAAGTTGACAATATCACAAAACTTAGTAGAGTCCAACGAACAGCTGGTATTGGAACCACAGGAGCGATTGATCGAGTCCGTCAGAAACTCTTAACGTGCTCCTTCATATCCTGCCCCTGGACTTGCACATCAAACACATCGTTTCATGTAGTGCTATCAGACTCAGCGAATCTGGGTTTTGGTCCCTCAAGCCCTATGGCGATAGTAAGGCTCTTGACTTGCTGCCTAGGGATCTGGTCCCGACCATAACTGATTACACGACTCCTACACTTAATAATTCAGGTTCACTTTCCGGAAAACTCGGACTGGAACAATAACTCACCCCTATCAAACTACCAAGTATCAATCTTCACCGACGGCTCCAAGATGGAGTGTGGCGTTGGAACAAATGTCTTCTCAGCGGAACTGAAAGTACCGCCTCCAAGACTCTTCGAGTGTCTTCCAGGTGGAGGTATTAGCGATAAGAGAAGCCTGTTAGATACTTAGCCTCAGCCCTACTACCTCAAACAGCATAGGAATCTTTATTGACAGACAGGCTGCCATCAAAGCGCTCCACTCACTTACCTCGTCCTCTAAATTAGTAGAACAGTGTAAGGAAACAATAACGTAGGCAAACGCTCCGTTTAATATCACTCTCCTTTGGATTCCTGGCCATAGTAACATAGAGGGGAACGAGAGAGCCGACGCGTTAGCCAGATGTGGTTCTACCCTGGATGCCTCCCTTGCGGAGTCAGTCTGCGCTCCGATAGGACTCATCAAGGGCAAAATTTTCCAAAACTTTCTCTCTATTGCCAATTCTAGGTAGAAAAGTCTAGCAACCTGGGCCCGCCTACAATAAAAACAGAACGAATGACCTAATCAATAGGAACTACATCAAGACAGCAAGAATCACAGCAGCACGGATCACTGGCCTATAGGTCACAGACCACAGTCTAACACAGACCTTTCTCTTTCAGACTGGACATTCCACGCTAGGAGATCACAATTAATCCTTGGAGATCCGAGTGAATTCTTGACAAGACAGAGGATGTTGCAAAAGAATGCTCACAAATTGAGTGGAATTTCAATTCCCTGGTATGCCTTTCTATGTACACAGAATGGAACAGCCAAAGCCTTAAAAGAATTTCATTGCAAAATATGAAACAGGAATCCTGAGTTCCTGTTGAGAGGAAGAATGAAAACTGACTCATGCTGCAAAACTCCGAGCACGAGATGACACATGTCTTTATTCATTCGCTGCTTCCTTTGAATATCAGTCATGATTCGCGATTGCACAAGTAACTGGTTTTGGGAAATGCAAAGTTACCTTGAAGTATGTATGCTTGAAGGTGCTAATGGTCCACACATTCTTGCCTCAGCTATTACTTCTAAGAGTCCCTGTCACATAACTAAGCAAAAGTCTCTTCTAAAATCCATTTCAAATCATGACCTTCAACCAAGTTAAGAGAAGTGTATCTAATTAGTCGCCTTTTTCAAATAAGGGGTGTCACACAATGTCAAAGAGTTTTCATCCAGAAAACAGTGTGCAACGAGGCGAAGGAAAAAACGAAATAAGGTGATAAATTTCAAGAATGAGGCGTGAGAAAATAAAACCCAATGCAATCGTATCTAGTGTTTTTAAATGGAACTGGAGCGAAGTGTGTTCCTTTTATTCTTGTCAGGGTTCGATGAATTTTAAAAGAAAATTTATAAACAAAAGATAGACAGAGTCCCCAGTCGATTCAAAGAGGGTGTTCATTCTTTCTTATACTTTTTGAAAACTTTAAGTTTGAAGTTTTAATTAGGTTTGGCATCACTTGGTAGAGTTGAAAATTTGTCAATACATTTTCTCGGTCAAAGTCAAAACCTATTGCCAAACGGCTTAAACTTATTAAAGACGAAACTAATAACAGAAGACTTGGTCCATTTTACATCGACGCTTTCAGGTAGAATGAACGGTTCATTATACAAAACTTCCGTCCACTCGGCCAAAATGAAGTCCAACAAGACTATTGGAGCTGACGGCCAAGCTGTCGAACTATTAAAAGCAGCGGGAGATGATTTGGTACGGAACATGCACCAACTCATCTGCAAAATATGATTGGACGGAAATATGTCTGATGAATGGAAAGGAGACCCTTTAAACTGGGTAAACTATAGAGGTTTAAGCCTCCTTAACATCGCCTACAAGATCTTATCTGCCACAGGCTGGATCTAGGCACTCCCGACTGTCTGACTCGTCTTCAACAGCAATCAGTTCCCACGAGCCGTGGTAATCAAAAAAGGCACATCCAAGTTCTAATTTGGGTTATGTTGAACCGCCACCTCTACCTACCTACATTCTCTTCTCTGCCGTACAGTATAAGCGCCTAAACACTTCGTCTCAATCTGATCGGCCCCTATTAGTGTGGTTTCAGGCCAGGAAAGTCCACCACCGGTTTGGGGAAAACCCAGGAACTTCAAACCGATATCCACCACCTTTTTATCGATTTCAAGGCCTCCCGGCGAGCAATACAGACCAATGTTTAGCTTTCGCATCCAGTGCATGGAGAATGCACGCTTTTCGCCGAGACCTTCGCTGTCGAAAAAAAAAGGATTAGGGCAAGGCAACGTGCTTGAAGGAATTGTGCAGAACACTAGGGGCAAAGAAACATGCAATAGCCAGCATATGCCGAAGTTATAGACATCATTGCAAGAACGCAGCTTGAAGTCAGTAACGCGTTCATAAGTATTAAGACGGAAGCGACCAAGATAGGTTTAATGGTCAATGAGGGCAAACCAAAGTATGTGCTGCCAACAAAGAAGGATACCCAACACCCACCGACGTTTCGGTAAGAACGTCACCCACGACAAATATAACTTTGAGGTAGTTAAGGACTTTGTCTACCCATGCTCCGCTATAAACTCAGACAATGGCACCAGTCCTTTAGGAGATTTATGGTCCCGTTTGCTTAGACAGTGAGTGCAGTGAGCTTTACAGCGACATCGATCTAGTCAGAAGAGTCCAAATACAACGACTTAGATGGCTGAGACATGTAGAACGGACGCACTAAAAGAAGACTTCGACTCAGGTGGCACGCACAAGTGGAAAGGGACGCTGGTTAATTGAGCCCCAGTTCAAGGTTAGTTTTGAGTTACTGCCAGCTGTTGCCAGCATACTTAGACCAGTCATTGGTCCATTGTGATACCACATGAATCTGGAGAGATCTCCTTACCTACTCGTTGAACCAATTGAAGCTTCTTATGAATCGAAGGAGGTTTCTGATCAGATCGCCTAAGTTGTTAAAGAGGAATTCTCCTAAATGGAGCCTTCTTTTGTGGGAGAGAACTGGGCAGCTACAAAGAATAGTTTCCTCCACCTCTTCGTACAAGCAGCGCAAGTAAGCAAGTATAGAGCCATGGAGCTTTTCAAAAACCTTCGTCGTAATCTTCAAAATAGCGATGATCTGGTAGCACAGTTTTATCCTCGTTAAACACCAGAAATGACACTTAATTTTCCATTATGAAATAGCTTTGTTCGATGATGCTGCCCAGTTCAGTTGAAAGCATGAGAATAACAGGTTTTCGTGTTCAATGTGTCCAATCTAAAAAACATGTGTTCTTATTTTTGACAAGTAACACATGATTTTAACTATATTTTTCTGTACTTGATCTGACATTTTTCACAAATTTGTGCTGCTCTGCTTTGCCTTTTTTCTCATTGAACAAAGCTGCAACTAACAAACGCGTAAACGTCATTCAAATTGATTACGTATCTGTCAAATAAAATGTTAAAAACTCTGTTGACACTTTGTGTAATGCACCAAAATAGTCACTACAAACGATTGAGATACAAATAAATGTCTACGAAAAAGTTTCTATCTCCATCACTACAATCATCCATTATCATCATTTGACAAGTCAGTAGTTTTATTGAAAAGTTATCATCACTCCAACTCTGGCATCGTAAGCGGTTAAGAGTTCACTTCTATTAAACAAAAAAACTAGTTGCAATTGTGGTTTTAAACATGAAAGTACGTGCGTTATTTTTTTTTATTTATCATTCGGTTAACAATATGTAAAGTGAAATGCTTTTTCCTTTCATTAATAGATTGTCACCACACATGTCTCCAGTGGCAGTGGCATCGAAAGTTGTAAAATATTGAAATCCATTTGCATGGGGTGTGCATTTGGAATCTAATTACCAAATGAAATGAAATTACGTGGGTGAAAAGTGTATCTTAAGTGACGGATTTTTGTTTGTTTCAAAAGACCACATATTTCAATTGACCCGACCGACTTTCTTTTTATGGACCGACTTTTATAGATAATCTGTTTCTTAAACGGTGCCATCAAATTAATTGCCATATAGACATGTTATCTTCTAGTTTTTTGTTTTTTAATAGTCCGTGGGCGATATTTTAAATTTTATGTATCTATTCTGAGATTAATCTAAGAGAAATGTGTATTGGTTCTGAGATAATTTATGAGCACAAATTGAATGAGATGATAGCATCATGACAGTAGCGTTTAGATACATAATTGATGTGAACAAATGGCAGATTGAAAGAGTTTATAGAATGCTCAAGGAATTTTAAATTCAATTTTGTAATGAGCTAGCTACACAGAATCGGAGCACAAAGGGATTCTAGGGAACTGTAGAGCCCATGAACTCCGCTAGACTTGGTACTACAATGCAGAATCTCGGAGTTACACTAGCTACACGCAAACTTAAATTAAAACAGCTTGCAATTAGCAAAACCAATCTAGGGTGATCGAATGATATAACCTGCCAAATTAGCGGATAAAATTGGCCTTTAATGGACCAATAGCACTCCTAGAGATTCATCTTGGTAAATTGAAGACTTCTTAGGTGTCATCGCAGGACATTACCCTAAAGGCACACATGCCACTCGACTATGCCTCGGCGCAAATGATTTCTGCAAAAGCTGGGCATATTCCATCTCCTCAGTACCTGTTAAGCGCTCTCTACTAAAAGACAGAATCATCTCGGTGTCTTCTTTCTTGACAACCTAGCACAACTAGATGACAAAAATTCAGTTCGCTTTTTCAAAAGCGCCCACTTGTACAACGAATAGGTAGAGGAGATCCTCCTGGATCCTGAGGTATCACATTAGACTTGCTCCTGATGATCTATGTGCGCCTGCGGTATACACTGATTACCCCTCTAATCTAGCTAAACAAGCCTTTGACACAATGAACAAATTTCTAACCGTCTGATGTAGTCGTTAGGATAATTTGTAGATAGTGGTAGGAAAAGAGCTTCTCCCGTACAAATTCCTTCCATTTGCTCTGATGACTCATTTTTCTACAAAAGTAACAAGACTTAGCAATCCTTGAAAGCTTAGTAAACGACGATGTTCTTCATACCTAGAGACGCGTGCGAGTAGTGTTTATTTCGAAAGTTATCAAGGAAGGATTTGGATCCGCAAAGGACATTAGAACTTCCAGCTTAACGTCTTTCCTACTCAAAACCTTATTAGGCAGAATATCAGAAATGTTCTAAAATTGTCTCAAATCCGAATCCGCTTACTTCAAGGACAGATCCAAGAAGACAGGAAGTTGAACGCCCCATCGAAGAAGCAATGGTTTTTGAGTTGCAACACAAAACTGTACCGCCTCATCATCATCACATTTCCTTTTTTGCCAGTACAAAGCAAATTTGAAGACGTATTCGCAGTCTGATAGGACTCAAGTGGATTCTTGGCGAAAGCTTTCAGGCGTTCACTTTAAAGTTGGCTTCCTTGAGGACCGAAAGTAGCTGGAATTCCATTCATCACTCGTTGTTCAAATCGTGAAAATGAGTTCAGCTGCTTTGAAAAGTTCGACCAGTATGCCATTAGGTCCAGCAGCCTTGTTAGATTCGAGCTGTCCTCACTTCGTTTTGATTAGGGGAACGGAATTTTTCGACATCTTCGTCTATAGATTGAATGGTTCGCTCTGCCTGACAGCTGAGTGTTGTTGGTCTTCGTCGTTGTTACACAGTCTGAAGAAGTACTTTTCCATATTCTCGGTTTTAACGATCAAATCAGATTAGTCATCATTAGTTGTTGCGAATGGAGTTCCGTTCGATTCATTGTAAATTGTGTGAGTTTTCCACTAAACGTCACGTCAAGTTTCATCATAAGAAAGCCATGATGACAGATTAAATGACGTCTGATGCGATTTCCTTTGAACGGAAGTAACTTCATACCACTGACCACAACAATTCCAACAAACTAGTCGAATTCGAATTCCCCAAGTTATCGAGAGAATTTTCTTAACTTCCTGTCCATTCTGTCTCATAAGCACACCTGAATCCAAGGCACAGAATGTGTGACTCAAAAAATTCCAGATAATTTTAGCAAACGTAATGAGAACAACAACGCATTCGTTCGGATAGACTATGCCCTCAGTTTTCTCATTCCGTGAAAGCATAATCGAATAAATAATGATAAAAAATTTATATATCTACACCCGGTGTGCGTCTCTGACTCTATCCATACGAGTCCCGTATGTGTGCATGTCCATGTTTATTCATGTTGAGAGGAACAACAAGTGTTGCTTCATTGCATCGACCGATGAGGATACAAAAAAAAAAAAAAAAAATGCCCAGCAACCTGAACAACAACAGTCCTTGGACAGGTAGAGAGGTGTATACCTAACCTACCTGCGTGCATCCCAAGTGCACCTGTCGTTTTTTCGATTCCTTTTCTTGCTCTGTTTTTGTATTCGTTGGTATTTTTAGTAAAAAAAATAAGCCTACGAGTACATGTGTAGACAATGACCGGTAAGACAAGGCACAAGGCTATCATATCGAACTAGATGGGTAGTGCCGGCTACTTTACAGTTTGTTTGCCTCTAAAACTTGAGAAACCATTGAACAAACAAAATTTCATCAATTTGATAAGTCACTTACGATATTTACGATATTGCAAACTTTGTAGACCTCAGAATGTGTTACATTCTTAGTGAAAGCATCTGGATAATGCTAGGCCAATGGATGCCTTCACCATTTCGACTTTTACTGTGTGCGAGGAAGAAATTCTCAATTCCCACGTGAATTTTTGGAACCGCTGAGATAATTAAGTGTCTGGCGGGGAGGTATTTATAGATTTAAAATTTCTTTTTCCTTTTTTTTTTTTAAGAGAAAAAATGTAGATCGTTGCTATTAAATCATTAAACGAACGTAAAGTTTAAAACAAATATTCGACATGTTTACGTAGATCGTTTTGGATTTTTATTACCGTTGTAGATTTGGATGGAATTTAAAGTCTTGAGGGACAAACAAATGGAAATGGTGTAAAATGTCTGAGAACGCAGGAAGCGATAGAAATTATTTGATTTTTGAGACTGGTAAAGCAGGTGACGATTTATTACAAATGTATGGCGTCCATCTATTGCATGGGGAATTAAGTTTTGAGTGATGGACCATTAGATGCATTAACTCAAAGGAATTGCATAAGTGTGGATGCCTTTGAAAAGATGACTGTTTGGCATACAGGAAGAAGGGATTTTTTTGTAAATTTATCGTCTAATTTTTAACCTGTATCGTTGGGTTGCATCAAACGTCAATGTTGGCTGTCAAACCATGAATCAGTCTCGTAATGCTTAACGTTACCATTGCCTTTCCAGCGGAAGTGTTGAAAGTGACTGCTCACACTCGCTGACTTAGCGACGAGATTTTTCTATAAGAATGGGAACACACAACTCTTGGTACTGATCAGCCAAGGAAAAGGTGATCCGGACTTCACATCAGCGTACAGACCGACCGGGAAAGTACTAGAGAAATTGCTGAGGCCGCAACTGACAGAAACACTCCAGAGAGCAGGTGGCCTACCCAAGAGGGAGCATGGATTCAGAAAAGGTCATTCCATAATATGCGCAATCGAGGAAGGAGTGAAAGCAGTCCAAGAAGCCCAACGAGGTAGTTACCGTTTTGTTGGCAGTCTCGATGCCTTTAACTCCGCCAGGTGGGAAGATATACTAAACATGCTAGAGAATACATTTGGGATACCGCAATATCTCCTGCGAATACTAAAGGACTACCTCAAAGACCCGAGAGCTGTTGTACGACACCGAGGATGGATCCCAAAGAAAGGCAATCACTGCAAGAGCAGCGCAGGGCTCAATCCTGGGACCGATTTCGTGGAATATGTATCTCTTACGTTAGTATTTCTCGTTTGGAGAGATGGGGTACGCAGAAGACATTGGCGCGGTGATTACAACAAAAAACACCGTAGATGTGCAGAAAAGGCGTGCCTTTGTAGAAGATCATGGCCTTAGCCTGGCGACAAAGAAGGCAGAAATAGTCCTACTGACTAGGAGATAGACCCCGGTGGATTTGGAGTTTCATGTTTACTCGGGAAGTCATAATTCAATGGATTTACTTTTTTGCAGCAGATAAAGTTCTCAACAGAGCAAGCTACAAAGGTTACTATATGACTCAGCAGACTCATAGGGAAACATAGGTAGCCCAACTGCTAGCATGCAAAGACTTCTCATGTCGATCACACGTCTGTAAGATCGAGGCCGATGCACTAAAGCAAGAGAATAACAGGAAACAGATGGCAGCAGTACAGAGACGTGGATTCCTCTGATTAGCAACCTCTTACCGTACGGTGTCGGAACCAACTTAAAGATTCCCTGGCCAATGGATTCGAAAATATTTATTTACTTCGGTTCTTGAGCGAGGTTCACATAACTTATCGACAATTATTCTCGTATACGCGCCAGGAAATCCCTGATAGCCCTTTACTCGTGCAAAAAACCAGTTAGATTCCAAATGGAGACTAAGACCGTAAGACTGATCCTTACGTATAGCATAGTGGTTTGGTGGTCTTCCTTAATCAGCCGATATGCTGCCCATGCGCATTGAAAATGCCCTACACATGGGCTATAAGACAGAAGCAACTGGAGTCAGCCCGAAGTCCTCTAGTCTATCTCTTACTTTGCGAACGGCTCTAGTGCCCGAAGGAGTTCGTGTCCTTAACCTTCAGTCTCCCTAATCACTGCAGTGTCTTTTAAGCCGAAGTTACGACTCTCAGTCAAGGCGCCCGCTCGAAAGCGTTAATTGGACTAAAAGGAGACTAGCTTCCGAAACTAAATAACGACCTAACAGGGTATTGCATTCTAAGCAGGCATGCTCAGCGTTAGGGTATTGTATGCAACGATTTCTGCAGAAAGGAAGAGAACGAATTTATTCTGTAAGTACTTCCTCTGCACATATCTCGCCCTTGCAAACATCAGGAAAACCCCATTTAGGCGAGTATTTCTTTAACCCTCTTCTCAGAGGCCCACTTCAAACTAACTTAGATCGCTGTATGGATTTATAAGTACCTATCTATAGCCCAAACGTGCACTCGATTATTTCATAATAATCCGCAACAATTGGAGGGGATTCCTTCGCTGGGAAAAAACCAGAAAACTAGAACACTCAACCGAAATTCATTGTTGTTGCTAGATACAATCTTATCTTTGAGTGCTTTTACTTAAAACAAAAGATAGTACCTACGTACACAAAGGAAGTTCATACCCAATTTTGGAAGCACAATCCATCCTATATCTACAGATTTACTATTTTTAACTTTTACGATAAGTAGAAGCCACTTAATTTGTTTATCACCATTATGAGGTACACAAAACCGTTAGAAGTTATTGTTTCGCCTTCTTTTGTACTTCTGGACAATTAGTCAGTCAACTCATGGTATAGATAGTCCATCACCAAACTCATATTCGATTCGCACGTGTCATTGCACACTTCTCATGTGTTTCCTCTGGCAAAACCACATAAATCATTGACAGCGGGCATACAGGCGGTTCTAACACCGGCAATGATGCAATTCTCAAAGGCAAACTATGATGTGGTAGTCTGCTTGAGCTTGACGAACGTAAAACCACAAAAATTACGTTATTATTCAACACGGACATCATCTGTCATCAACTGGGAAAAAGTCATAACCCAGTGAACATACCCCCGACAATTTGAAAGACGAACTTCTATTTTATTACACCATCTCTCTACGCTTAACATCCTTTCGTCATTTGCCTTGGGTCGGGGTTTTTCTTTTATGCAATTGCTGCATGAATGAAAGTCCTTTAACAGCCCACGTTGCATGATGGCCATAAAGCAGTCAACTCCGGCATGATCCTTGAATTCTTAGGTTAAGAATTCACAAGTGGGACATATGATTTTTTTTTTACTAAAAGTGGGTCTCTGCCACTGTGGATAGGATGTGGATGCGGATGTGTTTACATAAAAATTCTGGTGTAGGCTTTGTGAAGAAAAATATTTTCTTTTTTTTTTTATTCCACGGATTTCTGATTGTGAATTGCACTTAACCTTATTTCGTTTGTTTCCTTTTATAAGCTTATTTAATAAAATATGGGTCTGTTCGTGAAGTGTGTGTGTGTGTACACAAGACAGGGGATTTATTGTGCTTCAATTTTACACAAAGGCTTATGCAATTTCTATGACGGAATATAGGAGCAGGTGAAGAGCTTGGAGACTGGGTTTCTATAATTTTAAACAAATAGGTATCGGATTGCATAGGTTTTCATAGAAGCTGTATGGACGAGGAGGAGGAAGAGGCGATTCTTTACATTCTCTGAACGTGTCCAGCCCTATCAGTTCGAAGAAGAGCCTTCTTAGGAGCCAGCTTCTTTAGCAATCCAAAGGAACTGACAGACATCAGTATCAGTATAAGGTTAGATTGGGTGGCTGTCCCCGCTAAGCAGGGACACACTTAGGTTAGGACGTCAGAAGAACACAATGGATCCGAAGAAATCGAAGTGAAAGCTGCATAGCGCGATGCATCTTTTCAACCGGAACAAAGGCCCACTGTGATACCACGTAAAAACACCAGCGTAGGCAGCGCCGTTTTAGACCACAACTCATGTAAGCTGGTTGTTTGTGGGAGTTGATAGCTTGTTTGACGGAGTTGAATTGATATCCTTCTCTTGGAGGTCGTTGAAGGAGAGTTTTCCAAGAGTGCGTTATCTGACCCTAGCTAGGACTAGACATTTCCTCAAGAAGTGAAATAAAAATTCCTTTTCGCTGTTATCCTTGCAACTACGACAGAATATGTTGTAAGCGATGTCTACTGTGTCTGCATGATCTCCTATCGGCCAGTGGTCTGTGCTAGGACCAGCTTAGTAGGTCGCTTCGCAAGAATACGATCTACTGGTAGACGACTTTTGGTGGTAAAGAGCATCATTTCAGTTTTGTCTGGATTTAGCACAGGCCAGAGCTGATGGCCCATGAGTTTACCTTGTAACGATGAGTTTACCTTGTTCCTGTGCACAGGATTCGTTTTCTCCACATTCTGAGTTGAACAGGGAATCTAGTCGAATTTTAACAGATGAGACTTCAAAACCAGTGATGGCTCAGGTGCTAGAGTCTTTCTATACATATATGCGTTTGTTTTCTAAGCGGAGGCGTTTAAGGTTTTGCTTAATCCTCTTTCTAGATCCAAAACAGTTCAAGACTGCGGATTTAGTGTGAGTTCTGTTAAAAGACTGAATCTGCTAAGTCCTGTCTGGGTTGCTGGATATGGGAAATTAAATTGTTAGGCAAGGTCAAGAGGAAAACGTTGCGTTCGCCCCTATTTTCGGTTGGAGCTTCCATCGATGGTTGGATTTCTAGCAAACACAACTTTAGGTGGCATGAATCTGCAGGATGTAGGCAGCCTAAAGGGACATTTCCCGAAATCTGTAAGAAGTCCGCGACATTCTTGTTGTCTCTCAACAGAAAAGACGGCAGACAACTTATTGGCACTATCCCTTTGTCATGTCAACACTAATAGGTAATCATGCAACAAGGCTTAAACGATTTTTGTAGAAGCTGCATGGACGAATAGAAGGAGGAAACTATCCCCACCTTCTTTGTAGCTTCCCAGCTCTACCCTGCAAAAGAAGGCTCTACTTTAACGACGTTGACGATCTGATAAACACAGATGTCAGAAACCTCCATCAGAAACTGCAATTGGTTCAATGAGTAGGTAACGAGATCTCTCTAGATACGTGTGGTATCACAATAGACCTATCATTGGTCTAAGTATGCTGGCAATAGCTGGCAGCCACTTCAACCTAAGTGACGTTTGTGGAGAGGGCAACGACACTACCCCAACAATTCCTACGTGATTGTCCTGCCTTTGCTCGTTTCAGGTGACAGATTTTTGGAACTGATGTCATGGGTGCTGGTAACCTAAGCTCCTAATCAGTGAAGCTCTTGCTCGTCCTTTTTAAGCTTCTCAATTCGCCGTTCGGAGTCAGAATTAACACTATAGGTCCTGCCATTCGTGCGAAGAATATAACACGCACAACATGAATTGTTGTGGGAAACTAGGCCTTGGCTCTCTATGAATTGCCGTGCCAAATATACATACAAGAGTCTTGTAGATACCTATTGGTAGTACAATGAACCCGTTTGCGTATCTAAGTGCTCCAACGCGGTGTTCCAACACTCCGACAGAAAAACATAAATAAAATTTCAAAAAACTGATCGACCTCACTGTGCATATCGTCCCACAGAGTAGCTGAGTAGGCTCTAAACGCGCAGTACTTTACTTAATCCGGTTTTTTACTGTGCGTGCCTGTTTCTCTGTTTGCCAGCTTAGTGGCTGGCTGGCTGGCGTTAAGCGTACGAAAAAGAAAAAACCATTTTTGTGTTATTTTTCATTGGAGAATGGAGGCCAAGCATTTAGCTTGAGATGTACAAAACTTGGCAACAAGCCCTCCATACAGTTGGAATACACTCACTTTGCTATGGATATCGATGTATACTTGTACATGTATCTTCAATTCTTTCCACAAGAGAAAAAAGAAAACAGGAAGTCGCCGAGATAGGTTCAAATGAGGTATGCCGGTGTGTTTAGGACCCTATCCAGTGCCAACTGTCTTTTCGTTGTGTTGTCCTGTTTCTGTTTTGTGCTCTTTTGTGGTTCCTTTCTTCTTTCTTTCGCTGTGTGTTGTTTGAACATTTTTATTCATTAAACATTTCTTAGAACGATTTATACAATGCGATTGTATTGATGTATCTAGATACATGTATTTATCAGTTGTTTATATAAAATATGATAAAAATGGTGATGTATGAGAAGGAGGAAGGGGAAGAGAAATAACAGTAGTAGGTGGTGTGTTGAATTTTTCCAGAATAACACAATGAACTTGGTCGTCGCGACCGTTTGACTCGTGGGTGTGACTCATATCTGTAAGGTAGCCTAAGGTATCTTAAAGGAATTTGAGTACGTTTTCGGTGCTATATGTAGCGAGATATGTTTTTAATGAGACAGATAAGCAAGTACGTTTGTTTTTGATGAGAAAGAAGTTTCAAGTTTCAAGTTTCAATTACAAGACGGGAAACTATGCCCTGAATAAGCTTTATGATTAAAATTTTGGGTTCAACCGAAAACGATCCATAAAGGGAAGGCGGCATTTTTAGTTTTTTTAAGTCCAATTAGCATGCTGTAACTTATAAAGTGTATGTCTACATGTGGAAATGGAAAGTCACTTTCACTTGTCACTCTTTCGGTGTGCGCTGCGCTTGTTAAGTGAATGAAGTCTCTCATGATAAGCTGTATGATTTATGATTTGATTAGAGAACTTTGGAAGAGGTTTATGAATTGTGTAACGCTCTCGTTTTGATTTTCGTAATCTGGGGTCGTAAAGTTGAAAGAAAAATTGTTCAAACAACGTGATGTATCATCAAACAATTAGTATACGTAGTTTCTTTTGGAAGTGACAGAACTATTTGAATTTAAGTTAGGTTATCCTCATGATACCTTCTGTACCCTACTCTGGGTACAATTTTGATGTATGGATTCTCTTGGAAAAAGTGCTGCTTTCTTGCAGAGAAGGTAGAGTAGACTGTGTCATTGTCAACCATGCTATTGGAACAGTAATCACTGGAAGTGCGCAGTGACCTGTAGTCTCCTAGACTATGAGACTAGACAGAGTCTGTTGCAAGATGCATGTGGTGTGGGTATTTGTTCAGGCAGCAGAATCCTTTGAACATTTCAATTAGGACTCTAAAATTGTCTCTTTCGTGATGCACAATGAAACTAGATCTCCTTAGCGACGTTATCGGGCATAGCAACTTTTAGCATTCTTGTCCTGGTGTGTTAAACCAGGCTTCTCTGGTTTCTTGTAGGCAAAGGCATTTTACATTGATTCGGGTCCAATACGCCCGAAGGAATCCAGTGAAGGATGACCGCGTTGGTTCTAGCTAGTTCAAATATCACCTTGTTAGGTTTCTATGACTAGCTCGGATTTGATGACAGGTCTGCGAAGAGGCTTAGTTAAGTATCACACATTTATTAAAGCCAAAAACCTTAAATTGAAATATGGAGGGGTATTTGCCAAGGGTGATTGAGAAGTTCGCGCACGGTTATTCTCTAAAAATGTCGGAACCAAAGATAACGCTGTAAAAAATCACTGCAAAGCGGCAAGCACCAGCTTGAGGCTGTTGTTTGACATTTAAATCGTGATGTTTGTCAGAAAATAAACGTCATTTGTTAAAAGTTGATGTCGATGAACGTGATCTTATTCATTTTGTCGCGCCCTATTTAAATTTCCAACAATTTTTCCGCCAACAAATGATAAGTCAGCCAGTCGATATTGTCGTTCTGTCACGTGAATTTACACGTTATTTTCAAAATTTCATTCAATCGGCTAATACACTCATGAGTGATTACAAGAATGTACGTATGATACTTTCAATTTGTTTCCACTTTTGTAGCGTGCAATTGATTTGAAAGGGTGACATTGTTGAAAAGATAACATTATTTATTTCACTTTGTGCATGAACATACATATGTACATAAATACAGTTATTTTTTGCGATTTAATACACATGTTGTTATAACTTGTCACCAAAGCTGGGCGAGACAACAGTTTTGAGGTTCATAAATAGGGGCACACCCCTCTTCCTTGGATGAAGCCATCCATGGGAACTATCTCGGTCGTGTGGAAGGATCTACCTGCATATACTTTAGTGGAGCCCTTAGAACCACTCAAACCGATACCCTTAGACATTCACATCAAATAACTCCAGCCTGCGTGGTGGACACTCCACCATTCTCAATGACTTAATGGAAATGGCCGACTTTACCCTACCACGATTTCTACTTAATAAAAACTTCGAAACCACTCTCCCTTCCAGACTTGACTGGAAGAAAACCCTTTAGCTACAACAAAAGGGGTCGATATGCTTCAACACAGAATGGCTTTTAAACAGAATCGGGAGTAAGTGGAGTTGTCTTCTCCAAGGATGTGAACGAAAGCATCTTCTTCCGTTTGTCTAACCACCGTAGTGTCTTCCGAGCCGGAATAATGGCAATAAAAGAGGCCCAATCGTGGCTTAGGTACAGGTACAGACAGATCAAATCCCAGGAATCTGTCACCTTCAACTCCAAGACAGGTCTTAGTTGTCGCTTGTCTCTAAACGAGAGGGCACAGGGACATAGAGACATTCCAGGTAACTGTATGGCAGACGAAGTTGCCAGACAAGGCACAACTCCAGTCATTCTACTGGAAAAGGGAAATCCCAGTACTCACCGCTTGTTGGTTGCCACTCAAAACAACCGCCATCGGCATCACCAACCGCAGCTGGACGAATGGTTCCACCTGCCTCTAACAGATTTGGCCAAAGCTCACTGTCTTGTCAGACAGAAAATGCTGATTATTAGCACCATAGTGGGTGTTATCATGGGACACTGCACCATTGCCAGGCACGCCAATAGACTCGCCCTCATCTATAATAATAATTGAAGAAGCTGTTTGAACGAAGAGGTATCAGAAACAATTCTGTGTCCAACTCTTTCATCTCGAAGAATTGCCAGCTTCTTCCACGATCTCAACGTACTGGCTGTCACCAGCATAGGCAGCCTCCACCGATTTTTAGTAAGCCCCGGCTGGATAGTACTCTGGATGAAACTACAGATCCATGTAGTATCACAAATGACCTCCTTTAGTCTAAGCATGCATGCAGCCTGCCACTCTAACCTACAACTTGTCACAGCTTGGTGGACTGCTTGTCAGTAAAATAGTTCACTCGACCAATCAAAGTACAAAAATCACATTACATATTTTATTTGACGTTTGACACGCAAGTTTTTGCGCAAAAACTACGCAAATTAAAATACATATTCGCTACCTTAGTTGTACCTCTTCCCAGTAAAATGTTATCAGATATTACGCTGGTTTTTCAGTCAATCAGAAGCGTCCAGTGCATTGACAGATAGGTTGCCGATGCCATAATTGACGGATAACAAGCTTCTCTACTTCGGTTTTCAATAATTGTTAAACTTATGCTCAAGAACTTTTGCAGACTCGAATGTACTGGAGTCCAACAAACAAGTGCAATCCCTGAAACATACATATGTCATACTCATAACAAACGTAACAAGAACAATTTTTATTTTTTTCCACTTATCACACTAACAACCCCACTGTTTGAATCCAAGTGGCATTGTCTCATATTCGCCTGTTATAATGCTCGCAAAGGTAAACCAGATACCGTCTCGAACCAAAGACATTCAAAACAGGTTACGTTAGGTCATAAATCTTTAAATCCCGCTCTCAATGTACAGCAAAAAAAATAAAAACAAAAATTTAACAATTATACCGCTAGTATCAGATTAGAAAAAAAAAATGAAGGGACACAGGGTGACTTAACGACAACTTACCAATTGCAGAAAACATGTTGACAGCAAAAAGTGTCGCCTAGTACAAGATCCCATGACATAATTATTCCATTGGTTTGTTCAGAGATGAGATGGTTCCACCAAGAATGGTCGATGGATTGGATTGGACAATGTTGTGTTGAGTTGAACCACCACCAGTTTCACCAGTCGAACTAGTTTCCCGATGGTAAATAACAAGCTAAACTCTCCGAACCTGCACCAATTTGAATGGACTTTTTGTTTTCCCCCCTTTTCCTTTTGTTGTTGCTTTATACACTTTGCTTTTTGCTATTTTGTTTCCTTTTATTGAATTTTTCTATTGCCCTTCTTCTATATGAATCTTTTTCTCTTTTAAATGATTCACAAAAATTCGCGCACACAAAGAGCCCAAAAGAACACAACAACAACAACAACAAATGACCGACCACACGAATTTTTCGGCAAAAAAAGACGAGTGATGATGAGGACAAAAGGAAAAGAAAAAAAAAAAAAAAACAGTCGATTACATAAAACGAGCACTTTTCGGTTATTTATATCTGTGATTTCAATAAAAAATAAAAAAAACAAAACGAAAAGGGTTGGCAAAGGAAGACTAAACAAAATATACACGATTCTTCCTTCGTTTACACGCAATCACTGTACAGAGAGGGAGAGCACTGGGAGCTTGATTTTTAACCACTTGGACTTGGGACAACTACTTGGGAGATGCTTTCCGATTTTTGATTGACAATTGCTTAAACTATTTTTATTTAATTTTTTTAACATCAAAACAAAGAAATTTCTTCTTTTTTTTTCACGCAAAGAAATGACAAGTTATGATGACAGAATTGGTTACAGATTAACGAAAAAAAAAAATTTTTAAACCTCGACTGTAACGTACAAGGTCTCGAAACACGACAACGAAGACGGGAGCGATGAATTACGTTACCGTCCACGCACAATGGCAGCAATTCGAATAATGCTGTTGTTCTTTTCGTCGTATTCGATTGAAGTTGGGAGGCAGAATAAAACCGATTGTGTAGAGAAATGCAGTTCTAGTTGAAAAGAGAAGAAATTCACTGAAGAAGTGGTTGGAAAGAGAAAAGAAGCGATGGGATTTTATGGTGAAAAGAAAGTTGACACTTGTTGAATGGTATGAGGAGAGAAGAATGATGTCATGTGGGTGTTGAATGAGTGAGATGAGTGGAGTGGTTGGTTTGGCTTATTTACATTTTAGTGTGATGGTATTGAAGGTTGAAACGGTTGGTTTTGTGGAGAATTTACATAGAACCGATAGGTGAGGAGGACGCCATATTGTTGGAATGGAAACGGTTATAATTTTAAAAGGGGAGAATATTTTTTTTTAAAGAAATTAAAGCAAACTCAGGCAACGAAGTGGCTTTGAATACGATGAAGAACACACAAAGTCCGTGGGTCACAGAAATGATTAGCCATCTGTGGACTCCTAGGCTGGGATACTTCTGAAAACGACAACTGAGCACAAATCAAATGAAGAATAACTCTTGGCAATCGCTGTTTCTTAAGGCTGAGAAGGCGATTGAATGGAAAGGTCCTTTTCGCAAGAACCAAGGGGAGACTCTATACAAGAACTAAATCATTCCCGAGTCCAATTCTCCCATCGTGCATAAGATTCCATAGAAATGGGCACAACATTGAGCCCTGTGACAGTATACTCTTTCGGGTCGTCGTCTGTCATATACTGGTATCCTTTGTCTAAAGTAATACGTCACTATCTTCATGATGTGTTTGATTTGGTACCCTCAAATCTTGGAGGGCGTCCAAGATGTGCTTGCAGCTCGCTTGCGACACTCTTCGACTTCCTTAAGATGGGAGAACGTGTAGATCTCTTGAATGTTGTTGCTCTCAAGGTACTTTTCGCCTTACTTGCGACCATTATGGTTCATTCATTTGGCTTAATATTCATCTCTCGCTGCCCTTGTATTGCAATAGGTTAGGTTGAAGAGGCTGCAAGCACACACCAGTGATAGGTCCATTGTCATACCACATGAACAGTGATCTGTGATGACACCTATTACGGATCTGATATGCGATCTGTCGAAAATAAATTCTTAAGAGCGTTTCAGATCCAATCGTGGCCAAATCTGCTTTCTCGCTAGACACGTTATACCACTTGTCCATTTTGAATTCGTTCTCTCGATAGCATCCAGCTTTATTGTATTGCATTGCATTTTCTGTAAAGAATCACGTTTGACATGAATGCATCCATCGTCTGACATCCAAGACATTTCCTAGAAAAACTGTTAAATAAAACTCCAACGAGTATATAATATATTTTTTCTAACTTTTTATTCACCTCTTTGTTTTGTTTTTCTTTTTTCTTCCTATTCTTTCGCTATAAAACACATTTTGGGAGACATTAATTCTGTTTTTGTTAAATATTTTCTTCATTTTGTATTGAGAAATCATTTACATTATAGTTTTCAACTAGTAATTCAAAAATTATTATTATTAACTAAATTAAGAATGAAAAAAATAAAATGAATAAGTAAAAATGAATGAAAAAGGAAAACATTCGAATAAATTTGTGAAAGCCATCTATACCCGACCGACTGACGGAAAAGGAAACGGCTTTCCTTTTTCATTTCTTTTTTTGAAGTCGTTTTTTGTTTTTTATTTTTTTTTTTTAAATTTCGTTATTAATCCCTTTTTTGTTGTTTTGTTTTGTGTGTAATAATATTACAGCAGTAATAGCTAAAATTATTATTTGTTTCTAACATGTGTATATATATTTATTTATTTTATTAGATTTTGTTTAATATAATTAGGTACTATTTACAAAAAATAAATTTATTTTCTTATTCAGTTTTGTTTTAATTTATTTATTTATATAATATGCGCAATATGTTTTAAACAATTACAATTGTTCATTTATCGATTGACAGTTATAGTTAACATAATAAATGATTACATAACTAAAAAAAATAAAAAATTTGTTAAACTAAATTTTAAACGCAAAATGGGGGCAAAAAACAAAAAAAATGTAAGAGAATGAAAATGAAAAGTTATAAGTATATATATAAACAAAATGAGAATTATTACAAAAGTATGTGTGTAGTAAATTTAAATGTTAAACTAAAATTAGGTAAAATAATTTACAATAAACAATATTAATGAAGAATATAACAAAACTTGTCAGTTGGGTGATTGTTTTTATAATTTGTTTTTTATTTATTTATGTGTGTGGTTTTTTCTTGAGAAAGTTTTTATTTTATTTTTTTAAATGCAGAGGATGTGTATTGTATGAAGTCTAAATGATCTTGAGTCTTGAGGAGGGAAGGGGGCATTATTTTTTGTCCTTAAGGTTTTTTTTTTATTTTAATTCCTAATATGAACGGAAATTAAATTTGTCTGAAATGGAAGAAGGATTAGGTTTCGTAGGTAGAATTTTCCATCCAAAAAAGGATGAAGAAAATTGGGAGAATTAAAATGTTAACACAAAACTACATTTAATTGAGCAAATGTTATTTTTAAAATTGAATTTTGTCTATACTACGAAGGGAATTTCTGAATTTATGAGACCGATTGTGGGGAATATTTTAGAAAAAAACATCCCTGATTTGGATTAGCTGCCTAAAATATGAAATTTTCTGACTAAACACAGATTTATTCCTACGTCTTTCGAGAATAGATAAGCTGAATAGCTTCGAGGGAATAACTTTCACGGGGTTAGCTGAGACAGTATGGCGTGTTTGGAAAGTGTTCAATTGCTTGCGCAAACCGCACGTTTGGGATGTGTGTCACCATGGATTGCTTCGATACTCAACTGTTTATCGATGTAATAACCGTGGCTGTCTGAACGCAGTATATTTTTCCAGCGTGTCTGAACAGATAGAAAAAAACAAAAAAGAGTACGAATCCATCAACTTGTCCTTTATGTTTTGTTGGTACGTGGAAAAGAATCGAATTGTATGTACATATTACGTTAGATGTGGTAACAAACGATACTCTCCTCTTAGATGCGTCACTAATTTCGAAGTGAAAATAATCATGGCACATGAAGTAAAATTTAAAATTATATAAGACGTGCGACAAGACTCGTATAATAAGCAGAAAAAAACCTTGACTTAGGGAATATCAGGCAGCTATTCTCATGGCTTTTGTTGAATTGGACGACGAAATGAATACGGTTATAAACACCAAAGGCGCACAAGCTAGCTAAATTATCTGAAGTGGATAAACACCAATGCTCCAGATTGAAAAGTGTTTGAATACATTCCATGTCTGTTTGATAGAGAACAAAATTGACTTAGTTCGAATGAAAAATTATAGAGAAAAGTTTAACGTAGACGATTTACGTTTAGATCTTCCAAAATACAGCAGAAACAAGGCATGCCATGTGCAAATGATAGGAGTGTTAACCTTCTTACCGCATGTAACTCGTTAAAAAAGATAGAATTGACTGAAAAGGATTATTAGTTGAGGCCCAAGTTCATCACGGACTGTAATGGAAGTGAAGGCAGTTGATTAGCGATAAGCGCAAGTTGGCAAATTTAACGTGTTTAAACTGCTAAGGGTGCCGCCAATATGTGTACGTCATGTATAAAAATTGTACGTTGAAATTACTTGGTAGACTTTAAAGTAATAATTGCTGTTGCATTAGTTGAGATGGTGAATTTATTAAATTTCACAAATCATTAGCTCGAAAAAAAGTAAAGCATAGTTCGAGTTACTTCGGATGCTCAAGGGATGCCGCATTGGGGTAAAAACCTACCTAATAGTTAGTAGCACATTAGCAATTCTTACGCAACGACTTAAAAGAAAAGAAAGTGGTTGATAATAGCTTTGTTCAATGAGACTGTTTTGCACAGTCCAAACATAAAAAACAAAAATCTTGCATTTAATGACTTTGCTACTCACTAAAACTTCTGCACACCTTTGGAGTTAGAAAACATTCGTGATGAATGTGAAATATTTGGCGCGACTGCTCAGAGTGCCAGTGCCCAGCTTCTTGCAAAGAGTGATACATATTTTTCACACGAATGGAAAGGGACCTGCAATTTTACTGCTGACTTCGAACGACTGATTGAAAAGCGTGTTCGAACAGGAAGTGGCGAAGATGAGTTTAATGATCAATGATGGCAAGACAAGAAAGAACACCCAACTCCGACGTCACAGACAGAACTTTGAGGTAGTTAAGAACTTTGTCTACCTAGGCTCCGCTATATACTCAAACAATAATATTGGTGCTGAGATTAAAGCAAGAATAACTCTTGCGCATCGCTGTTTCTTTGGGCTGAGAAGGCCCAACTCTTTTTCGAACTAAAGTGCTTCTTTATGGTGCAGAGGCATGGACTTTGTTGTATCGAGAAAAGTCTTTCGGGTGATTTATGGTTGTCTGCATCGACAGTGAGTGGAGGAGGAGATACAACGACGCATTCGGCGAGTTGTACAGCAACTTATATGGCTGGGTTGTGTTTCATGCATGTAGAGCGGATGGACATTGATGTTTCGGCCCGGAAACTCTTCAAATCCACACTCGAGGGACGACGTTGCAGTAGAGGGCGACTCAGGTGGCGCACACAAGTGGTTGGAAACTTCAACGAAACTGAAGGCAGCTGCCCAAAGATCAACCCGGCTGGTGACGCTTATTGGTTAAGGCCTAGGTCCACCCCGGACTGTACGACCGCACCTTAAGTAAGTGTGCTGCTTTTTAGTCATTGAACAGAGATAATGTTAAAATAAATAGAAAGAAAAGTTTGTCGATCTCTACTCAGGATAATGGAGAAGTGGCCACAAATCTACATCTATCTCTAACATCATCACAAATTTTCTACCATCTATACACACAACTACACTACATCTCTCTAAGTGTCCAACAAAAATAAAAATGATTTTTTCAGTAAAAAAAGAAAAAAAAATGTATTTGATTCTTTTGATCTTGTTTTCCAATCTCTGTAGCTTTCCTTAAGAGTTTTGTTTATATATACATGTTTTACTTGTAAATATATTACTTTGTTTAATTATTAATTTACTTAACTCATAGTCGATTTATTTTTTCTTAATTGTCCTGTTCATTTTATTTCTATTTTCTTTTATAAACTCTTTCTCTGTTTTATATCAAAGGGCACATTTTTAAAATGTCCCACACACTACATATATTAAAATATATATTTATTTGTTTGTTTTATCCTTTTCTTTTGTGTAAGTGAAATTGTTTAATATATAATATGCATATGTATGTAGTAAAAAAGAAATAATATTAAGAAAATCTTATAGATTTCGTTTGATATTTTGTTTGTTTATTATTATTTTTTTCCATTTATTCTCTCACTCTGTGGTTTATTTTGGATCTCGTTCATCGTGATCTCCCCTCGCTGTGTGTGTGTGTGTGGTTGGTTGATATATTGATGGGGTGTATATAGTGTGGGGGATGCATAAATTGTTAAAACCTTTCTCGACGTGACTTTCCTTTGGCCAATTCCAATTGTCATCCCCAATTATATATTCAAAGTTGATGATTTAGTTGGGATTGTGACGTGACGAATGACGATTGATGGGGGAGATGGTGTGGTAGTAATTAAGGATTTGTTGTTTTTGTGTTAACGTTTCTTTTAATTATTGTTTTTTTTTTTTTTTGTTTATGTTTGAACAAAATCTGGATTGAATTGTTTAGAAAAATAAAATAAATTATAATAAAACTCAGAACATGTTCTGTTGAATGGTACAAACAAAAAGAAAGGGAAATTGTGACTGGGAGAGAGCAGCAGGATGAGGAGATGCATTGGTTTGGTTAGTACATAAGATTAGGATTCAATTCTAGGCTAATTTTGGTATTTGTGGCAATGATTTTCAGGGTAACAAACTACACTTTGTTCTTCTTTTTTTGTGGAAACTATTCTTTTTTTTTTTTTGCAAATTTTAGTGTTTTAATTTAGTTTTTTTACAATATGGTCGGAGGATTGGTTTCTTTAAATTTCAATTACCCAGCACATGGACGTCCTCTTGTTCCTGTTCACGTTGGCGCACGGCTACAGCGGTCTCCACAAGTAGGTACAAACATTTGAATTTATCTTTATCGTCACGGATTACACCTGAAATATAGAAAGTGAGAGATTTAATTTAGTAACGATAGTATTGGTATCGGTGGGAAAATAAGAGGAGGGACGTAGGAGGCATACTTGTCCGTCCGTGCAGGATGACTGAAGACTGCTCGCTGTTCCATCACCTTTTATGTCAAAAAAGGATTTAGACAAGGTGTCATGCAACTACTTCATCATACTTGAATTAATTGTGTGAATTTCTTAAGCAAACACCAGAGGCACAATCTTTTTAAAATCCGTGCATTGGTATAATCAGCAGAACTAAAAGAGCTGTCGCCGGTGCATTCGCAAGTATTCAGACAGAAGTGAGGGCAAAACTAAATATTTGTTGTCAACAAAAACGGGAACTCAAATCGGACAGAATCTCACAGCAGATAGCTATAACTTCGAGGATGTAAGGGACTTTGTCTACCTTGAGTCTGCTATCACTATCTTTCGGTTTCGGCGATGTAAGCAGCATTCATGGATAATGGTTCGAGGTTTAAATTTGGCTTAAGTGAAAGACGCCAGCTTTAGGTATTGGACGCATTCAACTTTACTCTCTTTAGTTGAAAGAGAGCCGGAGATACCAGACTTTATATCATGAATTGTCCAAGACAACTTGAATTGGACGCCACCCTTATAGTAGTTTTCGACAAAAGTTTGTTATCAAACTCTGTTAAGGGATTTTAAAATATCAAGCGTAACAATCTTATTTGCACCAAAGTGTTGGGGATATTCGTTCCACTTCACGGTGAAATATGCCATAAAATCACCAGATGGTTTGGACTAAGGAGTTGACAACTGGAATGCGATTGTAAATGAGCGTTTGGGATTGATACTGAGACAGCATTTGAGTAGACGTGCATATGCATTGGTTGTTTGGTGGACTAAATGTTCGCGCCTCACTAACTCAAGCATTCACGAATGACGTTGCAGTACTTTCTATTGGGTCTGCTTCAAAGCGCAGATTGCTCTGGGTGTGTTTGACGGCTAGTCTACTAGGATTGGACTTTCGTTGAATGAACTTGTTGTCTCCTCCAGAAAGAGCAATTGACTCTACCAGTGGTTAAGGGCGTCACAAACCCACGCTCCGATGAAGTGCAATTTTTAGAAATAACACTGGTTGGACACTATCGACTTCCTAACCGTTGAAAGAAAGAAAAGGGTTTGGTGGCACTACAGGGTGATTATACTTAAGACCTTTCCTATTATGTGCAGCGTAAATCCTTCGAGTGATCTACGGCTTCACCTGTATAGATATGTACAACGAACTGTATGAGCTGTTCACCGAAATCGCTCTATCGAATCGAATCCAATTGCAACGACTTAGATGACCAGGACACTTTGAGATGTTGCAAATCAGTCAGAGTTTCTAACTTGAGTAGCTTCCTCTACCTGTGCTTTTAATCGAAGTGGTATAGTCCAAGGGTTAAGACAAGACATGAATGCATGTTCTCGAGGCCCCACCTCGAACTACAATCAGTTACTCTAGCTTATAGATATTTTTTTTGACTTACCTTTCACCATATGACTGCTTGGAAGCATTACACTCTGCGCCGCTGACGACGACGTCAGTGTATTGTTATTATTGTTCGTATTTGTATTGTTGTTGTTATTGTTAAGCACATTATTCGGTGTTGACGCTGTCGATGAGGTGACTACTGTGGCTTCTGCTCCGACCGTCGCAGCTGCCACTTCCGCTGTTGAATTCGCAGTTGTAGTTGTTATCACGTGATTAGCTGATGTATTTGATTCGTTACCAGATTGCACTACAACTTGTGTATTCTGATTGTTGGCACCCCCTCGAGATAGACCAATAGGAACTACAAAATAAATTCATCACAACCTCGTAATTACACATGAAAAGTTCGAGAAAAAAAACTTACCAACTGTGCTTGTGGTATTACCACTCAACGGATGTGGTAACTGTGGCAAATGCGCCAAATGCGGATGTGGGGCACTCCAGTAGGCGGCATTCGATGGACTTGTTGTCACTTCTTCGGTACTAAAAATAGACCCGCATTTGGGATATAAAATTAACACAAGAAGTTGGCGAGGACTAAGAAACGCATTCAAACAAAAAAGGGACACACAAGGATGGCTTACCTTATGACACCCTGCCATGCGTCAGAGTTCTCGAATTTGGAGTTGTCTTCCTCGCTGGGTGAACAGGACTCGTATTCATTTACGCTATCATCTTCGGATCTAAACAAATGGACAAAAGGTTTTGTTTGTTTTAAGAATAGGTACGCAATTTGGGGGCAAGGTTACCTCCGTTTCTTGATAGCAGGCTTTTGAAACGTCGGATTGGGATTATTTTGAATTATTTGATTAACGGTTTGGGTATAGAAAAAATTATTACGGGGATATGGACAGAATTGAAAAGCTTGAGGTTGCCGGGGATGGGTAAAGGGATATCTTGAAGCTTGTATAAGTTGTGGATGTGAGGGGGACATTTGTCGGCGGAATCTTTTTATATGATTTCTGAAGAAGTACAGGAGAGAGAATGAAATGGAATTGTGGTTACCTGTATATAACGCTATCATCGTACTCCATTTCTGGTTCAACTTTAACAACTTGACCACCCGGTGTTTGAACAAAATGATGACCCAATGCGGTGAGTACATTAGCAACGCCATCATGAACTTCTTCGCCTTCAACTTCTTCTGTAGCTCCAACGATCTGTTAAAAGCAAAAGACTCGGTTATATTTCACATGAAAATATGAAAAAGGTTCCAAGTTGACTTACAACTTCAGAAGCTGGACTGCCAGTAATAGGATTGGGAGCATTCAATCCGGATGTGTTAAGGCTTGTTGAACTCATTGAAGAGCTGTTCAGCTTTTTACCACGCCTCGAAATTGTGTAATGCAGGGGATCGTTACCCTCTCGACGAATCATCTCGGGCAAGATTCGACGACGAGCATTGATAAACCAGTTACAGACCTACACGTAAAATATATTCAATGAAATGCAAACGTCAAGTCAACAAGTTATCTTACCTGTAACACTGTGAGATTGGCTTCCTGTGATAGGGTGAGTTTCTCGGCATCGCTTGGATATGCATTATATCTGTGCTCGTAGAGCCATCGTTTAAGAATTTTCACCGAGTGTTTTGGAAGATTTCCACGGCGTTTACGCACCGATGCACTATCCAAGTTGGCACCATCGCTCGAATCGAAAATATCCTTGATATCTTTGATGTCTTGCATGTCGGATATATCATGCATATCCTGGTGATTATCTCTGCCTTCATGATCTGAACCGGATTCGTCAGCACTTGATGTCGATTGAAAGCGATCACGTGCTGGAGAAAACAAAGCAACATTTTCATAGTAATCATTGTCAAACTAAAAAGGACTACTCAAACTTTATCTACACGCTTCCAAGAGAAACATACGTTAACAAATACATGTGCACAGTCATTACAGACTAGTGTACAGATTGGAAATTTCCCACAACATCTGAACGATAATTATTGAAAATAACAGTAAACAGGGAACGTACAGTAGGAACTGATATGCGTTGGCTTTATATTGCGTACAGAACTGAGAAAAAAATGCGAGGTAGAGTAAGAGCATATTCATACTCATTACCAATTATTTGCCGGCACACAACATCGACGAATTGGATAGAACGTCACCATAGAATGTTATAACTCTGAGGTAGTAGGGAACTTTGTCTACTATCTGCTATCACTTCCGGAAACGACGTGTCATTAGTAATCAAACGAAGAGGTACTCGCATCAATCACTTATTTTCGGTTGAAAAAATAATTGAGAAGCTAGGCTCTATTCGGAACAAATAAGGAGATTCTACGCAAGACCCTAACCATTCTCAGTCCTACTCTATGGCGCTGAAGGATGAATTCTATCGAAGGCCGAGAAATTCATCGTTGTTTTGACAGGCTTGAAACCAGGAGATTTTACCACAAGCTATACGAGCTGTACAGCGACATTGACATTTGAGACACGACACTTTGTCCAGCAGTCTTTGAATGTAACTCGTAGTAGAAGAGTGGCGCACACAAGTAAAAGAGGACCGTAAGCAACTTGGCGGTACACAATTCGATGCTAACTGGAGAGACTTGTTGGTTGCGGTCCAGGTTAAGGATAATGTACTTCAAAGGCGGAATATCAACGAAACTTGTCCACGACCTACTAAAGGGACGCGCACTCAGGCGGATACGTATGACTGACACAAACAGGCTACTTTTCATGAAGAAGCATTTGATCAAACCAAAACAAAAACTTGGCTCAAGCTCGAGCTCAGTAAAGTTTAAAGCATCTCAAGCAATGAGTCTCTTCTACGGATTCACTACTACACACCAGCACTACACTCAAATCTGCTCCATAAAAAGCGGAGAATATTCAATGGACTGAAAGGGTGATGCCGTCTATTTAATCTAAACCAATGAAATTGTGTAAATCATTTGTAATGAAAAGAGGAGAAATTCTCATTGGCCATTTCTACACTTATGGACAAGGTGAAAGCAGCAATTCTGGAAAAATGCTTGGGAATGGCCAAGATAGAAAAATTACCAAGTGTATGACCATAATTCTTCCATTTAATTTGACTCCCTAGTACGTCTATGTTTCCAAATCTGTAAGCATTCCTATCTGTGAATTTATTTCAGTTGAATAAAAAGGCTTAAACGACTGTAAAGCTCGAGGGAAGTTATTTCACCCAGCGAATCGAGATTCTGGTGAAATGTATGATACGTGTGAACTTCTAAACAATTTTTTTGAGAAATAAAGACTGTTTACTGGAAAGGAACTCCGAAATTAACTCTATTGCTCTATTTTTGGTTCACAATACATCTGAAAGAAAAAGTGCCACCAATTGGTACGCTTGAAGTCTAATTTCCAATAAAGGATTCACTTACGCTCATCACTGTTTATATCTAGTTATTGTGTTCTTCAATCGAAAAATTGGTAAAGAATTCAAGAAAGACGACCACTTATTAGAAAAATGTTTTCCTTATCAAATTGTGCGGCTTTTAACTCTAAATTTCTGGTGACTTTTTAACAAATGTCAGATCTTAAACAAAAATATTACTGATAACCTGTCAAAAAGTTAAACCGGGTGGAAAGGCGCCTCACCACCAGCCCGCCCCAAACCAACCAACCCACAAACAAATCACAACAAAAACAACATTTTTTATGAGGAAACTCTTCTTAAATGTCAAATTTTCAATTTTCCTTTTACACGTTTCTCCTTTTATTTTTTTTTTGGTTTTGTCTTCTTTTGCGCCATCGCATAACGAAAACGAAACAAGCAAAATAAACACGAAATCCACGCACACCACTAAAACCTCTTCAAATACGAATGAAAAGGGACAAAAATAAATTTTGACATTTAAACGACAGAGGGAGAGAAGGAAACGAAAAAAAACCAAAGTAGGCGCAATTTGGTGTGAATTTTCTGTTCTTCGTTTTCATGCAAACTACAGACGCCATATTGGTGGTCTCTTACTACAAAGAAAACCACCAACTAGCCCATTGCAATTGCATCCAATTATTTGTACATTATTGCAATTCTATTCATGCAATGAGGTCTGGGTTTCTTTCCCTTTAGAAATAGAAACAGAAATGACAGCCTACTGTTGGGGGGGAAAAAAAAAAAACTCAAAATTGACAACCAGAATGTCACATTACGTAATTTGACAATTTATCGATGGTTAAGTGGCAGAGAGGCGGCATTTATGTCTGCCAAAAGTGTTATTGGTTTCCAATTTCACTAGCGAGTATGTATTTACCTTCATGCTGGATGATTTGTGCTTGAATCTGTGCCTCCTGTGCCATGTCCTGGATATCCTGACGTATCTGACGATCGAGGGCTGAGTTCACCTCCTCATGGCGTACCAAAGAATCGGGGGAAATCATTTTTATTTCAAATTTTCTTCAGATTTTTACAATCCAAGTTGTTTCTTCTATTTTTTTTTTTTTTATTTTCTCAGTTTTAGCTTCGATGTCACTCACAAGCCGAATTGAAGATTACCACGAGGGGCAGCTCTGTGGGGGGAAGAAAAAGAAAATTAATACACAAAATTAAAGAAAAAAATTGAATCAAATTTTCAATCATGGAAGACAGGAAAAACTTGAGAACAAAAAAAAAAGAAAAAAAACTAAACTACAACCGACCAATATAATAAAAAAAATTTATTCTTGTCCTCCTCCGCCGGACAGCGATAACGACAACGACAACGACGTACTGCACACGATAAGTTTTCACAATTTGTCGATTGTCGCATCAGAATAATTTAAAAAAAAAATTTCAACAAATTTCAGCGGCTAACGCGATTGTTATTATTTTTGCAAAGTAGTTTACTTTTGGTGTTTTGTATATTGAATTAATGGGGGATCTGCCAAAAAGAAACTTCAAAAAATTTCATCTGAGGAAAGACTTTTTCCCACAGTCAACTCTGACAGCTGTCACGAAACGAATGAGAGATTACTGAAGAATGGTGAAAAATTTTTGACGGCAAAAATGCTATTGGATTGCGTTAGTTGGAAGACGATGGGTATAGTGATGGACTGAAATAGAAAAGTAACGCGGTAAAATTTTCACTAAAATGGCGGCGCATTTTATTTTTTTTTTCAGCTTTCTTTCAGTTGGATATTTTAATGCATGAGTTTCTGTGTGTGTGTGTGTGTGTGTAGCGCCGGCGGTGATTGACGTTTCAAAAGAGTATATAGAAGAAGAATGGGTAGAGGGATGATGCAAGAATGCAGTGTTACCAGGTTAGAAACCTTTGAAAATGGTTGGAGGATGACGATATTGAATGGGTGTCTAAAAAGATTCGAAAGATTTATAACTTTTAAAAGATGATTCATCACACAAGACGTGACTAATCTTTTGAGTCATCGTGCCCAATGCATTGTTGCTATTAAAGCTTTTCAAATTATCCCTAGTTTTTAATGAATAGCCTCAATTTTGCCTGTAATATTTGAAATATCCCTATAGTTGACTTAAAGTTATTAAGTGCTTAGACAGTGAGTGTATTCCGCTTAATTTCGATCTTGACTTACAGCGTCAGCCCTGATCGATCGCTTTGAAAAGCAATGGTTAGGGTACATCTTGCGTAGAAGTATAGAGCTTCAGATATCTGCTAGTAATTTGGTCATAGTAGACTAAAGCTGGCTTCTCGCAACGATTTGTGTTGTGCGTGTTTTGGTTTGAGCACAAACGGAAGAGACCTAGTCTTCATTGCAGACTCTGAACACTGCATAGAGAAGCTTATCATGACAAATTATTCTCACAAAGGTGTGAAATTGAGTGTCTCGAGTTGATGGGAGGTTTGCTGAGATTCAAAGCTGTAACACCCTGCACAGCACGGTGCATTTAGACAATCGCTGGCTATTGGGAGTTGTTCATCAGAAATGCATTGGCAAAAGACAATACAGAACACTCATCCTGCGAGTTCTGCTGTATTCGTATAGCGTTGACTTCTGGATGATAAGCAGAGCAGATACTGCGTTCCTTCGAAACAAAAATGCTTCATCGGATATTTGGTACGATTCGACAAAAAGGCGAACTCTACGAGCTGTATCAAGATGAGGATGTACTATACGACACATCGAGTGAATGGACAAAATCAAGAGAAATTTTGAACCACAGTCCTCAGGTTCAAGCTATCGTGAAGATGTTTGGCTTGGCAAACTGGTAGAAACTTGCCCGGGATCGACTGCTGTGTCACAGGCATACTGTTTAAGGGTTGAGAGCCCTTTGAGCAAGTGAAGTCGATAAGATCCTTAAGCTATGCCACATATTCCACTACAATTGTTTTGAAGAATCGGTGAAATCGACGGCACCGAAAGAGCTGACAAACTGGCCAAGCGGGGGTCAGGGCAATATTTGCAGTCATTTTTTAAAGTTGACCAACCAAGGGTGGAATAGTTTATATAACTGTGTTAGGAAGAGACTTGGGCCGATTACAACAAAACAACAACATACGGGTTTAAGCAAATGAGGACTAGATATTGCAGGAATCGTAACCGTTAGTATTATTATTAAGGCTCTGCGACTGACGCATATGGCACTGCGACCTAAAAGATCTATTGTGCCTGGTAACCGTCAGTATAGGCTACTGACCAATAGACCATGCAGCCAAGCTAGGCATTCCTCACAACACTTTTTGTCGAAGCTGCAAGTATAACAGCAAAAACGAATCTCTGTTCTTCTTTTTAAGAAAAAGTCCAGCCCTGGCGAGAGTCAAACAGCACACTCTATGCAAACTCTTCTTTGACGATCTCCAAGAGGATTGGAGAACTAATTCTATTTCTTAACTCCACAGGTTGGACCTATCAACACATAGGCCAACAACCAGGTTAAACCAGTTGTGGTTCAAAAACGGCGCATTCTAGCGCAATTCGGGTTCTCTTTCAAACCACCACCTGTGTAGGCGTGTACCAACAAAAATTTTAAAAAAGAGAGAGTGGGGTCGAAGAGAACTTTGACATTTCGCTAATTAGTTTCGCATAAAATACATTCGCTAATTTTGGTCTCCGTTGCATTAAATTCTTTCTGTTTATGAATTTTGACAAACTAAAGTTCGACTAATCTTAACCCTTTCGACCCGATTGGGACTGTATCCCAAAACAGAGTTTCTAGCGAGGCATTTTCGGGTCGGAAGGGTTAAGTAAAATAAGAACCTCTAAACCCCTCTTCCTTAAAACAAACTTCTTCATGCGGGTAACACCACACCATCATATATAATAACTGACACTCCAAAGCACAATCGCCGATAAATAAAAACAAATAAACATGGCATACGTTTGACGTTAAATATACGTCAACCGATTGGAAGAAAAAACAAAAATCCCCATCATACCACTACCATAGCATCAATCTACAAAAAGAAAAAATTACACACTACCACACTGGAACGTCACGTCACAAGCACATAACATTGCGCATGTACACAAAGTGAAAATGAAGATTATTTGACACGAAACCATTTTGACATTTTCCCCAATCAAATTTGATGTTTAAAACTTTCAAAAAACTTTTTTTTTTTTGTTATTCTTCCATGACAATTATGAGAGTGTCCGTCATTTGAAAGTTGCCGCTTTCAAAATACAATAACAAACCATTTGTTCTGAAGAAAACGAATTATTTAACGAAAATAGATGAAATATAATTCATTTATACACTTTACACAAAATGGCGGACTTTTCTTCTTTTTTTTTTCCAATAAAAAATTTAAATTCTACATGCAAACAATTTCTGAGACTTTGGTCAATACTTACTCCACTCTTAATCTTTCACCATTTTCGTTTTTAGAAACTTCGCGAATCACTGTCGTTTTGTAAAAAAAAAAAAAAACCTTAAATTTCCAGTTGGACAGCGCCAAATTATTTTGGCTCCGTCTCTGAATGTCAAACGAAACCAGAGAGAAAAAAAAAACACGAAACTTGTAATGAACGTCAGTCAGTAGAGATGGCAAAAAATTATTGCGGTTTATTTTTTGATTAGAGGTTTTCCGCTTAAAATTACTTGCGGTTTGACCGTTTAATTTCTTTTTTCACGTTTAGCGGTTTTATTTACAAAAACCCAATGACACTTGGTCGACACTTTTTGATGGGAAAACTCGGAAATAACTTGAAACTTTTTTCGTCTGTATACAGTATACACCTTTTCTCACCGCACAACGAATGAAATTACAATAAAAATGCAAAAAAAAAATACGAATGTCGAACGGTGAATAGGCGCAGAAGAATTGGAAAGGCAAAAAAAAAGAGGGAACGAGAAGAAAAAAAAAAAACTAGGTAAATTGACAGCAATGCCGAATGATGGTACAAAAGAGAATACCAGAAATAGAAACAGACAGGAAAGAGAAAAAGTGTTTTGCGCGTTTTTTTGTTCTAGTTAGACAGCGGGGTGCGTTCGCACTGAGTGTTAAAAAAAGTCAAGAGGTTATCATGACGAGTATGATTTGACAGAAAATTATGCGTGGACACAGAGTTTTAAGATAACTAACGGATAGATAGAAATTTAAACACTTAGGTCCAACATTTCGAACACAGCAGACAGTATTTGTGAAAAGTTTAGCAATAACTTCTTACACTTACCCTCGGAAAGACTTACATGATCCGCTTTACCTGACCGAGCCACCTCAGCTATTGGACCTTCACCTCGCTTCATAAACGAAGTATCTGCCATTTATTTTCCTAAAGGTTGCGCTACAGTCCCGGGGTGAATCTGGGCCACAACTAACCCCCTGGGCTTTTAGCTAACTGCTTCCAATTACGAACTTCAAGTTGGTTTAAGTCCACCTTTGCTTATGCACGCTAGCTTAAGGCGAGGTCTTTCTCTACTGCGTTGTGCCTCCAAACAGGTCCAAAACCTGGACTGTTTGCTAAAGTAAGTTTCAACAGGTGACAGGCTTCATCACAGTATACCTACTCCAAAATTACGTCAAAGAGCTAAGCTGTGGACAAGACAAGTATCTATGAGTATTGTTACGTAGAATATGTTAGAGGAATACCAGAATAAGGATATGTGGGGCCTCTTACTGTTCTTGATAGAAACCAGAAAAGTACTACTACCTAAAAGATTTTCTGTGTCAAGTACAATTTGAGAATGTTAGTATCCCAAGCAAGATCGCGGTCATGGAGGAACCTTAGAGTCGTGATTCCGAATGATGGGTTGACTGTTGTTGTCCACTTCGATGTATGGCGGGACAATAGCACAAAATACAATTAGTAGGTCTTCCAAGGAAAGTCAAAAATTGTTGAACTGCTGCATAAGTGGACAAAAGAGCTCCTTCCGGTTTGAAAGGGTGCAACTTATTTGTTATCTCGTGGAGGGCTTTATTTACATATCCATCGCACAGTTGGCATTACGGACAATCTCCTTTGATATACGTACTAATGCAGATTTTTAAGGAACAAGGTCAAGTTGAGTTAGTCAAATTGGAAGAAATTCGATTCCCCACAATTCATCGATGTTGAGTGACTCAAGAACTCCGTTTTTGGTTCAACAGATTTTTAATCCATTTGCTTCCAAGGCTTTCAATAGGGAAGGTCAGGTTAGAGTGGTAGACCAGAGTAGAACTTTTCTTATACCACATGGATCTGGAGTTTTTCTTCAGAAACTATCCGCAGAATCAGCAGGAACTTGTTATAAAGTGCTAAGAGGTGCATATGCTGGTGTCAGCCACTTCGTTAAAATGGTGGAAGAAGGAATCCTAAACAGTCTCTTCTTCGAGCTGAGAGGGCAAAAAATGTACAGAGAACGTTGAGACCTCCACACTGACCTTTCCTTCAAAGAAACCACACATGCATTTGATTTGTATTGTAAAATGGGGGAAAATAAGTTCATTAATCGTCGGACTTCAGTGACTGCCACAGTACTTTCTTTGGCACGTCGGGAAAGACATTTTTGAGGTCAATAAGGATACCATCGATATTTTGTTGTTATGATGTGGAGCGTGTAGATGGCATCTGTTAATTTATCGCTCAAGAACCCAAACTGGTTGTCACATTGGCAATGGTTCTAATAGTATTTCCTTCCAAATTTTTAGGCGATGTGACAATTTTTATCCCACGATAGCTGGACAAACATCTTACGTCAACTTTATTTCTATGGAACAGGACTAAATTACTCTTCCCCGATGTGTTTGAAGAGCCATTGTTGACAATCTTGTTACAGTACCGCGAGAATTCCACGAAAAAGTCCAGTCTAACTCGAGTGTTTTTTCACTTTTAACAAACAATTGTTATTGAAACATTTCATAAAGTGCGATATAACATATAACTTAATACATATGACTACCTATGTATGTATGTAAGAACAAACATTGCTTACTTTTGTAGAAACACCCTGGTATAGGTATTTCCATTGTTAGGTACTTAAAATTTATATTGAAACTTGTGTGCGATAGGTTGTTTATTGGACTTTGGTGGAGCGGATTGATTCAAGAACAGACTAAGAAACTGTTCATTTTGTGTCTCAGTTAGAGGCATTTCGAGCTCACTACAACTCTTGATGATCTCAGCACAGGCTCTCAAATCCTTGCGGTGATCTAAACAAAAATTATTTTCATTACTATTCACATTTGTGTAACTGCAAACTCACATTGATAGTTGAAGAGAAGACCAAGACAATTACTGCATGACTCACGTAGCTGATATTGTAGAAAGAGCTCGATTAAACGATGCACAGCATCGACATTCTTCTGTCGAAGGAATGAAGTGCACAACGATTGAGATCTAGAAAAGAAATAAAACTATGAAATGAAAGAAAACTCTCAACCAACAACTGTTTTACTTACCTTCTTCCAATCAATCCTTGTAACTCTTCATATTCCTCAAACAGTTGAGCAGCAGACTTTTGATCAGAGAACCATTCACTGGCGAAACAACTCTTCCAAACGCAAGCCAATCCAAAGATATCCTTCTGCTCGTCGTATAATTTTTTTGCTAATTGCATTAGACCCACCAATACGGCATCACTTTTTGTCTCTAGTGTCTCCTCTGAGATTGTTTTGAATGCAACTCTAATCATGCGACGTCCTTCGTCATCTTTGCAACTAGAGAAACCTTGATCGAGTGTTTGTAGAGCTCCTTCTGAGCTGCCACTTCGCCACATAGCCATTGCTTTGAAGGGAGCCAATCCTGCGTATATCTTTAGTAGAGGATTCTTCTGTAGCTTACAGATTTCAATGAAATCCTCAATTTGTTGGGTTTTACGCAACGTGCTTAAGTACTTGAGGCATTCAATGAGGACGTCCTAAGTAAGAAAAGAATTGAAGATGTGCGTGTTAGAAAATTTATTCAGAGAAAGTTTGGAATTGACGGAGGATAAGGTAAAAGTGGTGCTCCTCGACTACAGAGAAAGGTTGCTTTGTCGCGAATAGTGACTTGCCAAGGATTAGAAACTTTTGAGTAACTACACCTTATCCTATCGGATACTTGCATCAGGTAAGAGATAGGAATCTTCCGTGATAACCATGCGACAGATGAATGTTTGTTTACGTCTTGTTATATATCTAGTCGATATAGTCTGCATGCATAGCACCTTAAGTATTCTACATCTAGGTCAAGTGCGAATCATGACTAATCCAGATTCAGAGTGGATAGGTCATTTTCATCTACAAATAGCGTCAAAGGAATTCCAAAAGGATTACTAAACTTGGTCAGGTAACAAATTTGTAACAATTCATGTTGTAAAACCATTGTGAAGGCGATAAACTCTAAACGGAACTAAAGAAGTAATAAATTTATAGTGCGTGTTTGAGAAATGCACGCTACCCCCTTGGGATTCAGCCGTTATTATTGGACTGGAAACGAAACTAAAGATATGACGTGTGCTGGCGTGATATCATCCGTATCGTAAAATTTGGAGGCAAAACGATTTGCGCACCAAAAAAAGGAGCGCTACCGTCAAAAACCTTTTAAATAAGCGTTCCATAGCCTATCATAACTATCGATTGTAGGTAGCCCTTCTTGAATTCTCATATAATTAACCGCATGTTATCGTTTTTATTGCGTCTGTAGCCAACTAAGCACGACATTTTAATCAATTAATAATGCAAGAGACTATTTTTGGAACTTTTTTGACCGAGTTGTCTTTGTAAAGGTCATTCACTCAATCATTTGAAATATTCAAAACTCGCCTTTGATGGTAACATCCTCCAAGCGATGCATTGCTTGATGAGATAAAGAAAATCCAATTTGTTCTTAATTTCCAAAGTTGACAGCAATAGATTGTCCAATTGTGGCTGTGACAGTGATCGTATATCCAATCCTAGTTCTGGTGAACGAATTGATTCTAAATCTTGTAAAACTCCCTTCTTAGCCAATGCAACTGTCTGACCAATTGATGGTGTTGGTGAACTACGACCATCCGACTTTTTCATCAGATTCTCACGAAGGGATTCCCATTTTTTTGTTTTCTTTGTGACCAATTCATTGGTAAAGGTGTCAATAACATCGATTTGTGTTGATTTCTGAATTGATGGCCACAAGAAATTGATGCAGTTTTGTAGATGTAATAAAGCCTTGGGTGATCCTGGTGATGATGAGAAGCGAGTAAGCAAAGCCATTTTGTTGTTGTTGTGGTGTCTTGTGGAGCGCGAAAGCCTTATGGTTATTGGTTTGGTTTGTCCAAAGAAATGTGGCTTTTCCTTTTAGCAATGCATTGTTGCCCCCGGTTACATAAAAACACCACCAAATATTTCTTGAGGTGTTTTCATATCGTGTTTTCGTGAAAGTAAATTGTCTACTGGATAATAAAAGTTGGGTAGAGAAATGTCAGTTTTTGACAGAAAACTAGTACGATGGTGGGTGGTAATATTTTGGTACAATTTTAGCTTTTGGTGGTTTGCTGTTTAGCCATCTAGTGGTGGTTAGTTTAGGTTTTTTTTTATATTGAAGGGACGGTTATTTTTGAAATGAGAACTTTCTAATCATTGTACATTGTATGAAGAAGTGTAAAGAATGTGTAGGATTTGCTTGTGATCTGTAAAAAATAAAATAAAGGACTGTTAAGTTTTGAATAAATTGAAACGAACCGTATGATACGTACTTCTTTAAAGGAGATCAAGCAAACTTCATGGAATGTGATGGCGTTCAAATTTGCAGGCCTCTGTGCACGGCACATTATGATTTGAATGACTTTCTGATACTGGATTGAGTTCTTGTACCAATTGGTGTTATAAGCAGCTTCTCCAATGTTAAGACTCTGTCCAAATGTATAAATGAAATGAGATATGTAGTCGAGAAAAGAATTGTGGAACAGAACTGCTTTTACAGCTGTTTATCCATGAAGTCAGCTTGTTAGAGTTGGGATATTTAAAAAAAAAAGAAGACTCATCATTCGTTTGAGTCAGTTTAAGTCAGAACCGAGGTCGAATATGTTAGCAAAAGACATCCTTTCGAGATTGATGAGATTTTATACACAAAGATATTCGCACTGAAGGATAAGTGACTCATTAATCAGGATATCATATCAAAGTTAGGTAAACTCTTCTTAACACAAGTCTCCTTAAGATGCATTCTAGGTGTGGGGTGATAATCAACCACGATACACACAAACAAGAACCTACATCTAACATTGAAGACTTGAAAGTAATCCGATTCATGTTAGCTACAACTTTTAGCTCCCCAAAGACTTGAGTGTACGCATATGTTATGAAACATTACATTGAGAGCTCTTGTAAGCGGCAACAGAAGACTTTTTTTCTTAATTATTTTACAGCGTTCTCCTCATCCTCGTCGTCTTATTAACGTTAACGTGTATATCTCCAACGCAGATACATGACATCCATACACCATACCTCTCGCTAGGAGGTAACGTGATAAATTGATTTTTAATTTCAAAAAGAAAATCTTAAGATAGACAGAGAGACAAAAAGACACGACAGGAATCAGTCACTTAAAGCAACAGGATTTCAAGGATACAAGTGGGTTGATGTAGCACGATGAAAGCATTTTTTTTGTGTGTGTTGCGCTTCTTAAGTTCTATCATCACCTTTGGCACTCTCGGGAAGAGACTGGAAGTGGATAATAACCATATTGAAGTGAGAAGTGATGCAGCAGTGCCGCCGCCTTTTGTGAAAACTCCCAAGGACCCAATTGAAACTCATTGAAGGGTGTTTCCAGTTACCCCAATCTCAATGCCACTTTTGCTTCGGGTATACTTGGGGTATATGTGTGTGTTTGGTACTAGAGACTTCCTGCAGGATCTACTGAACCAGATAAAATGCCTTAAAAGCTTTTTTCTTATGTAATCGACTTTATGATAATCATATCTTTGTGCATTTGTCTGGTGGCGTGTGTGATGGTGGTGATGAGTGTTTAAAGTGGTTGAACTTACCGATGTCATAAGCATATCACCGAGTAGGCTCGTCTGGAATACTTTCATTATCTCGTACAACATGAACATGACAAATTTGATGATATCCAGGCCGTCGGTTCCGTTCATCACTTGGAATCCCACAAAGCACAGTACGAACGAGGACGAGAGAAAAGTTATAAACACTGGCGAGCTAAAAATCACATTCACTTCGTCCATCAAACTAAAGGGGAAAAGGCACAATTCAATCACTTTGCACATAGGTTTACCATCCCTGTTACTTACTGTAGAACAATATCGTGGTAATGAGCGATAATCGACAAGTCCTTGATGTTACCTTTCACGCAATGCCTCTTGTTCAATCGCATGGACAAGGCATCCAAATGCATACAAATCTGCAGTAGAATACAGGTTAATAACGCATCACTTCCCAGGACACACAAGGCGACCATCTGTGATGTATGAAACTGTTGGACAATCACTGAAAAGAAACGCCAACCGGAGTTGATCTCGAAAGGATACCAGAAGTAGAATTGGAGAATCGTTTTCAGATCGCCATTGACATGGTCAAAGGTGAAGAAGTAGTAGTACAGCGAGGTGCCAGTGTAGAACGACACATTGAACCACATGACGAACGTCACCGGAATGGTCAAGAATAGGATCCTTCGATGGTAATCCTTGAGAGCGTATGCTGCCATCTGACTTTCGGTCACGGGGAATATCTCATTCAGTGTGTTGAGTAGTTTATTGATTTTCGGAAGGCTCTTGAATATGCACAGGATCTTGATCTCCGACAGGACAGAGTAGATGATATATGTCATAAGAGCTGTGCCTTCCATCATGTTCTTAGAGGTTTTCAGGAAATCGATCTCGTACAGGAGTTCACAGACAAGAGCCAAATTAATGCTGAACAGCGTGAAGAAGAAATTCACAATTTGCCACTTGTGGTCCCAGTAGCTTGTCTTGGGCCAGAAAATCACTCCGATTCCATTGAGCACCCAAGCGGGTACTTTCATGAAGTTTTTGAACGTGTACGGATTGAATGGAGGTTTCTTGTTTTGCTCCTCTTCTTCTGCCGGTGGTGTCTCCATGTTTTGTAAAATACTGAAGATGGCTGAGTGTTAGGATGTGTATTTATATGCCACTGTGGCAAAGGAAAGGTGTTGACATTGCAAGGATAATTGCATTTAATTGCTTGGGCGTTGTTTTGCTTCGTGTGAATCATTTAAATGGAGAATAATTCATTTGAAATCGATTGTGTAATTGACAAGTTAACCAAAGATATACACGTTACAGTCGTGTTTTAGAGAATGTGTCTTGTATAGGCAGACCGAAATTCTGTGGGTAATTTCATAGAAATCCGCTTCCAAATGAATCCTATAAGCAGGCAATTGTACCTGAAAGTCTGAAGAGGAGCTTGAAACTTGATTGAACGATTAAAGGCTTCGAAGGACCTAAACACTGCAACCAAGAATAGTTTGTATGCATCTTTTGATCGTTCTAAACTGGTGGTTAGGCTTAGTCTGGACTACGTTTCGAACCTTGCAGGAATCAGAGGATGTGCCCTGTGTCACTTGCGAGTGTAAAAGAGAAGCCATTTCCGAATGGTGTGAGGTAAGACGAATGCTCCCCAAGTCAGACTCTTCCTTGGATGAGCAGTTGTTGAGTTTTCAGAGCTTTGACTCCTGCTTGCTTCATTTAAGAAGTTCTTATCTTCTGTCGACCTCTGGAGACTGTTGAACTTCTAAGTAGATCCTAGTACTTCATTCTAAGTAACATTTTGAGAGTTCTATCATGGAGTCCCCAGGCTAGTGTCAGATTTGGTGAACGAAGTCCTTGCTGACAGCATTTCTGGAGCTTTGCTACGGGCTCAGAGGCATTGCTTCCGGCCGGAGTTTATGAGAACTGGACTTAGAAATTGTTTTAGCTTCGTGGTTAAGGAAATTCAACTGGAATTCCAAAACGGAAACAGGACTACGGACTTTACTTAATCTGCTGTCAACCTCCAGGTTCGATCCGCCTCCAGATGCTACAAATTGCCTTGTTGTCTGTTTCAAGAAGATGCGTTGATATATGGGCCAGCCACAGTGCATTGCTTTGGTCATTTTGTCGTTGATCCTTAGACCAGCCCTCTTACCATTCACTTGAAGTGACTGGCACATCTCGTTTAGCCTTTGGTGGCTTAGCCTCTCTCATTTTCACTCACGATTGCAGTCAGTGCATCATCAATCGCCAGAAGAAAGAGGATGGGTAACAGAGCTTAATGAATCATTTCAAGTTTACGCTTAAACTCTCTGTGTATGTCCAGAGCTCACATCAACGACATCCATTGTCCATTGTGATCATTTTAAGGCTTACTCTGCGTAAAATTTGAATTTACACTCCAGGAGATCAGAAAATGTGCTCAAGTCATTATCCAAGAGTGTCTTGCCTTGAAGTGATCAGCTACATCTGTCCCAGTTACATTCTACATCGTCGGACCATTAAAAACGTTTTGTTTATCAATAATTTGTCCCTTTTCGAAAACCGGACCATTTAAGCTCGGAATATGTTGAGGAAGTTCCTGATTTTTGCGTCTCTAAAGTCTCTAAAGTGTGAGAGGAAGAC
>OX638384.1:20483704-20605128 GCA_951813785.1 Criorhina ranunculi
GCTTAAATCCTCACACATGGGACATGTTCAAATCAAAGACGAACCGCATAAAAATCAATTAAAAAACTTTTTTTCTTCTAATCCTTGTTGCAGCCACCTGTCGCAGCCAATAAAAAATAAAAATAAAAATATAGGATAGAAAACCAAATGAAGAAAATAAAATACACCCGGTCAGCTGTGCGTGACGTTTGCAAACTGTCAGTCGTGGAGCTGCCTGGTAGCGAGACTCGCTGGTTCGTGGCTAAGAAAAAGTGGCCACGGATCGTAATTAAACAGGGTGTAGAGATACGCACACAAACGTAGCCTTGTCCAAAACTCGGCCTACTCAGAGAGTGGGCTGGAAAAATCGGATGTCTTGGGCATAGTGGGACCAATGTGGGGTGATTCGTCGGTCAACCGAAACAAAGGAATTGACCACCGAATCATTAAAAGTCTAGTGGTCAAGGGAGCAATAGCCATTTTTTAAAAGTGTGGTGAGCAAAAAAAAAAAAAAAAAAAAATAGTGTGCAAACCAAACCAGTGTCACGGGCGTAAGCTAAGCTCTAAAAGACTCTAGCAAAAATTTAAAGTAAAACTCTAAAAGCCCTTTTTCCTTTAAAGAGAAAGAAGAAAAAAAAACAAAAGGCAGTGCTGGTGGCCAAACAACCGATAGTAATAGAATCAGTGCTTCAGTAAACCTTCTCAGGTGAAAGGGTGAGTTTGAATTTTTGTGGTAGTGATTGTTGTTTAAAATCCGGAATTTATTTAGAATAGTGCATTTAGGCGACCAACGACGACGACGTCGTGGTCGCCGAATTTAAATTTTACGGGCACCTGCATTTACCCACCAAAAGCAACCCCAAGCGAGAGCAGCAACCACCAACAAAAACATAAAAAAATATTGAAATTTGTTTGCTCCAGTTGCGCTATATTTTGTTGCCTACAATTAGGCGGAAGTGGCTGAAGCCAAACTGGACCATTCCCGGACCTGCCCCAACATAAAGCAGCAGAGCTGTCCATGGGACCAGCTGTTCATCATCCTTTTTGCCATTTTTTTTTGTGTTTGTATCTTATGTACAGTAGTTAGATCACTAAGGTAGGTTAAGTTTTCTTGATTAAGTGTACTCCTTTTTGTTCTGGTTGTTGCGCGAATTAATTTTCTTTCACTTGTAAACAGTTTTTGTTTCATTGGTCGCCCTGTTTCGCGGTCGTTTTTTTTTGTTCAGCGCAGTGGATGCGAAATAACTTTTAGATACCCAGCCTACACAGAGCTCTATTTAGGTAGGGAAACCCGGGTTGCGCGGGCACGCATTGGTGCCATAATAGGCGACGGTGGAGCCGGATTTGTAGATTTTTTAGCACTAAATAAATAAAATAAAATACTTTAACGCGCTAATGTATGTATGTGCTTCGAAATGTTGTGTTTTTCTTTACATTGGGCTCATAGGAGAACAATGAGGGGGTAAATTTTCATTTCAGGGGGGGTGTGAGAAGGTGCGCTAAAGCACTTCGGCGATGATAAGGTGATCCTTAGACAACGGATGCGTCATAGGGGAAATCCAAATAAGGCCAGAGGATTTCCAGGTTGGGAGGGAAATGGCCTGCGCTGGTTTACACCGACAGCGCCCCTCAGTGTGTTGCCGTCCGTCCGATTGGTGTGATAAGGTAATTTTGGCACGTTTTATGTTTTGTAGTAGTAGTAGTTGTAGTGCGGGGACAAAAACCCACCCATCCGGCGAGCTTGGCCGCGTATCGCTAGCGTGCCATGTCCTCGCACTCGACATTCCTTTCCTTCCAACTTCCGTTCCTATCCTAAGGTCCCATCCACATCCTCGTTTCCTCCCAATTCAAATTCCCAACTTCCAACTTCCTCCTGTACCTACATATTACATCCTTGAACTCCATTTCGCATCAAATAAGTCCCAATGGTTCTGCCAAGATCTCAACAGCTTCTAGGAAGAAATGTCATCTCCAGAGAATTCACAATTCACTCTAGGGAATTCTACCCACCCTATGCCAATGCCAATGCCAATGCCTTACTGATTTGTCTCGAAATAGTCGCGCGTATTCACATGAATTGCATTCCTTTTGCATCGGTCCTTCTGAATAGAAAAAAAAAAGTCCTTTTCTGTGATTTGTTTGCTAGACCGAGAAACAGCAGCAAGGATCCGGGTGACATCGTCTATGAGTCCCATTCGCTTCTATAAAGGACTTCCATTGGTTTCGTGAAAATTTTCTAAGAGTTCTCCAAAACGATGGTTTCATATCAGCAAGTCCTTGCGACTCAGTTGTGCTTCCTAGTCCAACAGAAAGTGAAAACAAACCGAAGGAAGACAACTATAGAGAGTCAGAGCGAGAAGGATTGCGTATAAGAAGGAAAAATTGAATTTTAATTCATAAAAGGAGTTTACTGAGTTTATCAGTGTTTGTTGAAGCCAACGCTGCTTCAGGATTCCCTCTCTCTTGCTCTGTTCTCTGCAAGGATATTTAAAAAAATATATATATAAGTTAAACATGCTGTTCTACACATCCTAAGACACACCATCCGGATCCCATGCGCATTCACCATCACACCGCACCACCATATCAGTACAACAATCCGAAAGGCATAACAAGGCTTAAATTGATTTTAGCTGTTGCCACACGACGAAAATATGCAGTGGGATATCCTTGTTGGTAAGATGGCAGATTGTTAAAAAAAGCAGAAAAAAACACCAGACTTGTGTGGGGATAGGAAGGACAAAGGTTCCGTACCGCATCCTTATACACACCTCAAAGCCAAGCCCAAAACGATATAGCACACGAGAGTAAGAGATAATGGAAAATGTCACCGACAACGTCGAAGCCAACCAGCATCACAAAATGTGATTATGATGGACTAGAGGCATCTAGACCGGTCGCATGTGCCCTTATCCTTTCTTGTCACTTGAGGTGTTGCAAAGAACTTTTCTACACCAACCACATTCAGGCAGAGACAGGAGTTGTATCCCTTGGGAGCAGTACGGTCGTTCGTCGAGTCATCCATTCTCCAAAAGGGAAATGCCTTCCTTAACGTTCTTTAATGTAATTCAAAATATAAAATTAGCCTTACAAAGGATCTCCGACGAGAATTGACAGAGCGAAAAGAATGACTTTTGCTTGTTTGGCCCCTCATGGTCAAGTGAAATTAATTTTACGCGAATAGTTTTATACAGAAGGCCGACCTTTCCGACTAAACAAAATTGCTTAGTAAGACCTCATTCTCTAACGAAGAATTCCAAGTTAGAAAGTTAAAATATCCTTTTCTGGTTTCTCGCTACGGGGGTGGACTACTCTGGTACTTTCATCATATGAAATGGCCTCGAAACAATGAATAATTTTGAGGAATTTCCTTTTGCCGACATTAAAGGCAGAAATAGAGATTTAGAATGTGCTTTGACGGGATTTTCCAGAGGCATGAACAGGTTTATGTTGTTTTTCTCCTTTTTGAAAATATATACACATAGTGCCCAAGGATACGTTCCATTTGTAAAGCTCTGTGTTGCGAAGGAGCAACGGAAAATTGTGTGTGTGTTGGTGTGTGTTTCATGTTTTAAAGTTTTCTTTTTAAATTAATTTATAAGAATTTATTTGTATCTTGTGTTTCGTTTTGACAATTGAGTGTTCGAAATTCGAAATCGAATGATATTCAAAGACTACATTTGAGCCTTTATTTCTCTTATTTAAATTAAAGGATCAATTTGGAAGGCGGGAGCGAGGGGCTTCACATTGCGCGCATTACGAAAACAAAAGAAAATGTAAAAATTGTTCCATTAAAAGCCAATAAATTAAATTTTTATTTTTTTTTCGTATTCCCCTCTGGTGCTATTGAAAACGCACCATTGGAGACGGGTCGCCTCCATCTTCGAATCGATAATTCTTTGGAAATGTACTCAGAGTTTCAAAGACGACGGGTGCGAATGGAGTTGTCTCCATTTCTATTCAATTTAAATTTTTTTTTTATCTTTTCTATTTAAATGCAAACGAAATGGCAGAGGGATAAGGAAAAAAAAGAAAAAAAAAAAAAAAGGAGGAAAAAGTACTCGAATCGCACTTTAAATTGTTTTATTGGCTCGCTCTCCTTATTTCTGTGACCATCAAAGGAGCAATGACGTAGAAAGTGGAACTTAAGTATTACGAATGAGAAATTACCTGAATTATGGTTGATTTGAATATTGAATTTTCTGTTTCTATCAAGGGCGAAGTGAGGGAAGGGGAATCGAATCGATATGCAAGGATTTTATTATGAGAAAATTTATGTGGAAACATTAAACAAACATTCCTTTTGTGAGAGTGACATTAATTTGTGTTCATCGTTGACATTTCGATGAGGTGCAGGGATGACATGAGGGTTTATTCTTCCAATCGGATTTAGTCAAATGAGTTGATGCCTAAAACACAATGTCGCTTCGGCTTCGGCTTTGGTACCGTCACGTCCCATTCGCTTTGAAGATGGCTTTGAAATGACACATCTGAAATGACGTAAATAATTCTAGACACCATTGGAGTAGTAGCAGCCGCACCAACCAATTGGTTTGCTGCTTGACTTTTATTTAATTTTTTCCTTTGTTCGCAGTTTTCAAATGTCAAAAGCGAGCAAAAGTTCAACTCATCCCAACTTTTGCTTCGATTTGGAATCACGTTGCGTAGCATTAAGTTGTTCTCTTCGAGTGCTAGACGTAAAGTCAAAGCGAAAGCGACATTGTGGTTGAACTGGAAAACGTCAGGCGAAGCTGAAGCCAAAGCGCTATTGTGTTTTAGGCATCAGTCTCTTGTTATTATTATTATTGCCATACTGACACATATGGTACTGCAACCTAGAAGATCTATTGTGCCTGGAACCAGTTAGACTAGACAATCCTCGATCTTACTAATAAAGGTGAGGATATCTCCAGTCGAGGCATTACGAATGCCCTCCGTTGTTAGGTATTCCTTGTGGAAAAAGTGTTTTCTGACTCTGCAGGCAGTCACACATTCACATAGTAATATGTGTTTCACTGATTCGTCTTCCTCTAAACAGAGTCGACATTTAGATTCTTGAACTGAGGCTGCAGTGAGGACCGAGACCGAGGATCGAGAGACCGGCAAGTCTTCTGATATCGTTCCTTTTATGGTTGAGAATATTTTTAGTGGTTATGTTCAGGGGTCGGATGGCCCTTTAAGCCTGTCTGAGTCCCTGAGTGTTGTTCCAGTAGGATACGAAGTTTCGTCTTTCCCAGCTGTTCAGACTCAATCTGAACGCGGAAGTAGGGATGCCGCAGAAGGTTTCGGCACCTATGTACCTTTCTGAAGAGCCTTTCCTGGAAAGTTGATCTGCAATTTCATTGCCTTCAATTTCTCTGTGTCCTGGTACCCACCAGAGCTTGTCTTTATTTCGCGTTGAGAGGTCTTGGAGAGTATTGAAACAGCCTGTATTTGAGTTAAAGTAATGGGAACTCAGTGCTTTGAGCACTGCTTGACTATCGGTGAATAAGTTGATTGTTGCCTCCTTCATGTCGCAGTTGAGAATGATATAGGCGCAGGTATCAATAGCATGTAGTTTTGCCTGAAAGACACTAAGCCACATTCCAAGTGCCTTCGAGACTTTGTGATTAGGGCGAGCCAGCCCAGTCTTCAGTTTTAAAACCTATTCAGCACATGACATGGAGTCCTCTTAGCATTTGTTTCAGCATGTATTGCTACAGTCCGGGATCGACCTGGGTGTCAACCAACAAGCGTGTGCTGTGCATGTGCTTTCCGGCACTATTCGTCAAATCAGGGGTTTCCTTGTGGTGACCGAGTGAAATCCAGCACCAGAGGCGACATCTTTGATGGCTTTTTGGCAATGGTGGCGACACGGAACATCTTTAGAGATTGAGGGAAACTCAATCGGAAAACGATTTGGCGATCTCATGCGATTGTAGTCGTTTGACGTTAAGCTTTCTCCTAGTATTTCCTTGTCTTGGCTTAGTGGTGTTCGAGATTTCTGTAGCAGTACCTTGGCTATAACAAGATTGTGGACCGAATCTAGAGGAGTGCCTTGCAAAAGGTGGTCAAACTGATTGGCGGTGATGCCAAAAAAAACTGCGTATTGGTCGTTTAATATGATTAGAACATGTAAAAAGAATGAAGACTAACGCTCTAACTGGTAGAGTCTTCAATTCTTACCCAAAGACACAACGCGAGACAGGAACAACTCACCTTAGGTGGTGTATACAAATAGAAGTAGCAACTCATACTCGCCCTCTTTGTCTCTCGTAGTTCGCTCTCTCGTATCTTAAGTTCAAAATGAAAGGTCACAAGGAACAACACCTTATTCAACAGTCAATCGCATCCCTATGTCTGTCCCTTCAAAGGTGACAATGACAAACAAGTACCTTCTCACAAAGCCACCAAAGAGATCATCTTTACATAATAATTAGTTTTCCTCTCTTAATAAAGCCGCCTCTGATCTTTATTTAAGTAATTCACTAAAAAAAAAAAAACGAGAGAAACAAAAAAAATTCAAATTCCTTCCACGTACTTGCTGCCACATCACGAAATATGCAGATGCTCGTGATCCTTGCCGGGAGAAACAAAAAAAAAAAAATAACGAATACACACATCCGTAGCCACACAATGTGTGTATGTACAGCTAAATGCCAAAGAAATTTCCATTAACTCCCGAGGAATTCCTTTCAACATTCATGAGAGGAACAGCGAAAACAGAATCTCCTCGGTGAGATATAGGTGGCAGCGAAAAACCACACAACCAAATGCCATAAAGGAACAACGAACCAAAGAACGGCAATGGCTATGGAAAAATTGCGAAAAAAAAAAAAGAAAACCAAACGATGTCAAGGATCCTAAGCCATAACAAATTAAAACAACTTTACAAGCTTGATAGACATTGAAGGTGGTACAACGAATATGTAGAGAAGCTCCGCGAGACCACTGCATAACCGGTTAACATACCGCTAGTACCACCAGCATTACCATTACCATTACCATCGCCATCAGCGCCAACCAGCAGGAGCATAGTTTTAATATGCGTAAAAGTTTTGAATGAAGAAAAATGAAGTTGTCCTCGGAAGGATATGAAAAATGCACAACGATTTTTCCAGCTTTTCACCACCACCACCACTATGACAACGACGACGACGACGACGGCTCATTTCTACTTGATGCTCTTCCGCCCTTGACGGGGGCCGAGGGGTTGGTGTCATTTATTAGTATTTCGCACCAACGACAACGCATCCTCCTTTTTTCGCCGCAATCCTCACACCAATCTCGGGTTCCTAATGCACTTCCGGTGTTTTTTTCTTCTCCTATCTTGTCGCCTTTCTCGAAATAATGAAGTTTAAGGATTCGATAGGAAACTTATCTGCACCCAATGTCCTGGTGTCTTTCTCTCTCTTTGTGTATGTGACAGTGAACATCTAACGGGCTGGGCTGTAATGAGATGCAATGATGTTCGCGTGGTTGACTCCTTTTTCTCGTTTCTTTCCCTCGGTTCATCCAATTACAATTTGATGGATACGCCATGACGTATTGCGGTGCATGTGAAAGACTATGAGAGAGACTGTAAGAGATCCTACTCCCAGTCCTCCTCCTCCTCTTGACGCCACTGACTGAGATGTTTAATAATAGAAAATGCTGAGAAGGTACTATCCGGGCGACAGGTGAAGTCCTTATTGCCGAAGGACGAAAGGCATTTCACATTTCCCATTTCCCATTCACCATACAGCATTCATCTTAACGTGCACATTATCAGAAATTATGAAGCCCAGACTCTGGCATCAGTGTCCCGGTGTGGATCACCGGAGAAGAGAAAGAGAGCGAAAAGTTTATTAAAAATATTTTGATGGATTTTGTGGTCACGTAGGAAGTGAATTAGATGTGGAACGCGTCTAGCAAACGTAAAACATCCTCTTGACGATGAGCAGATGTTGTTGTTGTTATTGTTGAGTTCGCCTTGGCCGAATTGGGCGAGTTCTGGTCGATGATTGAGTGAAGAATATTGTGGGGGTGAGAGTGTGGACGGACTATTTTCAGAAAACCAACGGCATGGATTAGATCTATGGATAGAAAAGGACGTGTTCTCGTAGACACTGCGTATACCTGGAACGTGCACATGGTGAGTTAGTAGTTGGTAGCAGTAGAATACCGTAGGCGGCGTGAACTACGCCAACAGCTGTCGGTGTTTCTGTATAGTAATTACTTTGAAGCGTAAACGGCATAATTATTCTGCGATAACAAGGTTACGTTGGTCTCGGTGTGTACAAAGGTTGAGTTGCGACTGTTTTTGGGAAGAGGGGGAGCGAAGTTCGTGTGTGTGTTAAAACAGGAGGCTTATGTTTGGCACGACCTTAACCTTAAATTTTGTGAGTGGAAGAAGAATTTATACATATTTTGGCGGGTCTTTAAGGAAATGTAGCAACTGCTTAGGAGAGGGTGGGCTTTTGTGATGAAAAGACTTTTGTACAACCTTCTGGAGGAGGTGTTACTCGAACATGGGATTTTTTTACATGAGGGGGAACCTCCATAGAAAAGAGATAAGGTGATGAAGTTCAGTTGAGTTTTGACTCAAAGCTTGTTTGGAGCTACCTAGATAGCCCTTATGATCTGTTGGGGGCTTGGACACAAAGGTATTGTTCCTCTCTATGACCTCGATCTTGCCTGTGATGAGTACATTCCCCAGTGGAATATAGAACTTTACTTGACACAAAAGATATTTTGTGTCGCGGTCTGCGCCAGAAAGTCTATTTCTGGTCTCGACAAGCAATTGAGAATTTCAACCAGAAGTATAAAACCGTTGTATGAAGAATTCCGAAGCCTTGCGAAGCGTGCAATATCAACCAAATTCCTTCACAACCTCGAAGTTAAAATTGTCCATCGTAACGCTCTAGCCGAGAGGTCGGTGTTGTGTCTCAGTTTAATCCTTGTTCACAACCATGCCCATTTAAGCAGTTTCTGATTCGATGTAAGTGAAGTTGGTCTTAAGCTGCTCAGCAACAAAATCATCTGGGCCTGCGAATTTGTATGATTTATGCCAATCTATGTCTGTTTCAGCTTTCTTCTGGTCCGGTTTCTCGCAGATGGGAGGGTGTAATCAAGCACTTCGGTCACGGAATTCGTCAGAACTCTAGAGAAACTCGATTGACAAATGCTCTTCCGGTCGGTTGCGATTGCAGTCTTTCAACTTCAAACTGGATATTCGCCTCTGTACCTTAGCTGCAACAAGATAATAGTCGGAGTCCATGATTGCACCTCGGAGCATTTGAGCATCCAATAAACTGGAGGAGTCTGCTCCATCGAGTGCAATGTGATCAATTTGATTCTCCGTAGTTTGACCAGGTGACTTCCAAGTTGAGATGTACAAATTCCGTGCTACATTCTGCCATGCTTTGCCCTGAATCCGTTTTTGGAGGTCGTTTCTTGCAGACTATGTCTTCCCATGGTCCTACCAAAGATGTCCTTCATTTTTAACTTCATTCTCGGACATTGCTTGAAGGTTTTCTCGGGGTGCTCATGGGGGCTTGCCCACAAATGAGATCGAGCTTTGATGCCGGTCTTCGTTTTTTTTTTTTAAAGGAAATTTCCAAATCCCAGGAGCACTTAAACTTGTTTCGGTCTATTGTACTCCCAGGCAGAAGCCCCTTTTTGGTGTAAGCAACTCAAATTTTATTTGTATCTCTCTATTTCTAAGGCTGTTGCTGTTTCCCGACCGGCCTTGAACCTGTACAGGTCGGGTCACAATCGAACACCCGATCGTCATCAGTCGCTCATTTAGGTGGCGGAAGCTCAAGACATTTTTGCCTAAGTCTACATTTGACAGTAAAACCGCATCGAAACAGTCGCTGTCTCTGCTCGTGGTAGCAGTTACCATCGTAGATGTCGCAGATATCGGACACTCGGTCCATCTCAGTGCACCTCCTGAAGAGCACTTATGTCTGCTTTATAGCTTCCGAGGATCTCTGCTAATTCATTAGAAAGGTTTTTTTTTTGAGTTGGGAAGTGGGAATCTTTTAAAGACGAAACTGGGCCCGTACCCAGTAACAGTGTGGAATTTCCACCCACTTAATCCACCTCCCTTTCTTTGTTATTTTTGCTCCACGGTACCGCCGTCTTGGCATTTCATCGTGGGAGGGGGGCCGAGCAGCACCACGTGCACACAATCTTGTTGGGACTTCTTTCTCGTTCGAGGTGTCTTAGCTGAGTCATAATCTGTTTAGCACAGTTGCTTACAACGTTCCATTTCTCCTGTGATTGGGTCGTGCATCGTACTAAGTTTTCGGGGGTTAGTATTTCCCCAAGTTCATTCCTCAATGTTTGTCTCTTGGTTTCAAATCGTGGACAGCGGAAGAACACATGCTCCACATGCTCCTGAGCTTCGATGCAATACGGACAATACGGAGAGTTGTCGTGCTTAAATCTGTATAGATACGCGCGGAAACATCCATGTCCACATGTCATTAGAAAGTTGAAGTTCCTTAAAGGGACCATAGTTCGTTAATGACGATCTTCTTCGAAGGTGTCTGTGCCTTAAGAAGGTCGTAGACTATTGGATTCAAGTCCAGCAGAGTTCTTTTTTTTTCATGTGGCTGTATGAGCTAAAACTTCCAAATCGAGCCGCGGGAATCTCCTTTAGTGCTGTATAATGATTCCCCTTGATACGAGAATTAATTGAACACCATCTGGTCTAGGAACTTTCTGTGAGATTTCATGTCCTTCATCGAACAGGAACTCGCTTCCTTACAATCAAACCGTCATGGATTCCTTTCCTTGTCCGATTGTCACTTGTTAATCCCTAACACTCGCATTTCTCACTCCTTCAAGAATTCTTTGGATTCCACTCCTTGCTGGAGAGGGAATTAAATTCATTTTAATGCACTACAGTTAAATTCCATGTTTGTCAAGCCCCGAGATATATATATATATTTTTTTTTTGTTCTGTTTTCTGGAATACAAACTACATTTGCATACAAATATTACATTTTACAAACTCCTTACATACATATGAGTGCAATGTAAGACATTCTGGAATTCCTTACGATTCTTTTGAAGAAACACACTTGTGCGCAGCTAGTAACCGTTGAGTAGCAGCACTAAAGTCATGCATCCAAAAAACTAAAGAGAAAAACATCTTCCGATGCGATGTACTCGTACGAGTAGCTCTACGACGACCTATGATGCTTCATGTGAAGAATGTTTTCTATAAAATGAACGCGAACGCAAAACTAAAACCAGAATGTGAGGGAAGAATGAGATTTTTGCATGCTTGTCTCTCAGATTGGGAATGTAATGTCCTGAATACCAAATAATGTTAAAGGAACTGACTATCTTGCCCAGCAAATACACCACCATCAGGTTGACTTTTCATCTGGGAACAGAAGGAGCAAGAGGAATAGCTGCTCAACAAAAGACTTTTCCCAAACAACGTTGACAATTTTCTCTACACACACACACACTCTCTCTCTGTGTGTGTGTGTGTGTAGATTTTCTTATTATATTGTCCTGAACAGAATATGTGATGGATTTAGGTTAGGTTAGGTTAGGTAAGGTGGAAATACCTTGAATAACGTATATACGATGCCAAAATGAGGTTCCTTACAAAATTTTCCCAAATAAAATGACTTTTTGCCGGCACTACACGAACACGAGTATGGTTCTCGGGTTTTGTTGGGGGAATTAAACAATGTCTTCGGTATGCTCTTCGGATGCCACAAAAGGAAGGATGTTTACCTTTTGTTTTTTTGTTGAATTTTTTCTGAGACGAAGGCTTTTCCTGGAAATTTGTAATATAATTTGACCTGGGAAATGGTGAAGTGTTAAATTTAAACCTTGTTTGACGTGTGCTTGTTCAATTTCGAGTATTTTACGAGTATTCACACGATTATTTGTTGAGATGGAACCTTTAAGTGTGGTCTTAGTTGGGAATAGGTGGATTCCAAGGACTTCGATTGGAGTTGTTGTCTTAGACCAAGACTTAAACTTACTTACTTATTAGGCCAGCGACCCTTGGAGGGTCTGAGCCTGAACTAATGTTGCTTTCCATCCTTCACGGTCCAGGGCACGCTGCTACCAGTTTACTAGACTGCCTGATCTTTAAACCGGAGGTTCGATCTTTCTTTTCTTCGTGAGCTAGGTGGCTGTGATTCAAAGATCCTCTTAGCTGGAGCATTCTCGTCCATTCGCTCAATGTGGCTAATGAGCCATTGCAGTCGACGGATTTTTGCCTTCCGGACTACATCCACATCTTTGTACAGCTCGTAGAGTTCGCGGTTATATGGTGCGGCTTTGTGAACACCAAAGATAGCTGAGACCAAGAATATGCCACAAGGAGCGGGGTACTTATTTTCTAAGAACTACACACAGAACCAGTTTAATGGGGGTTACCTTCTGTGCTGGAGGCAGTTGGCAAGCTCCTATTATAAATGGAGAGGGCTGGACAGATACAGAGAAAATGAAGAGCTGTCCCTTCCTCCTTCTCATCCTCCCTACAGCTCCTATAGAAATTATTTGACAAAGCAACAAGTCTTTTTGGCATGCCTTCCAATGAGGAAGTTTCCAGTTCTGACGCGCATTGTATACTGATAAGCGATCTGTTTAGTGAGACCATGCTATATTCGGATCCAGTTCTGGTCAAATCTGTCTGGTATTCTGACACGAAGTGCCATTTGCCCAAAAATGATTAGTTCTTCTGTATATGTAGCGAGAGGCATGCCAAGATTTCCCTCTTCCTCCGATAGAATCCTTAAATTTAAACCATCCCTGGTGAGTTCATCAGCCAAACAATAGGTTAGGTTAGGTAATAGGGTTGACGGGAAAGGAGATCCTTTCTCCGTCACACTAAGGTCAATGTAGACCCATTGTGGTACCCTGGGGGTTTCAGCCCCCCTTTACCAGGAACCTTTAGCCTATGTTCTGTCGAGCTATTCCGAGGCGCGGTTAAATCTGTGTATGTCGACCCCAGACTTGTCAGACAGTTCTTCTAGATCCTGAAAGAAGTGTCTTCCCAGGGTTTTGAATCTTTTATGGCAGAGCGCTGGACAGTGGACAGGCAAACAGTAACTTGAAATATCTCTGTGTCAAGACACTCAGAGTATGTATGTGAATGTTGAAGTGTTCAGCTATCTCGTCGAGAGACAAACGGCATTATAGGGCAGTCGGACGGTTTCTAGGACTTAACTGCGTCTCAGCTATCGCTGAAAAAACAAATATCCTTTTACATTCCACTTCAGTCATGACAGGTAGTCATTGAGTGGTCCTCTGAGAAGAGGTACACTTAAGCCAAAAGTATTAGAAACCGCAATGCCAAGGGCTGTAAACAACCCTCCCGAACATAATAATTGACCAAAAGTTGGTCCATTGTTGTTGGACCCTAGTGAACTCCTGAAACCATTTAGATGATTTATCGCAGCAGTTTAGATCGGCTGTGCTGGCGGTCTTCGGATCATTTAGATCGTTAAGCAAGTATTCTCCTTATGAGCACGGGACACATGCAGAGGAAGTGAGCAATCGATTTTTCATCTTCCTCGTCTCTGCAGAAGCTCCTGCAGAAATCGTCACACAAACGCTATGCGTGTCTGTGTCCTCTTAGGGCTTTAGTTAGTTTCGATAGCTGGTATGTACCGTAAGAACCTTGTCTGGTTAATTCGTCAGCTGCACAGTTCCCTGGAATGCCGCTGTGACCTGGATCCAAATAGAGTCCGACATTGTGCTGGTTAGCCAGTTGGCTAAAGATGCCTGATGATTGAGGTCGAGATCCACCCCGGACTTTAAGTTAAGGATACAAATGTTTAGAACGCAGCTGGGTTATCGACAGAAATTACAATGTTTGTGGTTAATCTTTAGTCAAGCTTCAGCCTGACCGACAGCCGTGACTTCGTCTTGAAAGACACTATAGTGTATGGGGAGACTGAAGGAGTGGTAAATGTGAAGGTTTTCTGGAAGACACTAGCTCCGACTTCTTCGTAAGTAAGTTGATGTCTACTTACTCTTGAACATGTCAATCCACTGGAGGCGTCTGTAAGAAAGTGATGGACTCATAAAAAAGGACTTCGCGATGACTCCAGACACTTGTGTCCGGTATTGTATGCTTCTAGCTTAGGGGCAGCATATAAGTTGATTTAAGAAGACTGCGGTGAATCAATAGGATTATGCCATGCCCCAAGTTTTTCTCACACCATTGGTGAGTTTCTCTCCGACTTAGGGCTGCTGCATACTATAAATGTCTATTGGCAACAAGTGTAGCATTATTTGAAGTGAAGCTTTTGAAGAAGTTCTCAACGCACCTGAGGTGTAGTGTGAAGGCAAGCCGGTTTGTGTTTCTAAAACCGGCCACCAAACTATTGTACCATAAGTAAGGATCAATCTTACGACTACAGTCTACAACGAGTAATGTAAACCCCAAAAAAAGATCAAATGAATTCAAACTTTTTATCCTTGAAAAAGGATTTCTCGAAAATAATTATTAATCTTCCAAATTGAATGCTTTCCAACTTGGCATCCACTTTGAAAATCTAAAAGAAAATTAATGTTTCATAATTTATATCCTTACATCGTTAGGTTTGCATAAAACACAAAATCAAACACATCGTCATATGTTTTCCTATCGCCATTTTGATCCTTACATTTCTCAGCTTATACGAAGAGTACACATCCCTTTCACAAAGAATTTCTTTCTTTATGTGTGTCTGCAAACATATACTCATACCTTCTGTCTATAAGGTACAATTTTATCATACCGATGACGATGAGTAGGAAGACACCCAAATACGTAGCAGCAGACAACCAGGGACAGGAACGGGACAACAAACCGAGATAAATCGGTAAAACAATGTTTGCCATGTAAAGCTCATTTTCCTTAATGTGTCAAAGGAGCGAAATTCAAAGTAAGTTGAGCGATTTATGCTGCAGGTAAAAAGGATGGAAACCATAGCAAGGGAAGCTAAAGCTTAGCTACTGCCATCGCCTTGAGAGTATTATATGCAAAGTTGGCGTGATTTTTTTTTTTTTCGTTCTTCCTGTCGTTGCTGCAGATTCCATTTGATTAAGCGGGAGGTACTCTTCCTTTTAGCAGCCCCCAAGGATACGATTGGGGGAAGTGAAGTGAAATGCTAAAAGGTAAGTTTCCCAATGGCATTTTAAATTTTTTTTTTTTCAAAAATTTCTTCTTAAAACATTACAAACGCAATAAATGTTGCGAAATATTAGATTTACACTGAGACGTCTGGTTTGGGTAATGTGATTGTATTATCTCGTATGTTTCTTCTAATAAATGGTAAAAGTTGAACTAATGAAGGGGAATCTTTTGTAGAATTGGTGAAGGGATGACTGAAACTTTGTCTCCAGAATCCATTTAGATATTGTAAGATAAAAGACAGAGAACTTCAAAGTAGCTAAGGAGTTCTTGTACTTTCAACTAGGCATCATTGAGTTCATGAAGCCTTTGTGTTCCTGATTTGTCAAACGATAAAGTTCTGCAATGCCAGTAATATCCTTCTTCCATGGAAGATGTGTCACTAACGTAAAATCACTAGAAATTTAGAGAACTTCTTAACTTTATCTTTGTAGAACAAATGGCCTACTAAACAGAACCCGCCAAGATATCGGCGATAATCACGGCAATAATCACGGGGCATTGGTCAATTGGAGACCATGTTGACATCTCAGGTAAAGGGATACGAGATCTAATCCGTTTTCTTAACTCCACATCCTGAATCTAGGCACCACTGTCTCACATCCTCAACAACACGCATCATCGACATGAGTCGTGGTAACAGAAATGCACATTGTGGTGCTTCTTGGGTTCATGTTGAACCGCGTCTTCTACCTACACATCCTGAACAACACACATGATGGACCAGGTCACATAAGTCGTGGTAACAGAAATGCACATCATAGTGCTTCTTGGGTTCATGTTGAACCGCGACCTCTACCTACCTACCTTACCCTTGATCGCACAACATTCAGTGGTTCCGATCCAACTTACAGCAGAGTCTCTTCATTTTTTTCGAAATTTGTCAGCAGAAAGGCCAGCAACTTCGAGAAGGTGGACAGGTGAAACCTAGTACATCAGTTGAAACCATTCTAAGTTGTCTTCCACTTTGACAGGGGATCCTTCTCACCAACCTTCTCACCTTCTCACCTCACCTCAATCACGTTGCTGAGGTTCCTCCATGGACTTGCTTGAGACTACAATGTTATCCTGTTGTAGGAAAACTAGGTGGTAGAGCTTTGTTGGTCTTCACCTGATAGGTGGGAGGCTTCTTAGGACTCAGTTCGAATTAGAAGAAGAATTTGCTCTTTCGAGGACCCTAGGAACACCCTTTCCTTCCTTAGAACCACATTAGTACCAGGTTGTAGCCTGATGTTTTAACCACACTAAAACAGTGCCCTCAGCTATCAGTTGACAGACGATGATGGCTCTTGCAGTCGTGTGGTTTGATGTTTTACACTTTAACAGGTTGACTGTATCCCTACAATGCGGGAGTCATCGGTGAGTGCTTAGGCACAAACGAAAGTTATAAGTGAAAGCAAACTATAAGTCTGTCTCTCTTCCCAAACACAGCCCTGCCACTAGCGTTTGCTTATTGATATAAGCTGGCAGGCCTACCACTTCTGTCTTCATCTGCTTACTGCTCCTGGCTTAGAAAAGGGTGCTATTGACCTAACAGGTTCCTAGTTAGAGGCCACCACATCTACCTACTACTGCTGGCACACATTTCTGTTCACATAGCTCTTCTCTTTAGTCGTGATCTCATCTAAGTCCTTCTATCGAGACTTCGCGTGTTGTTGCTCTGACCTCGTCAATCGTTTGCTTCGGGATCTTCTCTTCTAACTTCTCAAAGTCAGTGGTCTTCGCATCCCTCTTCGGGGTCTTCCTGACATGGTTGACGTCTCTTCAAGCTCTTTTAGAGCCAGATCTGCGCTTACCAGTGCATCGGAGCGGATTGGTTTTCTCTTCTTCCTTTCACTCCACAACATCTGGGTTTACTCCTATTCCTTACCCGGCACCCGCTTCTTTGCTGTTGTCCTTGTTAGATGTGAGTTCTACCATTCTCTGTTCGTTACTACCCTCTTGACCACCGACTCCAATTTCTTCCTTTTCGAGCCACGTAGCTGTTTGGCTTCTGACCTCATCTGCTTCCTTGTTTTGAAATTCGCGTTCCTTTCTCCTAGGTTAGGTAAGAGTGGCAGGCTACAGGTTGCAACCTCACTTCGACCAGATAAGGTCCTTTGTGTTACCACATGGCTCTGTATTTCACCAGAAATTCTATCCGCAGAACCAACCGGAGCTTGTTATGAAGCGCTGGAAGCTGCCTATGCTTATGTCAGCCAGTTCACTTAGGTTGTGAAAGAAGCTGGCTCCTAGGTATACTTTTGCTAAGCTGATGCTTTGCGGAGTTTTTTGTGTGTAGTGGCTAATCACCATGTGATCTTGAGTCTTCGACATAGTCTTGATAAGAAGTTCATCTACAGGTCATCTTGTGAGCACGTCTCTGAAAGATACTTTGATTGCCTAGCTTCATCTTCAGTGGAATTTTTTGGGCTAGGACTGAACGGCGGATGCTCCCAATCGACGAAGTGCAAGTGGTTATGCAGCAGATAGATGGAAACTAAGACACGATAGCTTTCAAACATGGCGCACACCCACAGGAAGTATCAAGTCTCAATTTAAAGAACATTGGTCAGACATAGTACTTCTGCCAATGAGTCATAAAAATAAGTCCCAACACAGCACAACCCTTTTAAAGTTCAATCGCACAGAGAGCCGTAAATTCCAAACCAATAAACCAATCCCATCTACAAATCAATTCCCCTCAAGCTTAAGGCTTTCAAAAGCAGAAAGCATTTCAATAAACAATCGCCTGAGAAAACTCTTCATCGTCCTCTCGCATTAAAATGTCCTTTCCTACAAGACTCTATGCATATCCCTCCACTGACATTTGCATAAATCATCCGAATTACTCATTGATAGAAGCCACAAGCATCTTGTTATCCCCACTGGATGTGGTACTAAAACACTAAAACAAAATCCCGCACAACCACCAGACTGACAGATACATTTTCCATTACCTACCACCCATCAGCATTCCTTTTGCATTATCCTTTTCATCCTTTATCTAGTATTTTTATTGCGTCCCGTTGACTTGAAGTAATTTCCATTTCTGTCAGGATAAACGAAGAAAAAAAAAATTGCATCTCTGACAACGAGTGCATTTTAGGATCGAATGCTTCCGAAGCTCACGAAAAAACTAATTCCAAACCGATTGTTTGGATCCTGTATCAGATTGTTTTGCCTCTGTCTGTGTGTGTTTGGTAGTCAAATTGAGAAATCCAATATTCTATCTTTTGTTGATTATTTTACGAGAGTACCATGGAAGCTTACTTTCACAGGATTAATAGGGAAATCCTTTGGGAAAAGCCTTTTCGTTGATGCATTAATCGAGGTCAGAGATTGACTGTCAGAGATATCCCTTATAGAGTTTCTGGGTTAATTTCTTGTATTTGTTTGCGCCAACTGCATTCGAATTATCCTTGCAGTAAGTACGAGTAGTTCTACATCCTACATTATCCTTTTCTTTGTTTTCAATCGTGTCTTTTTCGATAGAAGACTGGGAAAGCATCGTAATTCCTTTCAAGAAAATTGTTATAAGAAAGGTCTGTGCACTCGCATGTCCTTATAAACTGTGTATGTGTGTGTGTGTTTGTGAAGAGGAGTAAAGAAAATTTCAGGAATTTAAATTGAATGTCACACTGTTTGTTCTACCGCATTTTATGTGAAAGTGTTTTAATATAATGTAACATTTGCATTTGCCGATGTGTGTTGGCTTTCTCAAAGAACACACACACAAACACACAATATGATGACAAAAAAAAAAGAAAGAAAAAAAGAAAGAAAAAATTGAATAGAAAAAGGAATTCCAATGAAATTTCATTCACTCACATGGACCATCAAAGAACGCAATAGAACTGTGTGCTGCGCAGGCAAGTGTCGCATCCTTGTAAGGATATTGTTTCCTTCTTCGTCTGTGTGTAAGAAGAATTCATTTTATTTTATAGCGTGTAACTATTGTTATCAATGTATGGGATGAAGAGACGGGATCGGGATTGAGATTGGGATTGGGAAGATAAAATGAAATTAATGCACAATGTGAAGGATAATTCAGTTTGGGGAGGGGGCGTTGGTTTCAATTTAATTCTTTTAAGTGGACTTTAAGATTGTGTTGCCATACTTATGAGACTGGAGAGATTCTCTCTATGTCTTTGGTGTCGTTTGGTTCTTCTATGACGAGGTGGACGTGGGTCTCATGTCTCAATGGAGCAACTTGCTCCCATCCTCTCAGACAAGTTCTTCAACTTTCTGACATTCTTTGGGTGAAGGATATCCGCGCCTCGGACTGGCTCGATAGAACATAGGCTTATGATTCCTAGTAAGGGGGGTTGAATCCTCTGGGGTACCACAATGGGTCTACATTGACCTAAGTGTGGCGGAGATAGGACTTCCTTTCCCGTCAACCCTATTACCTAACCTAACCTAAACTTGGGTGAAGGCACAACAGGATTCTAAGGAGAAACCGACTTGCCAAGGGCTGTTAACAACCCTCTTCAACAGACATAACATACTCTTAATCTTAATCTTGGAGTGGAACATCCTTGAATTTACTTCTTTGTGGAACGTTGGGTTGTGTTGGACATATTGTATCAATGCCAAGCCAAAACTCGTGTCGAAGTCGCAGGATCAGAAACCAAATCGGCGCATGGACATAAGTCCATTAAAGAGCCACTTCAGTGCAACGTAAGGCCTAAGTCCAAAATCATTTCGTGCATTTAGTATGAGAAAGAGTAGGCTGTCGTTGACTTGTGGCTTACAAATGCGTTAGCTCCTGCTTCTGGATGGACAAGCTTGTTATTTATTTCTCGGCTGGTACAAGTACACATCTTCGTGTCCAGGAGTCAAGGACAGAGTTCCAGACTCATATCATCACAATCCACAGCCTTGATGTTGAGAGTATTTATGACGCATACATAAGCCGGCTTAGCTTTTAGGTTCATGAAGGACTGACAGCTCTTTGAACTACTTTCGTCTCTTTATCACTGCGTGGCTCTCTTCTAAAAGCAATTCATCGGACTCAAGCCGATGATGTGACTTCGATAAGAATAACGCGTTTTTGGAAGGGATGAGGGTCAATGTCTACAGTTTGATTACTTTAAGCTCGGCAGCTCGACACAACATTAGACACACGCCTTCTTGTCAGATGCCTCTAGACATGTTCGATATAAACACAGCTGACTATAAGCCTCCTCACAATCGTTTAGGGATATCAGTTGTTTCATGAATAGATAAGCGGCAACAAGTTCTCTGAAATCGTTCACCTTTGCATCAAAGACTGGGGTCTAGGTTGGAACTTGTCTTTCACGAGTGCTAGGATGGGAGGTCTTTCTCCTCTATTTAGTACAGTCCTTGACAATGTACTCTGCTCCAAGTTAATGTCCCACAATTTCAAAGGATGTGATCTGTAGTTTTCTAGGTTCCTTCGCAGAATCTGTGTGTTCCGATGCTTTCTAGACCTCACTTCCTAAGGTTTTCATGGAGTTAACGATGTTCAGTGCCATGTTCGGAACTTCTTGCTACTTATATAAATGCAGGTCTTGGATCTTTTACGACTGTAGCTTCCTAGGACTGCATTGCTTTTGTTTGGGAAGTTTGCTAACGACTGGTTTCCTCCACTTTCTGAAGCTCTTCCCGAATGATGTGTTCGTTTTCCTATACCGCAGATGGGTTCCAGTCATAGGAAGGGACTTGCTGTTATCGGTGAGAGTCGTTTGACAGCAGGCTGCAGCTAAAGTCAAGTGCAGGAGTCAGTAGATTCTTGAGTTGAGAACTGGCTTTCTAGAAGTGGGCTTGGAATGCTTCTGATGGTCTTGTCTACCGCTTGAGACGACAACAGCAACTTTTGTAATTTTTGGTTGGATTTGAACCGTTGACACTCTAGGGGAGTAGGATCCTTCTGATCTGGAGTAGGATATTTGCTGATCGAATTTGTGCGGCCATTCTCAACGCTTAATTGTGGTTGTGGAACGATAATATTTTTGAGTCTGTGAATATCCGATAGAGTAAGGTCGTTGTAGGATAAGACCTGCACTTGGTTAGGTACGTTCCTGAGACTCACTTTCGTCATAAGATGAACTTGTTGGAACTATGTTGGCTTAGTGCATTTTATTTTTGTGTACCTCGAGCTTCATTAACTTCTTATTCTGATTGCTCCATGAGCAAGGGACGTCTTCCCTTCAGATTGGCATCACAATGTCATTGGAGGTGTTTCAATCCAACCAATTGTCGTCTAGATCCCCAGTAAGTTCGTTCACCTACCTACCGACCTGCTAGGGTCATTTTGCAACGCTTTATCAACGACTTGTTGGATAATCACAGTCTCGGGATAAATTTAATAAGGAATCACCTGAAAGGGTGATCCTTGCATTTATGCTAGGTTCGACCCATTCCATGTGTACACTGATAACTGCGTATGTGCCACACTCCCACTGTTAAATTTGCACCCCTCAACTACACATAATTTTGAAGTGTGTCCCCAGTCCATACAGAAGCTATGATACTTGAAAAAGGACACATCGTATGTAACGAAAAATTATAATATCCATCATCCGTTGCATTTACAAAAGTTGCACACTCACTCATACATATTAACAGATGCCACTATAGAGAAACTATATCCTTGCAACGTTGTGTAGCATAAACCAGCATGCATGTGACAGGATACGTGTTAAACCACGAAATTTTCAAATTAAACTTTTTCATTTGATGTTAACTGCGGTGTGTGTGTGTTTATGTGTATGTTTGTGTGTGAAAAAGAATGACAACAGGAAATGAAGTGGATTCCGACTGTGAGCACTGTGTCGTGAGAAGATGATAGTTTTTCAAATGCATGCAGCTGCTGTTGGTCACATTTTGTGATCGCAGAAGGACACACAAGGACACAATCACTGCAACAAACACAGAAACATACTCGTACTCGTAAAACTACTTGTTAGGATTAATGGTGAACATAAATCCACAGGAGAACACTCACTTGAATGCCAAAACAAGTTTTTTGTTTGCTGTTGTCACAGGAAATCCAGGAGTTGCACTTAGAATTTTTTATTTATTTATTTTTAAGTTTATGTACAATGACAGCGAAAACAGTTATTTATTTGGCAAATAAACATACGTAGTGTGTCCTTGGTGTACATGAAAACCCAATGCGTGCGTACAGGATTGATATGTCCAACTGAGGGCAGCTAATTGCATAATAATTTGCGAGAATAATGGTGCAACTTCAACCGCAGGGGGTGTATAATCAGAGAGAATGATGGCGAGGTACCGTGTGAATCCTTTCAACTGGTTTAGGCATTTATGAGTTACTTAACTCTGCAGGTGAAGTGAGTAATTAATGAGTGATTAATGTTTACAAGGGGGTCGGAGGCAGCGTTACTTCTTAATCGAACCTCATGACTGTCGTTGAAATGAAGTAATTAAAACTAGGGCGGCTGCGGAGGCTTTACTGGAAAGGATTTTCCGGGTCATGGCTCTAAATGAATGGGATTTCGGATTTAAAGCCGCGTGTGATACACTAGTTGTGAGACGTACCTTATCAAACGGCTCGGTTGTTTGGTGAAGGGCTATTGGGAACACAATTCTATTTGTAAGTCCGGCCAAGATCCTAACAGCAGCTTGCATGGAAAAAACAAAATCATTCGGATCGACACTCACAACAACACAGGAGACTACACCAATTCACTTCTCTTGAGAAGAAGCCCCTTTCTTAGGCTGGAAAGTGGGGCTTTAGTTATCAGGGACGTATGGTAACGTTTCGTCTTGGTGAAAGATTTAGTCAAACGGACGGAAACTGACTGTCTCGCCACGACTTAAGCGTCCAAGAAAAAGTTCTTGTTCTTGAATTCCTAACAGAAGTGACTGCACAAATGAGTTAAACGATTGCATTGAGGACCTATCCTTCAATAGCTCCTTTGGAGTCAAAAGCGATTACAGGGTATTCCTAGCCGAGGTAATAGCCTTTATTCGGGTAACGGAGATGATCCGAGAAACAAACATGGTCGCGACGGAACCAATACTGTGGTGGTAAGAACATACATGCAAGAGGGTTGTGGGGGTAGGATGCTTGGTGAGTTCACACCATCCTTCTCCAGCTTCCGAAAATGACTCAATTTCATTGGGAGTCAAGTAGAGATGTAGGCCTATTAGGGAGTCGCTTACCAGATGGCACGGTATTCATGGTACATCTTGGAAGCCGGTTTGGGGACATGTCCACTCAGTGGCCAAACCATCAGAGTATTTCGTTCGAAAGGGTAATCTGCTCAGTATTGAGTTTCTCTCATATACTGGTGTTTCTCACTCAATCCGAGTTATTCCAGGAACACCACGAAGGAAGTTCGTTTCGGCTGTTTGTAGGTACCTAACCTACCCCTCATAGGTGAGAGTTGGAACAATGACTTAATAAACTCATGAGACGCGTTCATTCCTGGATGGAAGAAATGGTTTTAGAAGACAGATCGCCACACTTGTCGAATTTCAAATGGCCACCGAGGGTATAAACAATAAGAACGCTGCGGGTAGAGTTGCAACAGATAAAGTCCTGATCGTAGCGAGTTGCAAAGATCAATGTATCACTCAGCAGACTGATGGCAAACATAGGCGGCTCAGCCTCAAGTAAGCAAGAGCTTCTTATGTCGATCACGTAAGTCATTTGCCTGTGTAGCTGCGAGATTAAGGTCGATACATCCGGGCAAGAGATACACAAAAAGCAAATAATTGCAGTACCGAAACGCGGAGACTTTTACATAATAAGCTCCTATCGAACAGTGCCGCCCATAGAGGCAGAGATGAGGTACATCCACGGTTAGAAGACGGAAGTAAAACTCGGCAAGACGAGAAATACAAAGAAGCTCAGCGTTGCAAGGACGATAGAGCTCAAAAACAAGAAGAGGGGCATTTCCGAATGAACGGAGCGGGAACATGATGAAGCAAACAACTACGTTATCCAGTTTGTTACCGGAGATGGATATTTTAACGTGTACCTCCATAAGATGGGAAAAGTGCAGAATTCAGCTTGCCGAGTCTCCAGAAGACGCCACAAACCACACACACATTCTTCACCTGTAGCAGATGGACGGAGGTTGGCCTTCTGCAGGAAGTGTAAGTGGATTTGTCCTTTAACCGCTCCTAGCGAGATGTGGACCTTTGCCGCGAGTGAGCCGTGTAGAGTTGCCAATTCTGGCCGATTCAACTGTACGCTCGTTTCCTTTTATATCAGTGTGCCCTCGCTCGCCTTGAAGTGATGCGAAAAGCATTCCCAGAAGTGTTGTAGAAGAGACCCAAGGGAGAGGCGAATTTAGCCAGTAGTTGAATGCTAAACAAGGTGGGTGTAACAACTCCTTGACGGAGCATGATGTATTCCTCCCCTCTTTCTCTGTCTAATCTTACCAACATTTTGTTCACAACCATATGACATAGTAGGTGGCAGAAAACACCGCCCTAAGATGTGTCTCAGTCGGCGAATATAGTGACCTAGTATTGAGACTATCCATTGTCTGTCAGGCAAAGACTCTTGAAGGGTTTAGTAAATAAACTAGCTAGACACCTTTCATCATTGTCCGTCGAGTTTTAGTCGGTGAAGTATTGCTTCGAAGCCAGATACAACCAGGGACAGACTTGAATGGATGCGTGGTCGAGTCTGCAGACGAACTAGCTTTGGCTCACCTTTCTGTGGTGTTCATTGGCGAAACGCTCAAGTGCTGGATTTTACTGCGTGACTACAGTGAAGCACTGCTGCTAGGAAGACAAAAGCTGTTCGGGAGATCTAAAAGCTAAAGAGAGGAACATTGTCTGAGTTACATGTAGATTGTACTAGATTGTCTGAATGAAGAACATTTCATATGTAGATGGGTCACTGCTGGTGGCTCTTCCTCTACTGTAGAAAGGTAGGTTGAAGAGGTAGGTGCATCGCGAGATGCAGCCCTCACTCGGATCTCTAACGGATCCATTGTGTTCCTCTGACGTGGAATGTCCATTCTGAAAAGACAAAAAAAGGTGAAAGGTCTGGGTGAGTGCAATTACGATTGTTCAGCCTCCCTGAACCATCCTGAATTCATAATGAATTTTAGAATGGCTTTGGGTGGCTTGTTAGACAGGTCGCCCAGATTGTTAATAGTGTTCACCGAGGGCCGTCTTCCTTGTTCTGTATAGACGGGGACATTCGCAAAGGAAGTGGGCTGTGTTCTCTTCCGCGTCTGTATTACCGCAGCCTCTGCATCGTCGACTTAAACGCATTCTTCTAAGGTGGGCCGCCATTAGGTTGTGGTCTGTGATGATCCCTGTGAAGAGAGCTAAGTTTGGTCTGTTTAGCGCAAGAATGTGCCTCGTTTTTATCTTGTTGATATTTGTCCAGAGTTTCCTGGAAATGCGGCAAGATGAGAGTGCGCTCCATCTCTCATCAGCTTGTCTTTGGAAGTCTAGTGCAATGCTAGATTTGACAAGGGCTAGGGGTGCTAGAACTGAGTGGTCGACCATTGATAGGTCCTGTTCCGAGCTCTTCCTGGCTAATTCATCCACCATTTCATTCCCGTGGATACCATTGTGTCCCGGGATCCACCAGAGTGTGACGTTGTGATTCGCAGTGAGGGATTTGAGCTCTTCGCGACAGCGTTTTACGATTTTTGACTTGACTACTGTGGATGAAAAGGCTTTAATAGCGGCTTGGCTATCGATGCAAATGTCGATAGTTTTCCTAGAGACTAACTTCATTGATAGTTCACGGGCTGCCTCGGCGATGGCTAGGACATTCGCTTGGAACACACTCCCGCGATTCGGAAGTCGTATTGACCTCTTTATGCTGGGTTCTAGTGAGTAGATCCCAGAGCCTACTCCTTCTTCGTCTGTGAAAATCTAAATTTTCGTCTGGTTGATAGCCTTCCCGGTGGCTTACTCGTATCCTGAGAGGAAGATCGTTTTTTCCTCTACTTTAAAAAAAGACGTAGAAACCAATTCGAACTTGAAGACGTTTACCGCTGCTGGCGTCCTATATGCACTACGCAAGTGTTGACAGAGTACAAACCATAATGAGTCACAACATCTTCGTTACACCAGTCTTCCCATCAAACAACCGTTCTTATTGTAGCGAGTCCTGATTACATTTTCGTCACACGAAAGCAAACATAACTGTTGCAAAGCGATTACTTATCAGCAAAACAAAAAAAAGAAGAAGAAAAACCCTCAAGAGGACAGGAGGCCTCTAAGGCTTACACTCTCAAGACTGTTTGTGGTGAAATAATTGTTTTCTCTTCACTCCACTCCCCTACACTCTATTGTAAATTTATTTAAGCATGTTTGTATTGGATTTACTGGAGCACGTTGTACTGTAGTAAATTTTCAAAAATAATCCCGTCAAACTCAATTTTTATTTTTTTATTTTTTTTTGTTCGTCCTCGTCCCTATGCGCACGTTCTTGTTGTTGTCCCTGTCCCTGGTTCCTGTATTATATATTGTAATGGCGATGAAAATCGTTACATATACCTAATGTTACCGTGACGGGCAGGAGAAGGAGGAGGAGGGTACAATTTACGTTGTCATGTTTCGTAAACCGCGAAATTGATGAAAAGTAAATATATTGATTTTCGCGGCTTTTTAAGGTCGATGGGAGATTTCCTTTTTTTTCGAAATCTTTTCTTCCCCTTGTTCCTTTTCTTCGTCATGTGAGATGAAGGTCCTCCAGCAAAGAGGGAGAGCTTGATTGAAGCCACTTTAAATTTAATTTACTTTAAAGGATTTTGTTTGTTCCAGCAGAGATTGGAATGGAATTTTCTTTTTTTATTTGTGAAATTGATTTACGGCGGAAGGAAATCACAAGTAATTTGATTATAACAGTATATCCTATCCACCATTGTGTTGCCAGTTGCTGGGAGTGAGCATTATTTTCTATTTTAAGGATAGAAAAACGAATTTCTATTGTAATTCAAGTGACATTTTCTATTAAGGACGAAGTACACGAGCAAAGTCTTGACTATTGTCTTTCAATTCAATGGGCAGCCATTTTGGAGATTGACAGTTTCATTTTGTCGTTTTCTGTCACAAAAAACGACTAACTTCTGAGCTACACAGAGAGTGACATGTAGCGGAACAAAATGTGCGATGAGAACAACACCAACAGCGCGGGGAATGGAAGGAACTCTTATCCTTCTGCCTCTAGATCTCTAAAGCAGGAGGTCGCAGTGAAGAGCACTCTTAGAATCAGCTAGTCAAAACACAGGTAACCAAATCCATATGGACATGTTAAGCAACTGTTTTAGCGCGGACTACACTGCTTCCTACTTGGATTTCGAGGGACCTTTCTCATGGGTTTTTCCAAGCAGAGAACTGTGGGAAACAACGATGATAAGTTCGAATTCATCTCCAAAAATGTACATAGGCATAGAAGCGAGTCTTCTCTTCGCGCTGATACGACTGAGCAGAAGTGGTCTTTCCGCTATCGACTGCGACCTTATCACAAAGTTTTTCAGATCGTCTATGGCGCCTTTGGTTGGACTTTGAAGGTTCGCTAGGCTCTTTTGGTGAAATTATTGAGAGAAGACATGATGAGAAACACATATCAATCGACTCGATCGCATGCTTCCTCTTCTTTTGGACAAGTGGGAGTTCTTCTCTTCTTTAGCTCTAAGATCTCCCGATCGACCCAATCGCATGCTCCCTCTTCTTTTGGACAAGTGCGAGTTCTTCTCTTCTTTAGCTCTTAGAGCTCCCGATCGATTCGATCGCATGCTTCCTCTTCTTTTGGACAAGTGGGAGTTCTTCTCTTCTTTAGCTCGTAGATCTCCCTAAAAGCTTTTGTCTCTCGAGCAGCACTACTTTACACATGCACCTGTCGACACTTTTCATCAAACTAGGGGTTTCAAGGTGGTCACCTAGTGAAGTCCAGCACTTCAGAGAGGTAACCAACGTTTTGTCCAATGAACGCCACAGAAGGGTGAGTTTAACCAGCCACAGCCAGTTCGTCTGCAGATTCGACCACGAATCCAATCAAGTCTGTCCTTGGTTGTATCTGACAAGGAGTATTTGACCGACTTAGACTCGACAGACAGTGATGAAAGGTGTCTAGCTGATTTACTTACTAAGCCCTTGAAGGGTCTTTGAGTGCCATACTGCAGCCTCCCATTCTCTTTGATACTCGGCGTTTTGCTGCTTATTTGTTGAGCTTGTTAGGTCAGGCATCCTGACAAATGTGATAAATTTATACCGGAGCTTCGGGATGTGATTCAAAGACCCGAAGCATTGCCATCCATTCGCTCGATGTGTCCCAGTCAATGAAGTCGATGTGGTTTAACTTTCTGAACTGCATCCACATCTTGGTATAGCTCATACAGTTCCAGGCGCATAAATGCTATCATGAGCAACTTGAAAGTCAATAAATAGGTCTTAGGTTTCGACCTGGATGTGCTTGTGTGGCACTAAAAGGCTTAAGACATTTACACAAGACATGATCTTGTTCGTGTCATTCACCATAGATATCCCTCTACAGTGCTCTGCTCTGGTTTTGCCCTACAACGCTTGTCCGCCTTCTGTTTTCGTTGTACCAGCTCTACTTCCTTCCTCTGATCATTTAACAAGTTTTCCCCCTTAGTCGCTCTGTGCAGTCTTTGACAACTCTAGGCCGTGCTTAGGCACTGAATCTAAAATCCCATCTTCAAAGTCGGTTGAGGCTTCTTTTCATTGTAACGGCTGAGTTCTAGGCCACAATCAAGAAATAGTCAGAGTCGCAGTTTGCCCTTTTGAAAGTGTGAAGTTTTTGAACTGCCCATCGGTTGTATAAAACGTGCGTACATTCCAGGAGCTAGCTCTCAAATTGTAGTCTCCTCAGAGGGCGGTGCAATTCTACAACAAAGTTCCACATACCATGACATAATCGTAAGACAAACATCAAGTTTCCTCCTTTACTCATTCGACATGGACACAGCGTTACCTTCGTCATTTCAAAATAAATTGCTTTATAACTTTTGAAAGAGTTTACTATGCACATTCCGGGCGGCACGCTCTTCTAGGACCCTCTTTCCCCCTCTCCCCGCTTCAACTTCTCGCACTAAATGTAATTAAAAGTTACCATTGTGAATTATTGTCGATTTTTCTTTTGAATGGGCGCGGGCGGGCGGGCGTAGGAAAATTAAACTCAAAACATAAGACAAGTCCAAGTTTATTACTTTGCACAATGGCTATTGTTAATTGTCACAATGTGTAAGCATCCTTCGCCCGCCCCCTTGCCACAAGACAAATGAGAAAACACAACCAACCAACCGATGATGATGATGATGACGAAGACGATGCACAACAATGGCGGACAAGAAAAGCTATTTGCACTTCTATTCAGAGCCTTCTTATCCTCTCTGCCAAAACCGCGCCTCTTCCATTTTAATATCTCACAAGACGGACGACGCGACGGGTACACACGAGAATAAAACCAAGTGAATGCAATTCAAAGAGAATAAACTCTCTCTCCACGAATAAACAATCGAAGTACAACTTTGCTGTGCACCACAGTCTCTTCCCCCTGCTTGATCCTTTGGAAGGATATTTTTCTCTGCACACCAGGTAGATCAGATGATTGTGCCGCCAGACAAGATGTCTGTATCTGCAGCAGTTTGTTCAATTTTTTTTGCATAAAAGACAAAATGACGTAAAAATTGGTACCGGTGGTGGATGGGAAATAAAAAAAATATCCTTATCCCTAACAAGGACATAAATAGTTTGCCTAATGATGAAGTTTTCATCTCGTTGAGGAAAGGAGATAGGATGGTGTACCATGTACCATGTACCATGTACCATGTGTACCGCACCGCTCTCTGGTTATTTATCAGAAATGTTAAATCACAAATAATTGCATAGTCCTGGCACAGGAGTGGGTGGTTCAATTGGAGGAAGTTTTGTTTCGCTAATATCCGGCGGGGATTTCCCTAAGAAATTAAAATTAACTGCAACTACTACAGTCAGTGGCTGTTGTCGTTGAGTCACTGCCGTTGCCGCTGCCGCCGCCGACCGTCGCTCGGGAGCATTTGTTAATGAATGCAAAATGAAAAAAAAAGGACGAACAACCAACATCCACTTCACGGTGAGATGTTTTGCACTTGAGTTGTTGACGACGATGACGAGGAGGAGGTGGATGACGACAGCTATGGTTTGAGATTAAAAGTTTGAATTAAAAGTGCAGGGGCTCTGGGTTTTTGTGTGTGGTTACATCTGGGCTAGACATGAAGATGAAATGAATTGGAGTGCAGTCTTGTGCTAACAATTGGTAGATGTTTACGTTTTGGTTACGTTTAAACAGATTTTTGGGGGATGATTGCGAGGGATGTGTTGGAGGAAATTTGTTTTGATGGTTAAGGAGTTGTGGCTGTATCTTGAGATGAGACTGAGGGGGCAGGGATTACAGCCAAAGTGACCTGATTTAGGAGGTTTTTTTATTGAATTTCTCAAAAGTCTTTCTCCCCTTGGTGTTCGAAATATGAATAGTCGCGTGTTACGTCCTGGCTAAGACATTAGGGAGTTTTTTCCATTTCGGGATAAGGCACGTTTCTGTGTTTTCTTTTGCGTCAGAATGACTTGGCTTATCCAAGTCCTGCTTTATGGCTTAGAGTCAGGAGCTTGGATGAGGTTGCTCTTGGCTATTTGGAGAGACAAATTCTTCGGGTGGGTTTGGTCCTGTCTTCATAGACGGTGTCTGGAGGAGGAGGAGGAGGTTTATAGGTTGTTTGACGACATCGACTTACGCAGAAGAGTGAAGGTCCAAAAACTGAGCTGGCTGGGTCATGTAGAGCGGATGGACACCAATGCTCCGGTCTGAAAAATCTTCGAATCCACCCAAAGGCACGACGCAGTAGAGGAAGACCACGCTCAACTACCTAAGTGTGCGAAACTGGAGGTAGCTAGTTTAAGATTGAGCTGGATAAAATCGCTTGTTGGTTTAGGCTCAGGTTCATCCCGGGTCCGATGAGAACTGACTCCCGAGCAAGGAACATAGAATTGACAGTGTGTAAAGCAGTTTTCCCTTAAGTCCATGCTGGCCAAATTCTCTGTCCTGGGACTTAAGGACCTTCAGTAGGAACTGTAATCTTTTGAATTCAAAGGAGAAGTTAGAGGATATTAAGAGTGTACGTGGCAGGAGCATTGAATTCCTTCGAGTCCAATCGGTCAACATTGTAGCCTTGAAAATACTCATTTTTAAAGCTTTTACTTGAAGCCTGATGTAATTGCAAAGTTTGGGGGGGGGCGTAGGTTTTGTAGCAAGATCACTAGCTACAGCATGACTACGTCAATGAACCAACCAACCAAGATATGACTCTACAAATTCTTCTGAGCTTCTACTTATTTCTCGACAAATGCAACTTAAGTGTTCCCTAGCCTCAGGCGTGGTTGTAAGTGCTACAGTCTGAGGTGAACTGGCGTCTACGGCCAACTCGATCTTTGGCCAGCTGAGGAAAACTAATAAAAATCTGACCGAAGTGACTAACGTTTAAGCTTCCATGCAGGCTTCCATTTTTCCTTACGCAGACTCAGCTTGATAAGTTTCAAACTGCTTCTCCGAATAAAATTCCAATTGAAGCACTTCCATGATGGACCAAAAAAAACTGCATTTAGCATTGCATCACCTCCTACGATCCCCAGCAGAGAAAATAAAGTCCATTAAACCTTCAAAGTGATTATGTGCAGTGGAATCTAAAAGGACGGATTAAAACAATGCGTCTAGGCCGCACTTGAGCACAATGGGGCCACTAAATAAGCATGCACTTCCATTTGGACCGCAAAACTGCATTAAAATTGACTTCAATTTGCACATTTTCACATCCTTCCAGTCGCACATTGCATTCGAAAAGTCGCACACCCCCAATTACATCCGACATTCTCCGATAGTGCACCACTCTAAGGCCATTACAAATCGCTATTGCTTGACCAAAGATCGTCTCTAACCGATAAACCAGAACCAGAGATCCATTGGACACACTTGGACACACTATCCAATCCCCAAGTGTCACCAAAACGGAAGTCCTTTTGAAAACACACGTCCCAGAATAAAACCACAGTCCAGGGTAGGTTAGAATATGTCCTTCTGACTTCTCAGCGGCAATAATCATAAATTCACCATGAAACCAACATAAGAAATCGTTTTACGATACTGCGAATGTCATAAGGGTGATAAGGTCTTCTTCCTCTTCCTACCCTGTTCGGCCATCTTGATTTTTTTTTCTTCCACTCCCCACATTCAATTCGATAAATAGCTTTGAGATGTCCTGTGATTTGGTATGTCAATGTTATCAAGAGTTTAAGTCGGTGGTAGTGCACACCAACGTTTCGTAAAACCTTTGACATGAAGCTTGTCCTCTCTGTCGCATGTGTATATGTAGGCGGGGTAAAAGTTTGTTTGTTACGCGGGCTAAGTGTGTATTCCCTTGGGGGATAACATTGTCGTCGATGCGAAGTTGTAATTTGTTGAGGTCGGCAAACAACAAGTTGAAATGAATTGAGAGGAGGAATACTGATACAAGATAGGGATGGTGGTGCTCATTTTTGTGAAAAGAAGGGTTCACTCAAGGATAACAGACACATACCAACATACATGCATCTAGTCTGAAACTCGGTAATGGTTTTGGTAGTTATGTGCTTCGGTTTGGTCGGTATCCCTGTACCTGTTATTGTCGACATTAACTGAGATTAGTAAGGGAAAAGTAATTTCTTAGGTAGAACCATCAATAGGCATGTGGTGGTGCTTCTATTTAGCCAATTTCGTTCCGATTTTGTTGGGAATGTTGGATGTAAGTCGAACCACGTAAATGATTGGATGAAAAGGAGATGGAGCCACCACATAGTGTTACACTGTGTCTTACATTTAAACTCCTAAAGTGTGTACAACACAGCCAACTTACTCATAAAATTTGACGACCTGAAAGCATTTTAAACCCTCAAAACAATAACACATCGGGCACGATGCTCTCTCTCTCTGTCTGTCCTCATTGTTGCATAGAGCACCCTCTACACCGTCGTAGTCGTCGTCGTCATTAATTAACTTCATCAAAAACCACTCAAAAGCGATTACAAAATATTTTACTACAACACCATGGAGCCGCTCATTAAGCCCCCACCATCAAGGACCACCATCTCTAGCGAAGGAACGTACAAAATAAACTTCCTGTCCTGCCTTCCCTGCTCCGCCTTCGGGGACAAAAAAAAAAAAAAACAACAAAATGCTAATTAGTTGCACTTGAGCATAATTGCACAGCACACTAACGTACTCCCAATGTACTCGATACTTTCGTCTAAGTGCACATCGAATGGTTCCGCATGCGGCAAACTTGTTCCGTCTTGTAAGACTTTTCCCAATTTACTTTCGATAAGAGGGCTTGCTCGCAAAATTTTACAAATAAACCGAATTCCATTGCAAGGATGTGGTGGTGGTCTTCCCGAGCCCGCCAAGAGTCTCTCCTTGGGATTAGATACAAGTTTGTGCGGGCACAACCAATAATAACTGCACGACGACGACGATGGCATAACAATAATTTTCCTCGTAATTGTGTTGTGTTAAACTTTTGTGAGATTTGAAAGGATTTTACCCACTCAAGACAAGCGATACAAATGCAGGGGTGGTCCATGTTGCAGATGGCATCACCATCCACATCATCATCATCGTCGTCGTCATCGTCTGGTTTCAAGCTTTCTAACTTTCTCAGCTGGTTCTCTCTCTCTGGGAGACTTTCACCTCACCACCGAGGCCGGCATCAGCACCATCACCATTGAAGTGGTTAATGGAAATTTTGTACAATTTTCAACAAGGACTTTATTATAGCGTCCTTGTGTAGAAAACTTACCAAATTATTGCCTATAGCTGCAGTGGCACAACAGCCCCAGCAAAACTCCTTCTCAGTCTCGATCTCGGCTTTTTGGAAAGGCAAATAGCCACAAACTGTGAGAGTGGTACCGGTGAAAGCGTCTGGGTGAGACTACGAAGGATGCCCATGCATCTCGTATCTCGTACACTCTTTTGGGAAAAACTTTAAAGGTTACTTCAGTTAATGACATGCCATGGCTGGGCATAGTTGTGCAGGACTTTGTTGAAACTTTTCTCACATACTTTAGTAAATTTTGTTGCTGGTGCCCATGCCTGGCTCTCTTTTTGAAAGGTAAATTGGTAACGCAGCAATAATTGACCATGTCGGCTGTTGTCCTCCTGTCGTCGTCGTCGTCGGTGGAGGAGCAAATTTGACGCAAGTAGTTGCAGCTTGAATGTCAATTATTCCATAAGGAAAGTTTTGAAATTGGATTGGAGCGACAACGATTGCTTTTCAGGTGACGCCAATGCAATTATTCGGTTTCAAGAAATTACTGGACGAAAGAATATCAACACTTGTTCGATATTGAAGACCTGGAAAGGACCCACTATTAAACTTGAGATATACGTTTAACATTTTCAACTAAAGCAATCCTGCCTTGTCTATTTGGTAAACCTCTTGTCTAACTGTAAGACTTACAGGGCTACAAAGCTTAGCAACATTTGTTTTGTCCTTGGGCTTTCTATCAGCACAATCAGCGAAAAACACCTACATACTCTTCTACGACTTGTAATACTTTAAATAAGAATGAGGTAAGAGCCCATTGGAATAGAAGGATAAAGACTCTACATAGCAACACCAACGTGTCGTGGTAGTACTAAAAGTGGGCAGTAGGGGCGCGTCAATCACAAATGACTTCAGGATCCATCAGTTGGTGCTGTTGGTGTCAAAAGCTCAAGATGAGTAACTTAAAGGCTGATTACCCACAGAGGCGACGCTCTATGAAGTGAAACGTACTATTGTGATGCAGCTTCCTTAGGCTATACCAATGTCGTTCTTACAAAGTTAAGTCTCAATGTACCTCAGGAATCAGCCAATGGAAGAGATTTTTTTCGAGTGGTTCTGTCAGACATCACACATTCCAGGTATCGAAACCCAGAGATTATGCTCGGCCCATGGACTGAGATTAAGTCAATCGAAGAGCTTCACATAGAATTCGCCAGGTCTGATTGCACACAATTTAGACTGATGTCTGCAAGCTAGACTTTGGCATTGGCATTGGCATTGGTCGATGAGTTCGTGATTTTGGAACCATCTGTGTACAGTGCTACTCATTCGTGGTGACCCGTGCTCCTATTATGAATCCATGACTCTGTCAAATCACTGAGAAGTTCTTGACAAAGTTGAAGCTCTTGTTGGCACAGTCACTTAGCTTATCTACCAGCGGAGTGGCCTGAGGTTCTGAGTCTGATGGCCGAGGTTGTACCAAGTCTTTTTTCTTCTCGAAGAACTGGTAGAATGTTCAGTATCGCTTCTATGGCTGCTGTTGGTGAAAATGTTTCTGCACTTGTTACTCTCAGACATATCACTGATTACGTGCATCCTAACAGGTTAACTGCATAAAGGAGTACCCAGAGAACTGTGCCCCAGGTTTGTCTTTGTCCAAGTTATTTGCCACTGTCTCTGAGTTGTAGTTGTACACCTCCTAGACGTAGAACGTGGAAATCACTTATTTTGAGTTTTTCTAGTGAAACGGAGCAGCTCCTTACACTTAGACTATGCACCTCTGCCCAGTGTTGGACATTTTGAGGACGCCCTGCATTAGTTCTCTAATAAGTCTTTCCCTTTTTTTAAATGACTAGGGCGTCCGCATATGCTACGCTTTTGGCGCAGGCTTTCTCTAGTGATTTGAGCAGGTTGTCTATTACAAGTATCCATAGTCCTGTGGTGTCCTCATTTGTACTGTCCCTCATCACGTTATATCTCCAAGAGATGCCTTGATAATGCGGTTCTCGGGCATGTTCCTTAGCCAATTGTTAAAGATAGTTTTATTGCTTTTATGATGTTGGGTAATAGGTGTTACTGAAGATCCTTTTGATATCTAGGAAAACTCCCACGACCGTTTCCTTTTATTCCAAGGCGTTCTAGATAGCCTTCACGATCTAATGTCATGTGGTTTAGACTGATTGGCTTGTTGGTTGGGACTCAGTCTCAACTGTTGGAATCAGTGATCTAATGTGCATATCGCCGATCCTCTAACTTACAAAACTTCAAAGGAGGTCCGCTTTTCTTTTTAAAAATAATTTCATGATAAGAACCGAGGGTTCAAAACAACGTTGTACAAGAACGGACCTAGCACGGAACCCTGTGGTACACCACTGATTTCTAAAATACAGTTTCCTACAACCACTGCTGGCAGTTGCAGGATTTAAAATCATCACTGTCTTGTGGTTAATTTATTCTTTTCCTGGATTTTGAAAGCATACAACGGCAATTGGAGACATTGGCAGACATTGAATGTCCTTTCTCAAAGCAGCTGAGTAAATAAAAAAAAAACGGAAAAGATCTAAAATTTTATTAATATATTCTTTTGTTCTGTTGAAGTTACTTAAGATCTTTTTGAAGTTAATTTGTTCATCTCTGATAATAGAGTGCGCTAGCTGTTGTAAATATATTTGTGCTGCCCTTTGAAAGTAGCTTTCCATTCAGTTTCTATCCTCTTTTGCAATTTAAATACAATTCATGGCCATAGAAGGAGAAATGCAAAAGGAAATGGACTAAGAAAAAAAAATATAGTTCCTGCATTACTCCTTGCTCCTGAAGAGAGAATGAGAGCAGGACTATCAAACAGCTTTGAATGGTAATTTGCCAATCCTTTCTAGAATTTATTTTTTTTACCTTCCCTTCTTATTCTTGTACCTAGCCCCTGTTGCAGCGGTGAGACTTTTACAAATTACCTACAATGGAATGGAAATTAAGAAAAAAAACTTCAAGAAAAAATAAGGAAAAAGTTTTAAGCAATTTAAAATGGATTACAGGACACCGTATGCTTATTTTTTTATTTTTAATTAATTTTCTTAGTGTAAACGTGGTGTAATGTTTTTTTTTGAGGTTGAATGTCAAAATGAAATTGGTCTGTGGCTTGATAGTTTGTCAAATCAATGGAGCAGTCCAATTGAAGATGTTCGAACCTAGAGATATGATGTTTCGGGACACAGGTCTTCCTAAGCCAGGTGGAAGATTTCGAGTTACTTCTGCCAACAATTTAAGTCAGTTGTTAACTCTTAAGAAGTAGAATGCCCCGCTTATGAACTTCTTAACGGCTTCGATGTAAGAGATTTTAGTTTTGTAAGGAACTAGAATGCGGGGATAGCAATCCGTCCTGGGACCCGGGAGAGTTTCATTTCCGTAGTCAAGTAGCGCGTTCGTTCGTATTGTGATGGAAGCGATGAAGAAGAGTTAACGAGGCAAAACAAAGTGCATGCTATCAACAAAAAAGGACGCTCAACATCGACATCTCGGACAGAATGTCACTCTAGACAGATATAACTTTGAGGTAATCAGGGAATTTGGGTTTGGCTTTTAAATTCTTGCCAATCGCTGCTTCCTTGGGGTGAAAACATCCAAAGAGGCTTTTTACAAGACCCTGGTCATTCCAGTCCTACTTTGAGGCACGGACTTCGGCAAGAATTGATGAGGTTGTCCTTTATTGATTTGAGAGAAAAATCCTTTAGGAGATCCACAGTCCCGTCTGGTTTGATGGGGAGTGGAGGAGGACATATAACGACGAACTTCAAGGGTTGTACAGCGACATCGACGTTGTCGATGGCTAGGACATGTAAAGCGAATGAACACTAGCCCTCTGGCCTGGAGAATCTTGGGATCCACCACGGAGGGACGACGAAGTAGAAGATGACTTCGACTTAGGTGGCGCACACAAGTGGAAAAGAACCTCAATCAGCTAGGTGTGTGGAATTGGAGACAGCTAGCTCAAGATCGAGCTGGCTGGAGACACTTGTTGGTTTAGAACTAGGTCCGCCCTGGCTGTAGCGCCATCGTAAGTAAGCAAGCACGTTCTGTAAGAGATGGGTAAATTTTCAGAATTTATATTACTCATACGCCATAGTGATCTCATCCCACATTATGAGGTTTTGGTGCTTAACCATGAGCAATCGATGATGGAACTATGTAGCCCATTAGAAGGCTAGACTAGTAATTAGTTTATCTTGTTCATGGCTTCGTAGACTTATGTATTATTTAGCCCATAGAAGGGGCCAAATGTCTTATACTGGTGCTACTGTTAAGTGCTTTACTTTTACGAAAGGTTTTCTCGTACATAGCTTGGATGTTTCTGCTTATGACTTTAACTGGAAGATAAGCTAATTTTGAAGCTCAAGCTGATTTGAAGCTGGCCATGGGGGAAAAAGTAAAACATTAGATCTACTCCAGCCTCCTTTAAGAAGGAACCCAAAGCATTATTTATAGCTATAGCGAAACATATTTTCAAGCAAAGCTTAACCTAAAAGAGATAATCAAACAAAATTGGAAGGAATGCTAGGCTGGTTTTATCCTTGTCCACAAAAATGTGCCAAGGAAAGGAATTTCAAAACAGAGTGCTGAGAATATGGGAAGACCACACTTGGAGATGGCCAAACGTCGATGACAACCATTATTTCGCTGTCAAGCAGAGTGAACCATTCAACGCAGAAGATGAAAGGCAACATCTCGTTTAGAATGAAGAGAAGGGAGCATTATCAAAGCCTATATCCATCAAAGCCCGTCTGCATAGACGGTGAATGGATGAGGAGATATTACGACGAACTGTACGAGCTATATAGAGACATTGACTAAGCCAGAGGAGTGAAGGTCCAACGACTGAGGTAGCTGAGTCATGAAGAGCGGATGAACACCAATGCTCCAGGCCGAAAAATCTTCGAATCCGCGCCAAGGGATAGCGCAGTAGAGGAAGACCGCGACTCAGGTGGCGTACGCAAGTTGAAGGGGACCTCAACCAACTTAGCGTGCGAAACTGGAGGCAGCTAGCTAAAGATCGAGATGGCTGGAGACACTTGTTGGTTGAGGCTCAGGTCCACCCCGGACTGTAGCGCCACCTTAAGTGAGTAAGTATATCCAACAAGGCAACTTCAGTTGTCGAGGTATTCAAAGCAAAGTTTTCCAGACTTGTATCAAAGCCTATATCCAACAAGGCAACTTCAGTTGCAAAGTTTAAAGCAAAATTTTCAGACAGGTTGACCAGCTATTTACTTGGAAAGCTGACATCTGATGCAGGAATCTTTGTCGCAAATGCTTGATGATATTGATACAATTGGAAAAATATAGCAGGTGCGTTCGCAGCTATTAGGACACAAAAAGCGAAGATAGGTCTAGTTGGAAGGAAGGTATCCATATGCATAGAACCTGTCTCTCTTGATTTCTCTGTAACGAGCTAGTGGTACCAAAATAAAGAGCACCCTATTGATTGGAAGATTTCCTCAATCAATGTGCTCAAGACGACATTAATTTTCCTCTAAAAATTCTACCTCAAGAGAAAAATTCGATGAAAAAGAACCGAAAGAATGAAATAACAGAACATCATCTCGAAGAAAGGGTCAAAGGGTTTTTGGATCTATAATTTGATTTTTCCTTTCTACACTCATCTTTCATTTATCAATTAAGGTTCATCCTTCCCGAGTACTTACCTCGTCCTTTGATAAGAATTTCTGTTGACCAACTAAAGTAGAATTATGTTATCTCCTCCCTCCATTAAATTTTTGCAACATTTCATTGCATCCTCGCATTAGAAAACAAATGTCCAATCATTCATGAGTTATAAATTGAAATTTTCCCAACGATTAGTGAATTTATTTATTCAAAATACAAGTATCCTTCCTGTTTCCATTTGCTACTCGTGATTCCATGACGAGGGGAAAAAAAAAAAAATTGAAATTCTAAACTTCAAACTCCGCATAATGTTCAATAAATTTGATAAACCTTCCGTTGGGATCCTAGCCAGCAACAGAACGCCCTGAAAAACAATTCCAAAATCAAAATGTCCATGTTCCGAATGCAATTCAACTAACTCGCATGCTATGCATGACCAGTTCACTCTTAATTGTCATGAAATCAAAACAGTTTAACGAAACGGTGACATTTCGAAATAATTTATGAACTACATGGCCCGGTCATCCCTTGGGACTACGAAGGATTAACAGGAAAATGACAAAATCCCAGCGAATCGCTCAAATTGTTTGAATATATCGTATGCCTCCCGGTGACATATCTGTCTATAGAAGGTCCTGTCCACGACAATGGTATTTCATTGGAATGAGACATGTATAAGTATTCGTATATGTATTTGATTTGAATTTGAAATTCCGATACCTAGCCTAGTGGACCGACCCCACTTCATTTGACGCAATTTGAAGTGAATCGAAGCACTCTTGAGTATAAATTGACAGTAAGTGGGTTGCAGGACAATCGAAAAGAGTTGATTAAGTGCATGTCGATGGCAAGGATTCACTCTATTGATTTTCAAAGCCAATTTACACAATCAATGGTTTTACATGAGGTAACAGTCATTATCCCTTGAGAGTGGAATCCATTCAATACTTTTGTTCTAGAACGAGGTCAGTTTTATTTGAACTAAAGGAGATCCTGCCACTCTCTCTCACAGTATTCCTGTTCTCATTCTTAATCCCAACCAGGGGTTGTAAAAGTTTGTTTGAGTTTCTTAAAATACATAATACCAGGACGAATACCCTTCTTTGGGATTCTGCACAGTCCTTTCGTCGTTCTTCTTCGACTAAAAGGACGAAAAAAATAGCCACTGACTGACTGACAGACCTGAAACCGAAACCGAAACTGAAACCGAAACAGAAAACAGAAAACAGAACGAAGAAGATACACAACAACATGAGAATGGTGAGAACGTGAAGAAGAACAAGGAAACAAAAAAAAAAAAAGGATTTTTCTCTTCAACTTAATAAATATCCTGTTCCTGTGGAACAATTTCCCGCACACAGACGTAATGCGGACTCTCTAATTACAAAACTTTTTTAATAAAACAAAAATGTTTTTTTTTTCTGTTTTCTTTTTGTTGTTGTTTTGTATCCCTCCCTTCACAGCATCCTTTTACTCAACCTTACTACTACTAGTTCACACCATGATTGCTTGCATTCATACTAGATCCCGATGGTTCTGTGTAAAATGGGATTGTTACGCTTGGGATGTCCATCTATATACAATTGCAGATGAAACAGCCCAAACAGTTGAGTTGAAGGTGTAGACAGACAGAAAGTATCCGGGGGCGAGGGGGACTAGTCTAATAAATTCCATTCGAGTGTGTTAAACTTTCCGTTTCAGTTCCGCTTCGATGCAGTTAAGGACCTGCTGTGCACACGATAACTGTGGTGATGATGAGGTGATCTATTGTAAAAGTTTGCAATTTTTTTTTTTTTTTTTTATGAGGCAGGAGGGATGGAATTAGTACTGTTGCAGGTGGAAGTAGTGACCAGGATTTTAAGTGAGCGCACTGGGAGTGCATTGAGTTAACTTGAAAGTGAATTAATGGTACAGCGATTGTGGTGAGGGTGGTTTTGTTTTTTGAAATGTTTGCAGAGAAGTCTCATCAACTATGGTGAGGGCTTTCGTAGTGCATAAACTCATCGAAAGGCTAAAAAGTCATCTTTCGTTCGGTTTAATTGATGTCAGTTCAAAGCAGTCATAGAGCGATAAAGTAAAGATATTCGGGATTTAATTCCATCTAGAGCCGCTAGTGATGCAAGCACTAGGATTAGGTTGGAAAATGGATGAATCTCCAGCTTTTAAAGATGACAAATCAAGAGCGACAATAACTTTACGTGTCGTGCCTTAGGCCAGGGACTTGATCCGTACAAAGCTGTGTTCTTTGCCAAGTATTAGGTTAGGTTAGGTGGATAGGTGTCCCGTGGGACCCACTTAGGCTGATAGCCCATTGTGATGCCTATAGAATTTCTCTAAGAGAGACAAATCCTGGAAAATACCAACGAGTTCCATGCCGATACTCATCATCCACTTATCGACTTCAAAGCCGCATTCGACAGTTATCATGTGCGATGGCCAAATCCTGAATTTCGAGAAAACTAATTCGGTTGTGTTGTGCCACCCTTGAGAATTCGCAGGTTGGACACAGAACGTCTGAAATATTCCAAACATGCAAGGGGACACGCTGTCGTATGATTTCTTCAATCTTATGCTAGAGCACATAGATGCGAAAGATTGGCAAAAACACAAAAGGTATTTTCTTTAACAAGTTCGTTTGGGGCCTTTAGACGATATTGACATCATCGTCTGTTCTCGTGCGCCATTATGGAAGCTTTTACGGCAATTGAAGAACAAGCCACACGAATTGGTCTTATGCTGAATGAGGATAAGACAAAGGACATGGTGTCGACCTATAACCGATCCATTGAACATTGCCTAGGACAGAACTTGACAATCGACAGAGATTCGACGAAGGACAACCTTAGGCAGTCGCTGATACTTTGCCTAAACATGATCCAACTCTGTCCTCAGTCCAGCTTTATGGATCTAAATGCTGGACGATAAGTAAGACAGATCTCAGGATCCTTCGACAGGAATATTCTACGTCCAATATTTGGTTCTGTCTGCGAATAGGGCAAATGGAGGAGAAGATACAATCGCGAACTCTATGAACTGTATAAAGATGTGGATATACTGCACTGACTCGGCCACACATCGAGCAAATGGACGAGAACCCTCCAGCTAAGATGGTGTTTGAATACCAGTCACTTGATTTAAGAAGAAAATTGAGATCGAACCTTCGGTTTAAAGATCAAGCTATTGCAGATTCTAGAAACCTTGGATTAGTAAATTGAAAGCAGCGGGCCCGGGACCATGAAGGACAGAAGGCGGCGTTAGTTTAAGCTGTTGCAGTCACCCGGCTGTACAAAAACAGTCGCTATTCTCGAAATCAAATGCTTTAGCATCATTTATACAGACAAGTTACAGACATTGGGTTGGAAAACCGTACCAAAAAGCTTGAGGCTGCCATTCACGACATGTATAAATGGTGCCTTGGAGCATAGCACCATGTAAGCATAGGGTAAACCGTAGGTAGCAAGGAAGTTTATCCACAAACTTTATTGCTTTTATTTTTAGAACAGGAAGTGGACGTTGTTTTGTTTTTATTGCAAGTAATTCGCGTCTGTAGGGTGATGTACGAATACTATATAGTTCAGACTTTAAGCCTTGCATGACATCACAATACTTCCTCTTGCTCAAACCGACCCCGAATCTCTCAGATCCCTCTTTTGAAGTCTAAAACTTTCTCACAAAGTCATTATCAAAGTGAACATGAGATACCAATTATCACTTAAGCCATTTCCAATTTTGACACTCTCAATCCTTTAATAATCTCGGTCTATCAATTTCCTTACCCCTAGCTCCTGTTCTCTTGCCCCAAACTTCAACTAGAACCATCATAATCATGATAATGCGTTTGAAATTCAATTCAAAACTTCCCCACCACCACCACCATTACTTATAGGCGACCAAGCACCAATGTGGTTCACCATTTCCAGAGGGATCTGTCCCCCCCTTCATTTGTTTTTGCGGCCGCGAACAATTATCCTGGCTTCATGGTCAAAGTTTTTCCTTTATATGCACGCGCGCGGGTATTATTTGGTGGCTTCCGTTATCTTTTTTTGTTTTACGCCGCGGAAAACTTCTTTAATTAAACTTATTCTTCAGTCAAAAGAAACGCAGAATTCAGTTTGAGAGTTCCTTGTTTGCCATTCAAAGCGAGAAACAGTTCTGCATTCAAGTTTTGAGGTCCTTCTTCGTGTTTTTTTTTTCCATTTTTTTGCATTCTTTTCCCTGCGGATTGCTATGGACATTGTAATTTCACTTCTGCCTTATCGGTTGGATGGGGTTTGTTGCGCTTTGTATGTAGCGTGGACCTTAAGAGCTTTGTTTGCGTTAAAGTTTTTTTTATTTTTTGTTTAAAAGATTTAATTTAATGCGTTTTTTATTTAACAATAGTGCTTTGAGCAGTCTTTTGTTAAAAGTGTGGTATCTATTGTGGATTTGTGGGAACTTAAGGATCTTGTAGTTGTAAATTGTCAGAATTACATTTGGTAGTTCGAAAAAAAAAATGCATGCTTCCGGAGGAAATAAAGGAAAAAGTCTTCCATTGCAGTTGGTTATATGAAGAGAATTAGCAAAATGGCTGCCTTAGACAGACATCCATCATTTTGACAGTCTTTTGAAGGGTAGATGAGTATTTCTTGGTCAAATTCCAGTCCAGAGATTGACTTTACAAGGAAAATGAACTACAGTTCGCTCACAGGGAACAATTCTGTGGCGAACGTCTAAGAAAACCTGCAGTAGCTGCTGAAAATGCCTAAGCCTATGGGAAGAGCATAAAGAGTCTGCTTAATCTATGCTACGTACGTTTACAGAGACAAAGACTTGCTTTTGTCACCCTTTCTACGGAGATGAACAGAGAAAATGGACGGAAGCGTTCGTTGTTCTGGGTCTTGAATCTAAGCCTGCTTGCTTGCCACTGAGCCATATTTACCACGTCTGCTAAACAAGTGATTGGCACTCGATACGATCTTCATAACTCTGGGCTCAAGAAAGTCGTCGCCGAGTAGTTTATCCTTCGAAATGAGAAGGAATCTTCGTCTTGCTTCGTTAAAAGCACAAGAAGACCGTTGAAAACACGCTGAAGATAGGAATTGCCTTAAATGCAATGAACGCCCAAATTTATCAGCTTGTTGTCTATCAGAAGAACCTTTGCAAATCAATGGAAAGACTTTGTCGAAGCTAGTGATGGCTTCCAACTTCGTTTGATCTCTTTCAAGCCTTGACATATGTAGCTGTTGTTGCAAGTCGAACCATCGAAATGCATTGAATGACTGTTTAAGGTGACTATACGGAGGTGACTATACGGAGGTACTGAATTCTAACCCTTTTTTACCAGGTCGATATCGCTCTACAGTCATTGTTTCCTCTCCTCTATCCTCTGACAAAACCTTCGCGATCGAAAAGCCTTGAAGAGGAATGCTCAACACCAAAGTTGGTGCATAAAACTGAAGTGAGCTTGTTTTGCATCTAGCTCGCTGTCAAGGTCTATAAGATGAAGCGCAGGTCCACTTGGGACTATAGGACTATCAAAAGTTAAGTAAGACTGTTCGCTGTCATAAGCTTGTGGCTCGTGAGGTTTATACTAGTCAAGTTAGCTTTGTCTTAAATCTCTATTCACTTTGAACCTCTTGGTAAGACTTAAGCTAGCTGCCTTCTGTTTCGTAAACTAAATCGATTGAGGTCCCAGTGTGCGCTACCTGAGTTGTGGAATTGCTCTTCTGTGCCATCTCCTTGGAGTGGGTTATATGATGAAATGACAACTAGACATTGTTCACTTAGGCTTCAAAGTTAGGTTTGAAACTGATTCTAGACCATGATACCAGTCGTTTTCTTCGGTTCCAACCAGGGACAAGCTATACATTGACATCGCACTGTCTTGACAAAGACCCTAACTCCTTGTCAGAAAGTCTAAAATAGAACTTATGAAGCTAAACTTTATGTTAAGCAACTTCCTTCTTTGCTTCTCTGTCCCTTCTGTAGGTAGCACTGTAGCCAGTTAGGGAACCTTCGATTTTAAATACAAACGTGTGCAGTAGAATAAGAATTTGGTGGCGACTAGCACTGTCGAAGATTAAAAACCTGAAGCCTGAGGCCTGATAAAGTTGATGATTCAACATGCGTTATAAAACCTTCGTCCAGAATATTTCTTGTCGCGCTTTGTATAAAGACGCAGGCCTTACAAAAGTTGGATGATCTTTCTTAAAAGCAATTTATAGGACCGAAGTGGGGCTCCTGTTTTTTAATCTTTAAGTCTTAACTGAGTTCTACTTGTGTCTGAGGGTTGCTCATAGATCTTTTCAGATGACAATTGATTGCGAATTATCTAGAAAGGAAGTTGTTTAAACCTTTTTATCAAGCTTGTTCTCTTTAAGAACGTTTAAGCTTCAACTTTTATTGAAGAGAGAGGAGTAGTGGGAAATCCTCAGAACAGTCTTAAGTTAAGAAAAAGACGGTTTGTAAGTCTCGCTTAGAAAGTTCAGTTGCAATTTTCCTACTTTCGGTACCCTTCCATTCAGCGATGAAAGTGAAATCTATTTAATTGTGAGGATTTAGTTGGTTTTGGGTTTGAAGATGCTTCCGCACAAGCCTTGTGCCTCTAAAGCTGCTTGATTGCTTCACAATCGGATATTCACAGGATGTTCTAACTGACCTCACTGAGTCTCAGTCTAATTTTGGAGCCACAAATTGGTGTCCAACCCTCCGTTTTTGATTCGTCAAATTCCCAAGATTTGGACCACTAAATGGCTCATTCCGAGGGGCATAACTCCATGCAAAATGACGCTGAGCTCTTAAACCAAATAGGCTTACAATCCCCAAATTCCAGATGGCAATTTGAAACTGAGTCTTCTTGGCTCTGCACTTGATCATAAGTGTCCTCCCAACAAAACCCTAAACAAATTCCCTTCAATTGACCGGATACTCAATCTTCAAATCTACCATTAAACTCAGTTAATCCTGTTTTGTTCGATGTGACAGGTGATAACCCCATAAACTGTAACCTATCATGAAGTTATCACCCGTTCAGAGCCGGAACTCATATCTCATAATGAAACCGAAAAGACACAAGTGCATCATTTCATCCTGACCATTGCCAGGAGCAATGAAGGACAATAAATTTCAATACATATCTCGTTCACACTACTCCCTCATAAATGTTTCCACATCCCTGCCGGCCAGGATCCAGTGGCTACCTGAGAAGAGAGTCCATGAAAGAGTTTCTTCGATACAGGATGACCCGATACGGTAATCCTTATGCATAATGAATTCCGAAAGAGCGTTCCTGGCTGTGGGAAAACTTATTGTTCATCGGTGAGTTTTTGGGTGCAATTTACTAAGTGTTGCTACCGGTAAATCCTTTTTCCATCCCCCCATCCACCGTGTATGATTCATCTCTCTTGACAAAATGCCCTCAGGTATAAATATAAATAAATAAATGAATCCGAGCATTCAACGAATTAACATACAACATAGCAGAACTCAGCAGATTCCAGAGATGAGATGCTGCTTGTGCTCCGAAATGCCAGCCTGCATAAACTTTCCAAGAAAATTTCAGTTTGTTCTGTGTTCTCCCTTGTAAACATTTCCATATCTCTCTCTCTCTCTCTCTGTGTGTGTGTGTCTTTTTCTGTCTCAGTTGGAGCACCCAAACTCCGACACATGAAGGTCTTACACTTAACCTCTTGTCTATAAAATGACGGAGATGGCGAAAGGATGAAAGGATCTTTGGCAGATGGGCTCTGATGTATAGGTTCCAGGCACAGGAATTGTTTAGCTTTGCCACTACCACACTACCGGCAACTGTTTCGAAATTCTTGAGCAACCGACGAAATCCAACCAACTGGTATGTTAATGCGTACACATGGGATGGAATTACAAAGGAGCAAACATCTTGAAATCCTTTAATGCAAATTTGTGGAAACTGTGGCATGTGTGCTTTACTAAACACACACACACACACACATAGCAGAACAGACTTACTCCTCTCGTTCTCGTTTGGTTTTTAAATTTTGATGGATGGTAATCCTGGTATTGTTCCTCCACAACGAGTAATTATCTCACATAAAAGTGCGTGCAAATACAATTGTAAGTCGATGGAGGGGGGGGGGGTACGGGACTCTGTGTAAACATTAACATAAACATTTGATCCTTGAGCCCACTGTCGTACATCATCGAGGGGAGGATTATATTTCAGTTCCTTCGAGAGGAACAAACAAATTTTTGGGTAAATAAAACCCGAAAAAAAAAAACGGAATTTGAATTTAATTAATTTGTTTTCTAATCCTTAATCCTGTTGAAGGGAATCTGACTGCAAAGTTGGGAGCCTAATGACTTGTATTGTACGAGAGCTTAGTTGTAGAAAAAAAAAGAACGCAATTCGCTTGACTTTTTGTTGTCAAAAAATGTCGGGGCAAGTGGGAGAGAAGAGTCTCTCTTAAACGCCTTGGTCAATGTGGATTCATTGTCATGTGCTTCCAAGGAAATCCTATATCCTACGGTGTCTTTCGGTCTCATCAGTGAGCTCAAGAGGGTGTCCTATCATCACTTCTCTGATATTTTCCTCTAGACTTTCTCCAGACGTTAACTATTGGTTTGCTTTCAAAAACCTTGTCCTTCACGTGCTACAGCTTCCATTACGAAGACGGATAAAGCCGGATAAGTTCATTCGCAAAACCATCCAATTCTACCAAAAAACCAAGAGCATCTTGGACCCTAAAGAAACTTCAAATCCACATCGTATAACTGAAAGAGCGACACTTTCCTACAAAGATGTCAACGAATCTGTGGAAATACTTAGGTCCACCTAGGCAGATACGAGCTGTACAGCGACATCGACTTGGCCAGGAGAATGAAGGTTCAACGAATAAGGTGCAAAGAAAATCTTCGAATCCAGCCCAGAGAGACGGTGCAGTGGAGGAAGACCGCGATTCAGGTAGCGTAGGCAACAGGAACAGGGGACATCAACCAACTGAAGGTAGCTAGCTGAAGATCAAGCTGGGGATGCCTGTTGGTTGAAGTCCAGGTCCATCCTGGACTGTAGCCCCACCTTAAGAATACAAAGCATTGATCGTCGTTAGCATACTCCAGACCTGCATAAACTACTTAAAGATGATGATGTCTCCTCAGACCTTTCTTCTAGGGAAGTCTGGAAGTCCCATCACTTGCCCAACAACATTCTCTGGTAGATGGACGGAGTTAGTGTTTTTATCTCTACGTGGTTGCCGACTATCTCACAACGAACTATCAATGGAGCCTTAGTTGAGTTTCCGCCTTAAGGAAGCTTGTGACAAATTGGACAACAAGCTTTGAAAGAGATCTCCTGATGAACGATGTGGATGGACGAGCAACTTCAACACACTCGGAGCTCAGGTCTATAAGGTAACGTCTTAGGAACCATGCCATCGTTTCTAATGGAAATGGAATTTTTGACACCAGCTTACCCAATGTCTTCCTCCCAAGGGATAACGATAAGTTGCCTAGATCTCTAGATTGGGCGTTGTTTGTTTGGGTTAATATTGACTTAAGGTGGCGCTACAGTCCATGATGGACATGGACCTGTAGTAAATCCGTTGCTGTTGCTTCGTAATCTGCTATATTTTCTGTGGTCCGGCAGTTACCACGGCAGCCCAAATCCCAACCTGGAGGGCCGGTTCCTAAATATGTACTTCAAGGACTCCGAGAAACCAGATAAATGGCTACTTGAAGGCCTGAGCTCCGAATACGTCGTAGTAGCCGTTGCGAGGTGTTCATTAAGCAACGCCACTGTTGATTCCAGCTGGAGAATCCTTTCGATGTCGTCTGGATGTAAGGAAAAGTGCCGAAGTTGCAGCACCCCTGCCCCCTCTCTCGTTAGCTGCCACAAACAACTTTCCACAGGACTTGGGTAATTGTAAAAAAGATGGAAGAGACGTATGCAAATACCTAGTTATGGCCCAAGACTGTTCAAAAATACAAATATTTGACGCGACCGGTTATAGAGAGCCAGGTCTTATCCTCTCGCAACCATTTATGTTGAATTGAGAAGCTTTTTCTCGCAGGTTTGTCATGCCTCCGAGGAGGTGATGCCGAAAAAAATAGCATTTATTTGTTTTGAGGGGCGAAGCCCAGCAGTCCAATGAACGGCGACCGGGCAGACTGTTCTGCTCGTCAAAATTGTGAAGGACAGCCTGGTTATTTTCCAGTAGAAAAGCGGTTGAGTCTTCTGCACTGGAACATCATATAGCCTCAGCAGGAGCCACTTTAAAGGAAGGAAAACGCGATGAGGTCTGCAAAGGCATAAGGTCAAGTTTGCGTTAAGCAAAGACAGTTCAACTTTTCAGTGAACCGTAGACAGGAGTAGCTTTAGAGTTATACTGGGTATCGCTGCTCTCTACTTCATAACCTCGTCTGGAGTTAAAACGATGCCTCAACAGATGCCTTCTTATCGGATATCTCGTGGTAGAAAGAGGAGCAAAGGTAAAGAAAGTTAAGTATGTCGTTCCTCATCACGTGGTGTTGCCTTCATAGATGTTTTAGGGTCGGCTAGTTTGACGTCACTTGGAAGACAGATGGAGGTAGAATCATAGTCCAAGTTGGTATGAAAAACACCGTGTGCTTCTGAGTTTGTAGGACCAAAAGCTTAAGGGATCCCTATCGGTCGCCAATAACCACTTACCCATCGACCGAAGCCCTCTTTCAATACCACACAACGCGTGCAAAATGCAAATTGATCAACTTGCGATAATTGAGTCAAACTTAAATGAACTTAACCTGCAAAGTGCTTGTAATTTTTTCCAAAGACTACCAGAAGAGCCTGTGTGTCACAAGGCAACATAATTTTAATCGAAAAGTTAAATAGTTTCAAGACTTCACCGCCCCAAGGGTTGTTTCACAAAGAAGACGACGACGACGACGTGCACTCGAATCATAACAAGTTAGCTGTGCGTTTTGCCTTAAGATTGAGCACGAGGATGTGCCCCTCCATCTTCCTTTGAAGGGAAATTACCTAGATTAACTTTTCTTCAAGGATAATGAGATAAAGATGAATGCAAGGCAATTTAATTTCACCATACTCTCTCCACCGCTGTCCGGTGTTTTCATTAATTAAGCTTTACACCCCACCCTCCCTTACGCAGTTTAAAGATGGTCGGGAACCCTCTTCTCATCGCTGCAACTCGTTCATTTGTAAAAGATTTGCGTGTAACTTTCGAAAACATTGCTTAAAGCGTAGACAAGCGTTTCTCGAAAATTGAGCGGAAATAATAAAAGAATTATGCGGGCGTATGACAGATGGACGAACTTTTTTTCTTAAAAAGGATGAAGATCCTTTGGGTAATTTTTTCGTTTTTCAATTGTTCGTCGTCAACTTTGTTTGACTTTCGTTTGCTTAATTTCCATAATGTATTCTGAACCGTAAGACTGGAGCACTAAATACTGAGAAGGACCATGAAATTGTTTTCTCCTTAAAAAAGAAAAGAAGGAAGACTCTCAGTTATAAACACCTAAAAAGGGGATTTAAGAAGTTTTCCTTGCCATGCATCTGTATCTTCTACTCGTTTGGTATGTGATGAGAGATGATGGACGACTAGGAAGGGGTAGCCACATGTCGTATGTTATGCGCTTTCATCTCCCGATATAATTTGAGATCCTAAGACAGGATTTTTGTTTTTTTTTTTTTTGGAAATGGATGGGGAAACTTTTTCCAGAGATACATAGTTTGTGGAGGAAGTTCCGAATGGGATTATCATGGAAAATGGAAGGGCTGCCCTTTTGGCAGAGGGCTGTTGGAGCCTATGCGGAAGAAAAAGTTAGAAAATAACTTTTAGTCGAGTTTTTTGTTTTCTCAGGCGGGCCTTAGTGAGAAATGCTATGGGGATAAACGGTTTAACGCAAGTTTAATGTTAGGAAACCCTTAGTTGGTGAAAAATGTTTCCTTTTTTTTTGTTTTGGGTTGGAAGGACGATTCTTTATCAGTTTAGTGCCATGTAGGACGACGGGTTGAAGTGAGAAAACTTGTTATGAGAGGTTGATTTATATGCCATGTGGGAGGGACCGGTTTGTTTGGTTGTTTGTGGAACTTTGAAGACTTGGTTTGCATTCGATTGGCCTAGTTTATGGTGAGTTTGAATGAACGGGTTAATGATTAAGGTTGGTCTACAAATTTAAGGATTCCAGACTGTTGAAAGGAGTATTGTAGTCTCTGAAAACTGATGAGTTGGCTGACAGGCTGGTGTGGAGCACATAGAGCTTAGGACTGATACGTGTATCCATAGAATGTTCTTTTAGACGGAAAGGAAATTCATTGGGCAAGGTTGCTGGTGCTACCCAATAGTGCTTTCATCGTCTATCTCTCTCTTTTTCCTTTGCAGCTCTAACTGAATAAAGGAGCCTATTTGTTTCCATCCGTCATTGCTCGAGGTCGTCATTACGAGGACATTTTCTGGAGTGATGTTGCCTGTCTCTCTGCCCATCTTTTACTGCATCATCCACTGGAGAGTTGCCGAACCGGCTTCCAACTTTTCCCATCTCATGGAGGTACGCGTTGAAGTTTCCATGTCCAAAGACCCTGAAAGTGGGTGTTATAGTAGTTTACTTCGTCATGCTTCCGTTCAGTCCATTCAGTAACGTCCCTTATGAGTCTCTCTGTTTCAGAACTCTATAGCCCTTGCCACAGTTGCTTTGCGAGCTCCTTCGCCTCTGCAGTTGCTGCTTCCACTTCTATTTCATCTCTCTGTTTATAGACGAATCTCCTCTCTGCCGCTGTGAAATCGATGGGAGTCACTGTTGGGATTACGAGAACGGCTATTACCAACTTGCTACTCGGAGGGCTCCGCGTTTCTGCCATCTGCTTCCTGAACAGATCTCACGGCCATACAGGAGAACGGCATGCGTGATTGACATAAGAAGTCTTCCAGACCACCTACATTTCCCATGCGCCTGCTGAGTCATGTAGTCATCTTTGCAGCTCGCTCCGATTAGGACTTTATCTGCTACCAAAGGGTGAGTTCATGGCATTTTTGCTGGTTAGAGCCTACTTGGAACCCCGCAGACACCGGGATCTATTTCCAAGTCAGGAGGACTATCTCTGTTTTTTCTGTTGCCTTCTTTCTTCTTTCTGTTTCTGGGTCTTCCATCCAGTCATGCACGCGTCTCATAACTTGGTTTAGTCTTCTCTTGACATCTTCGGTGTCTCTTGCTGTAATCCCTGCGCCGATGTCATCTGCACCACCGCACCACAAAGGTATTTTCGGGTTTTTCCATATGGAGAATAAGAGATATTCTAAAGGCTATAAGCCTTGCGTTAGTTCTGCAGTGATTGGCTTTCTTTGGGGTCCATCCTCGATGGCATACAGCTCCCAGTCTTCTAAATTTCTTTTCGAGCGGGTTTAGCATATCTCTCCATCTGGCTGAGTTAAATGCATTTCTAACATCAAGGGCTGCCAACAGGACGATTGGGCCTTTTAGACATCCATAACCATCTACTCGATAGCGCCTATTGTGGAATGAACATTTCTGAATCCGTGTTGTCTCTCAGATAGGTTACTGAACTGCTTCTGTCAGTCGTGGCTTCAGCACCTTCTCCAGTAGTTTCCTGGCTGTGTCCAGGAAGCTCGTCCGGTTCTTATTCTCCTTTGCCCATCAGTACCAAGCATTATGTCTTTCAACTCTTATAGAAAATCCTGTCCTTAAAGCAGCCTTAGCTGAGGGCAAGTTGAAACAATCACTTTCAGCACTTTCGCTGGTATATCCATCAGGCCCAGGATCTTTCCTATACTGTACAGTTTCCGCCACCAGGAGCAGCTCCTAGGCGCTGAAGATGTCCGGAAGTCTAAGAGGATCAGTCGGAAAGAGGATATTCAGCGCTCAGTACAGGGGTGGCTGCCTGTCCCCATCTTGTGCATTACCACCTTAAAACCTAGGCCCCAGGGGTCACTGATGACGTCTTGCCGGCGCCCCTTCCACTTAATTTGTTTACTTATGTTGATGGCCCTATTGAGCTTGGATTTCGTGGGTCTGCAGTCCGGTCGTGCGTCTTCTGAGGTGTCCGCATGCCTTCCTCTTCTTCTGGTAACGTTGCCTCTTAGGTATATAGGAATTTTCTTCTAAGTGCCGCCATCTCTTCCGTTCGCCAGTAGACCGGTTTTCTACATCCAATTGAGTTGCTGCCTTAGGGCATCGAGGCATCGCAAGCCTGGTGTATGAATTGTATCGTAGTTCGTAGCTTAAGCTTTTAATATAGCAGCACTCGTCATTTCTAGGATCGCGTCGTTCCCTTCCTCGATCACATTTGGAAGAAGATCTTTGTTAAGTCTCCAAACCTTTTACCTGGATACATGGCCTCTGAGTTCCGTAAGGCACATGGCTGTCTCCTTTTGAGATCTAAAACAATGTGTTGGTGGTGGGTAATCCGATACTCTACACGGTACAGTTTAGTCTTAATGTATCCCTAACCGTAGGAGATTGTGGGTGACTTGAGAGTTAAGTGTAATTTTGCTTGCATATGCCTCATCTGGGTTACGCCTTATCCGGAAAGTATGCAACAATATTTTTTCCCATCGATTTACAGCCTTTTGGACATTGGAGTAAGCCAAGCGAGCGACTGTTTAAAATGAGCACATTTCCGGAATTTTTAATTCCCAGAATGCAAAGTGTGGACATGGAATAATGAGATAGGGATGTCAAATGTACAGGTATGTGTACATGCATTATACAATTCATTTCTTTGGTGGGATGAATGCGTTTTTTTTTATCATTACAACAAGTATTTTCCACAAAATGTATGTTTACTCCTGGTGCTGTGTACTCAACTGTTATTATCATGAAAATTGTTTTTATTATTGTTGACGTTACCGTATGTCATTCTGTATTAATGGGATAATGTTGTAATATTGCGTTGAAAAAACATTTTTTAATCGCGATGCTCGGCGTGTGTTATCATATAATGATGCACTTTAACAGCTCTCATCTCATTTTGAGTTCCATGAATATTAAAGCTTATTTTTAGAGGTTATGTCAGTCATTTGTTTGTGCTTAAAATGATGCAATGAGTGTCAATGATATCGCTATGAAAAGATGTGTTAAAAACAGATGAATGAAGGATAAAATTAAAATGTTTGCGTGGGTGTATGTTTGTTCTTTTATAATTTAAGAACCTCTTTACCAATTTGGACTTGAATCTTTTTGAAGTGTTCTACTTGAAAGAACTCAGAGTAAAGAACACAGTTGGGCTTTCCGTCCAGAAAATGTTCTTACTACGAGTTGGTTTGAGAACACAATTTGGCTTGGATGGTTATTCTAGAAAAATGAGGGACATCCTGTGCAGATGGAGAGAATATAGCAACATGTTTTTCAAATCCAATGTGTCAATTCGCGCTCCAAAAAGTCGTTGATCACGGTTCTGTAGCTCACTAGCGTCTTCGTAAAAAAATATGAGCCAAGCACCTTTCCTCCTTAAACGTTGCAGCAAACAGTAACTTTGAAATGATGTAATGGCTCTAAGTGCGTTACACGCGGATTTTCTATTAAAAATCAGGTTTGGGAGGGCTTGACTGTGACTTACATGCGATTGGCGGACTGCAGGCAGGAGAATCTTCAAGTCTCTCACCTGAATTCGCTGTAAAGACCGTCTATTGATGCCCAAATGCATGACCCGACGTCTGGTTGATGTTCGTGGGTCTTCTTGGACATCTGCAGCCATCCCAGTGATATTTTCGACCAAATTGCTGCTCTGGGGTTGCCAACCTGTGCTACAGTCACGTCAGTTTCTTCAAAGCGAGCGGCTTAATGCCACAGTGTTCGCTCAGTTGATGCCACACGACCAGGGAATCGACCAAGAAGTTCACAATTATTCCGCATTCTTGAAGAGTATAGCGATCCATGGTCTCTCTATAGGAATAGTGCTTCTGTTTACTTCACAAATGTCAGAGTCGTGATAAGACGTGAGAGCATCTTCATGATGAAGCTGAATCGTAGTACAAGGTGTCCTCAAACTGAACGTCGAACATTGTACACATTACTAATTCCAAGCCACCAGAGCGGGTGGTGCATTATCTTGGACACTCACACCATATCATTTACTTTTGCCATCTAGGTGTCATATGCTATAATAAAAGTTTGATTTGTGCATCCAACCGCTGACAGATGTCAAAACTATTGCTGCAAATGACAGGATCAAGACTTCCTATACAAAAGTGTGGGTCATAGTAGCGGAACATGGCCCTTAGTTGGTGATGGCTAACACTAAAATCTCACCTCTAATACTGTACCCCAGAGCTGGGTAGTGCTTCAAACTTTCCTATGCCTTCAGCTCAGCAGGGAATTTCGAAATAGTTGAGCCACTTACACCAAGCCCACGAAATTGCCTCAAAAAGTTTCTAGGTCTCGATGAATCTGGACACTAACTCGATTTGATGTATGAAGTCCATGTGGCTTCCAAAGACCGGCATCGAAACACTTGTCCTTTGAAGCTAGTCTTGATCTACCACGGCACGTCCACCAACTTATTCGTCTGTAGTCAGTTCGATGCCAGTTTCAGTTTGTTTAACAAATCAGTTGTGGACTACTTAGCAATCTGACTTAGGTTCGAGTCCTAGATAAAACAAAGTTTGCCTCAGCACCACGAGCGATGAAAGGGAACCCCACAATTGTGGTCTTTTCTATAACTCTCTAGAAACGTACAAAACATAAGACAACAGATCAGTCTTAGAATGAAAAATACGACTAACCTTCAACCTTTTGTGCTGCCTATAGACCCTATAATTGGATATTTGATCTTATTCCATCTAGAGCATCAACTTTATCATTTTCTAGAATACTTGCGTGACCAGAAAGCTATATCAACATGGAAGAGAGGGTACACTCTCGTCCTACAACTTTGAGGACTAGAACATGCTTTGATAGTCACCTAAGCCCTGTTTAACTTCTCTTTGAGTATATTTCAGGCTCTCAAAGATCAGCTTACTAATCTAGACGTAGAAACTGAGGATTAAAGGATGCTTTCGAATATACAGGGTCAAGTTCTTGATTGAGGCTTTGTCGTTGCCTTGAATAAACTATCCATACTCAGGCTCGAAGCACTTGTGTCTGCAAATTGTGTACTAACGCAGGAGCCCTCATACACAGAATTCCAGCAAAAACTTTAGAAGACTACTCTTTTGACAGTTTAGGCCTTCTTCACTTTTAAAGGGGAATATTCAAGACTATAGACCTATCACAGGTCTTAGTGTGCTGGTAACAGCTGACAGCCACTTCAACCTAACCTATGTTACCAAAATTAAAACTTTGTCTATAGTTTGACAATAAAAACAAGGAAACCTGACTTGTCATGTAAAGCCTTCATCAGAACTCTCTGTAACAAATGTCGACCTTAGTACCACTCTGATTGAAACATAAAAGAGATTTCCCTCTTAATTTGATAAAATTGTCCTAAGGCACACGGATAAGCAAAGCAAAGTCTCAAATCCATTTCCCATTACCACCAGATGGCGTGGTTGGGTTACCGCCTCCTCAAAAGAGACTAGAATCGCACAATTAATTCCATTTTAAGCCTTCACTCATTCGAATAATGCAATTAACCATGCAGATACAGTATGAGCACACACACAGGATTACACTGAAAGCCGCCTTTCCTGAAAGGAACGCGGGCGGAGGGCTCTCTATTTGGCCTCTCATTCATTACGTATGGCGACGATAACTCCGCTCTTATCCAATTATCTTCCACCAGAAGAAGAGTGCCGCTCAAAGGGTTCCCTGGACGAGGAAGGGTTTCTACCAAAAAAAAATAAAAAATCTCTCTCTCTCGTTGAAATTGGAACCGGAAACACTACATCGGACACTTATTCTCGGTCGTCGTCAGTTCCGTTTCGTATCCGTGTGTTGTTTTTCGTCGACTCATTGTGAATTCATCAGAATTATTCAGAGAATGGAATTAAAATTATTTTTTTTTTTGCACTTTTACTGGAAATTTATTCCATGAATATTCAAATCGAGGTAATTTCTGTGCGCGCGATGCATTACAGAGCCGGGATTGGATGCAGCGACGGATGTAAATCGCACTCGGTCGGTAGTAAACGGGTTTTCCCCGCATTCACTGGTGGATTGTTATAAGGGAGATCTTGGATATAAAAGGAGATTTATTAATTTGGAATGGTAATTCGCAACGGTGCGGGGGTGGCTCATGCATCCGAGTGCGTTTTTATTTTTATTTTAATTCGACGCGGCGTGAGATTGCTGGAGGATTTTGCATTTTGAAGATACGTATGTGGTGGAGGTATGGTTATGTGTGCTTCGTCATGTGCAGAGATGGGAATCCTGTAGTGGTAGATGAGGGAAAACATTTTTATACTGATTGGAGGAGGAATTGGAAAACTTAAAGAGCATGGCAAGTGACAGGTTTTGTAGAAATGTAGAGGATGCTTGAAGGAACATTTGAAATGTCATGGCATTCTAGAAAAGCTGAACGGAGGGATACCCCTTACACCGCTTGTAGGAAGGAAATTACAAAGGACGATGCACAGGGCTCCAATCAATGAACCGACTTGTATATTTTATATGATAGAAACTTCCGAATGGAGATGCCCGGCGCATGAGACACCGAAGACCCCATAAGTCATGAGAAGTGTTCAATCCTGGACCAAACACCATGGACTATGTCCAACCCCGACAGTTTTTCATTCTGGTGCCTGAAAAATTGCTTGGAACTTAACATACCCAAATGCCAATCCATCACCTTTTCACATAAGCGTCACCAATCCCCTTCTCGACACTACCTCTTGCACAATCAACGTGTCTGCCCTGTTCAATCTCTTCGCGACCTCGGCATGTTGTGACAGGTAACTCAATTTCCGGTAACACATGGACGAGATAATCCTTAAAGCCAACTATTTTTTTGGTTTTGTAAAACGATGGTCCAAAGAATTCACCAACCCATACAAGTGACCAGGGCCCTCTACGTTACATTCGTCCGCCCCTTCCTAGAGTACGCCAGTCAAGTATGGTCCCCGCATCATCGTGTTCATGTTTTGAGAATCGAGAATATTCAGCGCCGTTTTTTTCGATTTGCTCTTCGAGGTCTATCTATCAAAACCCCCTCAACTTCATTAACTTAAATACCCTTAAGGAACGCAGAGATGCAGCCGACATTCTCTTTATTCATCGACTGCTCTCAGGTCACGTTGAAAGCGCTTCCCTTCGCAACTCTATTTTCCTCAACAATAACCCTCGCAATCTACAAACCCCTTGTCCCTTCTATTTACCGAACCATCACACCTCTTATGACTCGAACGAACCAATCTCCCGTATGTTCCGAAAGATAAACACTCTGCACCTACCATCTTCGACTGCAACCGCTTCCCTTAAATTGGATCTCCTCCACCATCCCAACTAATCTTAGTTTTTAAGTTTATGTTTAAGTTTAGCTAAATAGCCAGTTGCAGTCCACCTCTTCAACATTTCATTCACAATGAGCGTCATGCTTTGAAAGGCACATCTGTTGGGAAGCAAATGGCTACAGCGGAAGCCAAAGAGATCATCTTTTAATGTTGAATCGGAGAAAATGAGAAAAGATGGACTGCAGAGCAAATCGGAAGCATCGCGGATTGGATTGTGTTGAGGTATGGGAAAGTGAACATCTCACACTCACACTATTACTTAGCGGCTATTAGATGGCTTAAGTTCGAGTCCCAAAAAAAAAACATCGTTTTCTCAGCTCCATCATGGAAAGAGACACGAACAGGGGCCCAATAATTGTGGTCTCTCTGGAAGCGCACAAAGCGTAACATATCCGACACGGATACTTCAACGACTCTCTATAGGGGATGGGAAGAGCCCAGCAGATCAGTAAGGTAACTCCTTTCAAACAAACTACAAAGGCACGTCTTTCGATTTCATCAGTTGGCTTGCAGGGAAGCGAAGACTAGAAACGGAGGTAAACTGGAACCAAGTGTGTTCCTACATAGCCCGAGGGAGTGCTGAAGTTAAAGAAGAGAGAATATGTCATGAATTCGTCAAGGTCTCAGAAGACTGGAGCCCCCCATAAAGCCTTGGAAAAGTATCAACACTCTGAAGTGATGCAAGAAGCAGTTTCATGGTTCGATTTAATGGGTCAAGTCTTAAGTCGGAAAAACTTCATGGGAACCCCAGTGACGACTGTTTCCTGACGGATAGGAAAGAAAATCAGGGTTGTCCACCGATAGGTATTCTTCAAACAACAAAACATTGGACATTATGTAGCTCATCGCCAAACATAGACATCGGTGTCGTGATAGAGGATTTCAATGCAGAGTTTGATTACAATCTACGAAAGATTCCCCAATCCTCAAGTGTAGAGTGGTAAAAGCTTCTTTTAAAGGCAGATTTGTCAGAAGATTAACACAACAGAGTATGACCATCAATGTAAGTTTGGAACTTCCTGTTTGAAAGGCTCAATTAGCGTCTTTTGCCTGTTGCTCCATGGTCCATCTCCAATTCCTCCTTTTTGGAAGAACGTTTCCAACCACAAACCTTTCCGGTTTACAATGTTCCAATTTCCTATCTTGCCACCCATCCTGTAACCATTACCCACTCCTTCGTATCTCATACCCTGTGCATGGACAATTTGTCATTTTTAATTCACCATCCATTCCGTTACATGAATCATCTCTAAAAGTGACACAATTCGTCAACTCAATCAAAGGGAAGTAGTTCCACCACCCCTTCGCAGTATCTTTTATACCACCATCTCGCATCGCATCTGCTCCATCCATATACACAGTTCCGTGTTGTCGTCGTCACTTAAAATAGTTGTTAAGTGTTTCGTGGTTGGTCGGGTTACCCCAACCAAATAGGGATGAGTTTTGGTCCCTCAAAATTAACCAAAATGCAGGAAGTAACCTTCTGTTGAGAAAACCCCTAAAATTTCCGTCGACACTTTATCAACGTTTGACTTAATTTCTTTTGGGGATTCGGTTCGGAAGAATGTTGAGCAATCTATTTGCGCCTCCTCGTAAACTATGAAGACGAAGGCTCGGTTAAGGCGCGACCACAAGCACTTTCAAGATGCTATTTCCCAAAAATTATTGCGATCGACTGTGTGTGTGTGTGTAGGTACCTCTGGAAAGAAGTATGTAACTTGCCTTCACGAGTAGTTGTTTGTTCCCAAGACCAAGACCAAGACCAAGACACTCTGCCGCCTGCCTCTAAGTGAAACAACTTAAATCGGCTTCTGTGTTAATTAAAGGGAAAATTACCCCCCCAAAGTGTTGATTAATGTCGCCAATTGTAGCTTTTAACTAAATTGAATTGAATTAATTTCACAGAGAAGCACAGTGGTACTCCATTCGGTGTGCAAAGCGGTATCAGTACCGAGGCGTGTAATGGAGATGCTACTACGAGATGTTTTCGGATGGGAAGACATGTTTTCCTTTTTTTTTTGATTAATAGTCAGGAGTTTGCCTAATGGTGCGGTATTGGTAAATTGTGGAATGGAAATGTTGAAATTTCCTGGTATTTGTACACCTAAGGATCTCAATATAGTTTTTGGGGATTAATTGATTCGTTGACTGCTGTTTTCGAGGACTGTCTATTAAGTTGGCACTCTAGGCACTGTTAAGTGGGCCAAATCAAAGTGAACAAGTATGTGTTTTAGTTGCCATTTTGGTGGGAAGAAGCATACGTCCATATAGCTTGTGGTTGGTGCCGACAATTTCTATCAGTGTGGGTCGACCTCTTTCATGCCTAAGTTGCAGTGGGAAATGCTGTTCCAGTCAATGACTAGTTTCAAACACCGGATTTCGTCATCCTTGAGAAAAGAAGTCAGGAATCTCTAGTCCTATGCAAGACTGATGCTGAGCTCGTAACGGACGTCGTCACTGGAAACTGTGCACTCAACTACAATCACAACAAGCTGGGCTTAGCTCATTTGGATGTGTGCCATCTCTGCTTTTTCGCTACCGTCATTGTTCAAGTTAGTCAACAGTTCATCCACAAGCATGATCCTGAAGTTCTTCCGCGACCTCTATCTTGCTTAGGGGCACAATCTTTTCCAGTTGAAGGAGAGCATTGCTCGGTCGTACTTCACTGCTTTTCTTGAACTTTAGAAGTGTTTTTAAACGATTTACCAATCCGTTAAAGGGTTGAGTATTAGGACATGATTTTCCAATCTACCACTAGATGGCGGCTTCTGTCATCCACTTGGTTGGCACAGTATACGTGGATATATGTCAAGATCACGGTCCATTTTTGTCCTGAAATGATACGGTTTCAACTAGAAAAAGTAAGAATATGAGGGACATAGTCAGTGCATCAACCATTTGGGTTTGAATTCTTACTAAACTTGTTCAAGATGGTTCAAATGACTTGTTAAAACATTTAAAGGCATAAGAGGCATCAGTTCGGGCCCTTTTGTTTCAATCAGATTATGTTTTGTAACGTGTGTGCTTAGAAGGGTTGTTTACAGCCCTTGGCAGTGCAGTTCCTCTTCAGAATCCTATTGCTTACTTACCTACTTATCAGGCCAGCGACCCTTGGAGGGTTTGAGCCAGAACTTATGCCGCTTTCCATCCTTCACAGTCCCGGGCACGCTGCTTCCAGTTTACTAGACCAAGGTTTCTGGCGTCCGCGATTGCCTGATCTTTAAACCGGAGGTTCGGTCTTTCTCTTCTTCGTGAACCAGAATCCTATCGTACCCCCCTTTATAAGCTCTAGATCAGTTTTGTTCACTTCAGAGGATGACAGGAAGTTGAAAAAAAAACTTGTCTGGGTGGATGGCAGCAAGGTGTTTCTTTGATGGAAAGTTAAAAGATGGATGGAAATTTGATCAAGGCAGAGTCTATAGCCCTTCGGAGTCGGCAATAAAACTGTAGATCCCTTCCATTCATGTAAAGAGTATAACATGCACAACATGAATGGTTGTGAGAAGCTAGACCTTGTCTTTCTATGAGCTGTCGCGGCAAATATTTATATTTGTAGACTCTTAAGCTTGAATCTGCTGCGAGGTTCATGCGATGTAAGTGTTTATTCAGACGGCAGTGTCCACTGAATGTTCCAATTAGGACGCAAAGGCTGTTCCTATCGAGATTGAAAATAAAAATGCATTTTTGTTGTGACTGTATCGAGCCAGGTGAGTTAAGCCAGGCTTATCTCGCCATCTTTTGCTAGTGAGTCGAATTTTTCATTCCACTGTGAGCAGGAATTCAGTGAAGGATAGCCAGGTTCATCTGGAAACATGCTGAGGGCTTTGTTGGGCTTCAAAGTTCTAAGGAAAGATAAGTGACCTCCTGTATAGGGCTTAAGCTCCAAATATTTTCAGTGAAAGAGCCGATGGATGGTCGTACAAAGGTTTGTTATGGTGGTCGATCCGTTAGTATAGACGGTGAGTGAAGGAGGAGATACGACGATGAACTGTACGGGTTGTACAGTGACATGGACTTAGTCAGAAGACTGAAGGCTCACCGACTGGGACGGCTGTAGAGTGGCTTCGCCCCGAAAAATCTTCCAATCGCAGTAGAGGAAGTACCACGACTCAGGTGGTGATTAGCTGTAGACGCTTGTTGATTTAAGTCTAGGTGTATCCCGGACTGTAGAAACGTCTTAAAGAATGATGGTAGACCCAAGATGAAATTGAGGACATTAGTTGGAACTGTGGGAAGGCATCTTAACAAATTGGTTTTAGCTGGGCGTTGGACGTGCTCTTATTTGTAAATTATCTATCCCATTACGTTATCGTCTTGGTTATAGCAAGCTCATCACTCAGTAAAAGTCCCGCCATGTTAATTTAAACATAAGGCAGGGAACTGGTTTCTCGCGGAAGCGAACTAAGATGGAAATCTTTAGACTTCTGTGAAACAATGAAAAAGTTAAGGCCAACATACAACAAGGCCAGAAGGACAGGAGAATCCTTTTCACCCTTGAAGGAGTGATTACTGGGCATAATACTCTGCGTTATCGTATGATAGATCTGGATGATCGTTGTAGGGGCTTTGGAAACGCGGAAGTTATTGAGGGTACAACCCTGCCACTTTCTCCGCCACTTATCCGGCCTCTACCATCTCGGACAGAAGTCCTTTGAAAGACCCTTCTTTTAGGGTACTGAAGAACTGTGTGGCTTACCTATCGTGGAGATCTGTGTGTTTCCAAACCCGAGGGCAATAGAAGATTGCTTTAGGGGTTTCTCCGCGAGCAAAGAACACCTAACAACCGCAATGGGCACCACAATGGGTCTCTTTTGACCAGAGGGTTCTCTCTCCTTTCCTCAATCCATTTACCTAACCTTATAGGCCACTTCATTCCAGGAAGGCATGCCAGAAGACCTAACATTGGTTCAAATGAAGAGGAAACAGTTATTCATATTCCCTGTTCTGGTTCGAGATTGTTCACAGGAAGATGCTTGGAATTAATTTTCCTTATAACACAAGAAGACTGAGCAAAGGCGAGTCTTTGGAACACAATGGATTCATGAAGATCCGAGTGAGGGGATGCATCAAGGTGCTACCCTTCTAACCTGCAAAAGTCAGACGAACATGTGTGTACTGAAAAATCGGGCTGACTAAGTGGATTATCTGTCCCATGACTGTTGAATACTCACCCTTGGTCTTGGATGCATCAATTACTACCGTGGGCTTATACATATGTTCAAGTATGCACTTCCCCACGCGTCAAAAATTTGTCAGATTATCCCATCTAATCGTGACTGACGCACTTGTGTTTTCTTTTTTTTTTTTACAAAGTTAAATCGCGTAATTAACTCAGCGTCACGCAGTAAAAACAATCGCTTTCATCGCCTACATCCTCGATTTACACAGAGAGCAACCCGCCCTAATCTCAAGACAACCAAATGACATTGATAATCAGATTAAGAGTTTCTTAATTTTTTCCCTCTTCTTTCCGCTCCCAAAGAATTTCCCTCCGATTTAATTGAAAAAACTGACCCCGCACCATTAACATGTTTCACTCGAATGCTCCCGTCACCACCGATGCTCAACAAACAATAAAGGACACAAAAACCCAAAGTGGAAGGAAAGCACATAAAACAATTCCAACATCCATCTTCGTTCCGCGAAACAACAAAACAACTCCAGAAAAAAAAAAGGTCTTAGCTCGCGTTAACCTTACGGCTAATAATAATTTCAAATTAATTTCGAACTACCCTCAGCGTCAGCCCTAATCTCCATTAACTATCGGCTATCGGCGGGCGGCAGCCGCCTTACGATTTACTTCAAATTCATTTAGCCCACCACCCGCCGCCGCCTGTGGGCCTTCCGTTCGCCGCCTTTCCGTCCGTCATTCCGAATAATTAATTTCGAAAATTTTCCAAATAACCCTTTAAGCTAATTTGAAATTCTTTTTGGAACCGTTTTTCGTTCTTTTTCCTCCTTGTATTCGCCTGTTCGAGTTTATTTCTTAGTTCCACTCATCCTTTTGGTCCTAGTCGTCCTTCTGGCACTGTATAGTGTCTTATGATGTTGAATTTCATAGAAAACAATTTTTTCTTTTTCGTTCCTTGTTCCTTGCTTGGGCATATGGTTTTTTTTTTCTGTATTCCTTCCTGAGCGCCCTCTAGTGGTGGATTTAATTTGAAGAACTGAATTCATTTAATGGAATATCAAGTCAAGTGCGGTTCTTGACTTTCGATTATTTGTCTGTCTGTCGATTTATACCGGCATCGGGATGAGACAAGGATGACTTTTCATCATGAAAGGAAGGACTAAGAGTTTTATTTGTCTTAACAAAGGGAGGGAGACTAACACACACACAGAAACACAAAAAAATAAAAAATAAAAAATCGCATTTGGCTTTCGTTTCGTTGTGGTTTACGGAATTAATCCGACTTTTTGATTTAATTTGAACTATTTGTTCCGTTACAGGATAAAATTCCTCTATTTGTGTGTGTGTGCAGAGAAAAAAGGATTTTCAGACAACGACGATGAACGGATTTAAGACTTTGCGGGTGTGATGAATGAAAGAACCGCAGCGTAGAAGTGGATTGATAGGAATTTTATTAAGAAAATTTGTTGATTTTTTTCTATTCTCTCTTTCGTCCTTTAGACTTGTGTTTCCTTCTGCGGGAGGTAAATGTAAATATGTCTGGTGGAAATAATAAACAAAAAGCTACACACACACAGAGGAATTACTAAAATTAATTTTCCTTTAGAAAGGCTGACCTCGGACGGATGATGTCTAAAGTCTGCGAAGGAGTTTTACTTGTTTACATTTTATTGATCCGCCATTGGATCCTACTTTTGTAAATGAAAGGACGATGAGTTCTTTTTTTTTTTTCTATTTTTTCATTTGTTGCCTTTCCGGCTTTTAACTAAAGAAGATGATTGAGGAGAGGGAGACAGAGAGAGAGAGAGAGAGAGAGAGAGAGAGAGTCCTTTGAAATTTTAGTTTCTTGTTTTCGTTACGAGAATCCTCGAGTGTAGGCTAGACTCATTCAATAGTTGTATTGCTAGGATATTCCTTGTTTGAAGTGGACATTCGATTATTTTAATGACGACCTTTAAGGAGGTGAATGAACGAACTATGAGTCCGTAGCTTAAATGAGAAGATTCAGGCACTCGAGAGTTTCGCCAGATTTGAAGAGAGAGAGTCTAGCAATTAAACTGAATTATGATTTGTTTGTGGTCTGGCGAGGATTGTCTATTGGTGTGACTAAGACCACCAGACAAGTTGTCAGTGGAAGCTGACATACTGCTTGGTGGGCTGCCTTTGAACAGATTGTCTACTAAGGGGTACTTCACGAAAGTTAATGAAGAGCCTTGTATTTTTGGACAGGAATGTTCTTATAGCTGCCATGAAAACTTTGGCAGGACCTGTCACCTATCCGATGTCCATATATCTGGTGGAGTTCCACAAGGATCGGTGGTAGGTCCCATTCTATAAAAAATTATATGTGATGGGGTCCTGAAGCTTAGAATCCCGCATGAGGCTTTGCCGATGATGTCGCAATTGTAGTGGCGCGGAAATATCTGGAAGAAATAGAGGACACCTCTAACGAATGTATTCAAAGAGTGAGGCTGTGGCTGGCATCAGTTACACTAGAGCTCGCCGAACAAAAAATGCAAGCAGTACTCGTGAGTAGCCGCAATAAGAGGGAGGGCTAGGTGTTATAATCGACACAAGACTCTCTTACAAAGAACACCTAGAAAGATCGTACGAAAAAGCTGTTCGGGTAAGTGCAGCCTCATTTTGTGTTGAATACTAGGCCCAGAGAACACATGTGGCTACTTTTGTCAAGGGTGATGCAATCCTTACATTCTAAGGTGTGCTGTGCCTTTCGGACCGTTTCAGATGATGCTATATGTGTCATCACGGGAATGCTACGGGACGACCTACGATCCCAAAGTTCAAGAACCCTCGAGCTTCAGTCAAAGATGTCATGGCTGGAGAGATGGAACCTGTGATCGAAGGGAAGATGGGCCTATCGGCTCATACCGGATATTCACAAATGGATGCACCAACACCACATAGTCGATTTTTACCTCAGTTAGCTCCTGACAGGACATGACGGCTTGTCTAAACTGCAGAGAGGACTGACTGCCGACAGTGCTTTTAGAGACAAGATTCAAGTGACAAAACGACAGAAGATGAGAAGTGGGAAACACAGATTTGTGGAGTAATCGGATCCCGAACTGCCTAGAACCATTATTCTTTCCCTATCGTGGTTCCATCATTTACATTCGTAGGAACGTAGCTTGCAAGTTTCCATCTCCGTTTGGCCACACTTCCTATCTGGAATCTTTAAAACTTTCCATACGTAAGCAATCGTCCACCGTTGTTTCATTTATAGAAGCCCAAGCTTCGACAGTATTGACGGGCTCTGAAGGAGGAGATTCAACAACGAATTGTACAGCCTGCAGAGCGACATGCCACTTGTGCATAGAGCGCTTCAGTGATTACATTGTGTCGGATTCGGGCATCCTCCAGGTAAATGGAGGACATTCAAGAATTCAGAAGCATACCAGTCAGACCATTTGGAGACATTCAATCGGAGATGAATCGGAAATGTTCCATCTCGTGGCAGACTTCCAACGTCAATCATCAACCATACATTGTGAAGGATTCGAAGTTTCGTGGCATAAATGGGATGCAACCTTTCCAGAACAGTGTGTGTGTCTAGACACCCAAAAGGAGGCTCTCTCTATTAAGGTACATCTCGGTACAGTGGAAAAGAAAGACAGTTCCATTGAGGTGCTATTGAATTGATTTTCGACTCTAATGTGGTTAAAAGGGGTTAGGTTTGGTTATAGGCGTGGCTGCACTTATGTAGAGCCAGCCTCGGATTTCAAAGGATCCACTGTGTTCCGCGGTGTGATGTGGGAAACCAGTTCCGAAGGAATTGTAGGATGGTTCTCAGTGGCTTGTTTGACGATTCGCCCAGATCATTAAAGAAATCTTCTTCGAATCTTCTCAACCCAAAAGCTCGATAAAGCTTGACACAACTGTAGTCTTGGTTCAGATAGAAAGGTTTTTGACCGAAACAAGTATAGGTTCACAAGGGGCTATACTAACCTCAACCCTCTTAAGGACGAGTGGAAGGGAGGGTTGTCCAACTCTGCGCTGCCTTTTGAAAGACAGCGTAGGCAATAATGTCAGACAACCCACAAGGCTTGACAAAAAATTGTTCAAAGTTGGACAGCGAGCCTATGTATGAAGCTTAGAAGCTTGTCGTCTTCGAAAGACAGTCCTCATTGAAAGTTTGAAAGCTGTTATCTGAATTGGCGACGAGGCAGACTACTCCATTTACACTGAGTAAAATTGAGTTAAGCTCCCTCTCAATGAGGAGTCAAGGACTTAGTCCTTCACAAATAATCTAGACAGCATCAGAGGTCATTTGGATTTCGATGAAATAGACTTTCAGACTCAGCTAATATGATTTTCTATTCGAACTCCCTCACATCGTAAATAATTTCCATCAAACGAAACGTGGAAAAAAATTTCAAAAAAAATTCTCAAAATATTTGTTCGAATCAATATAATGGATTTCCATTACCAGAATCGACAGCAATTTGCAGAATTCCATGCACATGGACCAGACCACCAGAGCGGAGCACCCGTCTGAATGTACTGAATCAGCCGCGCGAAATAAGTCGAACACCAGTGGGTGGGTTGGTGTCTGTCAGTCGAATAAATTGACCGTTGCACGAGGATATAACCCAAAGAATTAAAAGCACTCTTGTTCCGGCAATCGTTTGCGCGCCATTTTTGAATAAAATTAAATTTAGGTATGTGCCCGCAACACAAATGGGTTGGGGGGGATGGGTGCTTTGTATGCCGAAGGACCAGGCGAGGCAATTCAATTAATTTAATTGATTTATTAACGGTGGAAAATATATTTTATAAAATGCCCACACATACATCCCTGCAAATAGACGGTTTTCATTCAACACCGCCGAGCGGCCAGAGCGCGTATTTTAATAAAATCTTTTCCATGTTGGTCCATTGAAAACAATTTATAAACGTTTTTTTGGGGCAAATATCAGGAGTAGTGTGGCAAAGCAACAGAGTTGCTATCATTCTAGAGCGTTCCGGGGAGTCCATGGGGCAGACATTTACCGACACACACACACACACAAGTGACCGATGGCGAAATCGTTTTCATCAAAAAAAAAAAAATTTGCGTAGCAATTGCGAGCTTCATTTACTTTGCACTAAGAGAGCGTGAATTTATATTTTTAAAGTCCTTGCGTAGCAATTAAAGAAATTAAAACCAATTGTGAATCCCCAAAGGACATGTACACATGGGAGCACACTCGAGGGTATGCCATGAATTTACAGAGGATGCGTCTGTTTAAACAGCGACGAGAGGTGCAGACTAAATTTAAGTACAAACATTAAAGATGACGAAGAAATAATGACGAGTATTTGTGTATGGGTTTTCGGATCGTTTTCATGGAAAGACTTTCAAGGAGTGGTCACAGAATTTTCACTGATTTACACAAACGGACTTTTTATTCACCGAGAGACGTTGCCTGAGATACTGTGGTCTTCATTCCTTGTTACCAGTTCGATAAATTAATAGGATCAATGATGGCTCAGGGATCTACAATTCTTAAATCTAGGAGCTGGTACTCAAAGACACCTCAAGGCCGCATTATTTTTCTTTTCACCTTCAAATAAAGTTTAAGGCTGATTGGGGAAGTACACGGCACAACTTTGTGGAAATAAGCTGAGTAATCCAAGGGCAGGACAGATTTATTGAAAAGATTGTCGTTGGTACTTCCCTAAAGCACTTATCTGGAAGCCGAGCTTATATGGACGAAGCGGTTCCAAATATAAGGCACAACTACAGCAACCTTTAGAATTCCGCAGTCAGCTGTAAGTTTTGTGTTCGTAAGTCTGTGAATAGGTCGTGGTTTTAGACTTCAAAATGCGGTCTTAAACCAATCTTAGGTGGGATTCACACTTTCAGAGGTTGTTGGGTAGAATTTCGTACACTCGATCATATGGACGCTGTTTCTTTCAAACGAGGGACGAGGGATGTAGTGACTACCTTGAGCATATTGCTTGCTTGAGATTGATCTAGTCCAAGTTTTTCCCAGCCTTTTCGTTACAGATCTCGTTTTTTATCGCAAATTTATGACCGGGTCCTACATTCCTCTGTGTTTCCTCGTCACCACAACCCGCAACCATTTAAAACCAACGTGCATCGGTATCTCCTAGGGCTCTCCTCTAATTTCTTGAATGCCCGTGCTCTAGCTTAAGGGATTTCATAAATCCAATGACAGCTTCGTACAAGCTTCAATTTTAGCCCCATTGATCTTGAAAGACTAAGCAGCTAGAAGGAGACCTATTTCAAAAACCCCTCAGTGTCGATGGAGATGGATCAGCCTATTGGAGTCTCGTCGGTTTTGGATTCGCTCTTTTAAGAAAATAACTCAAAAATGGTCTTGAAATGTCTTGGTAGGCCGATGCCGTTGGATCAGTCCTTCGAACTAGTATGTACGTTTACATGGTTGAAGACTCCTCTAAATTAACAGATCTAAAAGAGTACGCTGGGAATGAGCTCAAACCTTGTCAAGTCAAAAATCGTAAAATGCTGTCGCGAAGAGCTCAAAACCCTCACCGCGAATCAAAACGTAACACTCTGGTGGATCCCGGGACACAAATGCATCCACGGGAATGAAATGGCGGATGAATTAACCAGGAACAGCTCGGAACAGGACCTTTCCAATGGTCGACCACTCAGTTCTATCGTCAAATCTAGCAAAGACAAGCTGATAAGAGATGGAGCGCACTCTCATCATGCCGCATCTCCGGTTAACTTTGGACAACAAGATAAAAACGAGGCACATTCTTGCGCTAAACAGATCAAACTTAGCTCTCTTCACAGGGATCATCACAAGTCACAACCTAATGGCGGCCCACCTTAGATGTAATACAGACGCGGAAGGGAACACAGCCCACTTCCTTTGCCAATATCCCAGCCTATGCACAACAAGGAAGACGGCCCTCGGTGAACACTATTTCAACGACCTGGGCGACCTGTCTAACAAGCCACCAAAATCCATTCTAAAATTCACTACGAATGCGGGATGGTTCAAGGAGGCCGAACAATCGTAACTGCACTCACCCAGACCTTTCCCCTCTTTTTTGTCTTTTCAGAATGGATCCATTAGAGATCCCAGTAATGGTTATATCACACGATGCACCCACCTCTTCAACCTACCTACCTACCTTGTCAAAGGAGGCCAGCATTCGTACCTTCGTAAGTGTCCTTGATAATAGCTTGTGTCCAAACCGTGTTCAGGTCTGACAAGTTTATCGTTTATCACGAGAACTTGAAGGTGGGTGGAGAAAAGCCCGCCTTGCTTATGACCTCCAGTTGGAAATATTTCTGACAACATATCTTAGGGACTTCAGTCAGACAAGCTTAAGTGAGCATGTTCCTGACTTCAATAGGTTCCCTTGTGAACCGAGATTTTATTCTCATAGCGAAGACATAAACCCATTTATCCGAATCTTGATTCTGGTTCAACAAATCTAATCATGACACGGTCCATGCCAGTAGTAGAAGGATCCAAAGCTAACATCAATTTAGCATAGACCACCATAAGGATACGAAACCACCATGATATACTTTGCAACATCCACCATTTCATTAGCTCGTATCTGTATCAGCTGTTGGAAATCTACGATATTTGCAGAAATCCCCTACATTTCCATGTGAAAAGTGTCCTATTCCCCATCTTACCACAGCCGGCGACGATGGCGGCATTGGAAGGACATTTCTCCTTTAAAATTGTTTTGTTTTCTTTGCGACTTCCAGTGTTCGGTTCAAAAACAGATGTTCGTTCCCAAGACTATAAAACACTTCCAGGCACACATTGAGAACAAAATGTCGTTCATTGACCATGTTCCAGGACATGCGCATCGGTAAAATCGTAGTGAAACGTGGTCTACAATCATATCATCTTAAGATAGCAAACAACATGACAGGAAGGATTCCCTTTAATGAAGAAATTTTCCCGCAATTCACACATCCTTATTGAAAGACTTTCCTCTAGTCCCTTTGTTTTCTCTTGTGAAGCAAAGAAAAATAATTTTTGTTGCAATAATTATCAGAAGTCCTTCTGGGCAATATGGTTGCCTGATACAGACATTAGTGCGGCTCATCAAGGCAATTAGTCTCCAAGGATATACAACACGCACACATATTCAATTATTTATTTTTCTCCCCTCACGTCCTACCAACAGAGAAAAAAACAAGAAACATTCACACAGGTCGTCCTTTAACTTGGCGGCGCGTACTCTTGATTGTATGCTACGGGAACTGTAGTTACATGGAAGCCATTTGCTGTTCCTTAAGCTTCCTGCTTGCTGGGGAACTTTCGATTTTATTTTATAATATAATCCTGCAATTTATTCAAAGGATTTCCAAATGACCGTAGCCACAGTGCAAAATGTTTCAGCATTTTGAAATGGCATGCGGTTTTTCTAGTTAGTTCCCCTACCCGGCTCCACCAGCTCCGGGAATTAGTAGAAAGCGGAAGGCTTACAAAGGTGCACAGAGTGAACATTTCATAATTTAGAATTAAAGGTGGGCGTTCGTCCTGTCCTGCGTCTATGTACGTACCTCAGGAGGTGGTTGGTTTTGGGGTTTTCCTAAATTCTCTGTGTTTACATTTAATTTTTGGAAAATTCGAGTGAGAGTTAGAAGACGGTCGGTCGGAATCGGGACCATGGGTTCTGGTCCTGGTCCTGGTCCTGGTCCACATTTATAACATAATTATGCGCGTGCAAAAGGGGTGAACATTCAGTTTAATGTTTTATGCGGGAACATTTTCCGGACAATCCTAATTAATAAAGATACCGCCGCCGCCGCCGCCCGTTCACCAGTTGGGTGAATGTTTAACGTGCAAATGTGTTTTACTCTGTGCAATTGCCAGGTGTTTGTGTACGATTTGGGGATAGTTTTGAGGACAGAAAATTCGATAAGGAGTGCATTTTTAAGTAACGGTGCGATGGGGAGTGGGGGGTTGGTGGGACTTTTTCTTTGGAAGGGGTTACTGATGGACACTGGTTGCTGTGAAAGGCCGGAGGACAAAGTTAAGACTTGTACGTGTTTCTTTGAAATGGAATGAGGTTTGCGGTACAAATAACTTCCGTAAGGGTTGTCCTGCAAAGTTCGGGGATGGAAGGTTTGGCATGAATGCGTAAATTCATATTTGCGGCTTGATATCTATCTGTCCTATGGCCCATCAGCGATTGTCGATCTATAGATGGAAGGAGAAAGGAGGAGTTCTGCTGTCGGAACTAGGATATTCTACTCGGTAGTGCCTTCTAAGGCCAACGTACATTATGTCATCAGAGCACGCTTTGAATTCAATGTCTAGACAGACGGTGGCATTAAGGTTTCTCATAACAGAAATCGTGCTGTTTACCAGGAAAAGGTCCATTCTTCCATTCCAAATATGAAAAAGGCTTATGCAGTCTTCTAGGTGTGTAGCAGAGATTTTGGTAACACCTGGGGCTGTAGACCGAGAGTGGAACATTGATTGTACACGACGGTTGTAAGACGAACTAAGATATGCGATGTGAAGGTTTGATGACCAAAATCCAAAGCGCAGCCTGCATTGGGATGACTGGACCTATGAGGTTGACACTTATAGTTGATTTGCGAAAACCGCACTTGGACCCACGAAAGCAGGATTGCGGTCAACGAAATCCCAAAGACTCACCAATCTAAGCACGGTTATGGTCAACCAGACGCCAAGGACTCGTCAATGGTTTTGCGGTGGAGGGTGAAGATCGCACTCAGATTCAGCGAAGCGAAGTTATGAACAATGGGAGCCCAAGGGTATTAATTTATCCTTTCATGATTGGAGAGGGGTTGGAGAGCTTTGAACTTTGAATGCGGTCAGACTCAGAGAAGCTAGGTTATGGTCAGTGTGATCTGAAGGACACTCATTCATCCTTTCATGATTGGAGGTTATGGTCATTTGGACTCAAAGGACCCTGTAGGAGGGTGTTGGACAACTTGTCAGCAATTGACTATTTGTTGCAAGTACTAACGCTTGATAACAGGTTCCACACAAGAAGTCTTGACAGAAATGACTGGCCAGATCAGATCCACCGTCCTTTTCAAAGTGCACGTTCATATTGGCGCTGAAGACTTTTGCGCACCTCTAGGGCTTAACTGCTTATAACGAATGTTGTAGGGGCTGCAGCGACGATGAAAATATAGAAACTGTTTGACACCTGCTTTGCGAGCATCATGTCTTGGCTAAAAAAGGATAAGTACTCTTCGAAGCCAGTGTAGAGCTGGAAGACTTAAATAATACTGAACGGGGGAAGGTTGTCTATGCAGAGTCTTCGAATCTAAGCCGAAGGGACAATGCATTAGAGGAAAACCTCTCCTAAGGTGGCACGCACAAGTAGAAAGGGACCCCGACCAACTTGTAGTGCGTAACTAGAGGCGGTCAGCTGTACCGAGTTAACTGGAGAAGCTTGTTGTTTGAGGCCAGATTCATCTCGAACTGTAGCGTCATCGAAGTTAGTAAGTAAATGGGAACGTCGCGAGATTTCTAACCCAGAAAAGTGGAGTCAAATGTTAGTCTACGTGAGCATCGATCTTAGCATGCACTTACCTAACCAAAGATTTATCATTGCAATGCAAACGTTTTAGGAGTGGGCAACACCAGGTAGACTGTAGAAATCTTGAATGTCCTTCCCAGTTGTTGGCATCGTCCAACACCAAATTAGCACTTCCCAAAGACTCGCGTCCTTTTCTAAACAGAGTTCACGCTTCAGTGTTATTTTTTTGTGATTGGAACTGACTCCTACAAGCTCCAATTTGGCGACCATCTGTATCAGTCGCAACCTCTCTATGGAGTTGTCCTAAAAGCAAACGAGAGTGCTGATGAACTTATCAGACGGAGATCAAGCTAAGGTACGTGCCTCCTGCCAAAGTGGCAATGGTCAGGATGAGAACCAAACTCTTTCTTGATTCCATTTCTCGGTTCTTATCATTCAATCGCAGCTCATAGCTCGGGCTACGACCTGTAACCATATCTTGGACCACAACCTTGTCAACGTCTCATTTATAGATGCAGAACTGTATGCCCAACGAATTCGCGACATATCCTTGCAATTGACTCTCCAAAACGACGCACTACCAGACCTATTATCAAGGCAACAACACGACAACCGCTTTAATTACTTTCCAAAGAAAAATTTCAGATCCCTAACCACTCAAGAGCACCTCCGTCACAAACGCACGGGCAGAGCTATCGTAAAACCTCACCTCTAACCACTAAAACACAAAAAGGGTCAGTGTTTCCCCCCTCCTCGCCTTCATACAAAACGAACAAGACAGCGGCGGTGGGGATGCGCATCCAGGATTACACCTACCCAACCCATGTCTCATTTGGAATTCTAGTATCATGTCAGGCATTTACTTTCAAACGTCACGTCAAAAGTCCATTATAAGCGGAGACGGAAAGAAACAAAATGCGGTCCACAGCAGCCCGAGGTCGCAGCTCGGGAAGCTTTACTTTGGATTTACGATAATGAAGCACAAGACAATTTATAAATTATTTTTCCATGATAATCAGGAAGGAGCAGGAGGTGCAGGAGTCGCATAGAAGTGAAACTCGTGTACCGTGCTTGAATCTTGAAACCGAGAATCATCCGGCGTAACGCATACGAATTATCGAACCCGTCGTCGTCCTCAGAATCCAAAGGAAGGGCTAATCAGAAAATTCTACCAGCTGGCAACTTTTCCAATAAATTTCTCAATTATCCTTGCAATCCTTCCAATCATTGGCTATAATTACGCATCCACGCGGAGGCGGCTACAGACAACGCACGGCGGGGGGAAGGTCATAACACACGTCTAGTGGAGTGGGTCCGCCATATCCGGTCGGCCAATCAATTTTTCGTCGAGGCTAAAGTAATCGTCACGTTCCGGTGTGGAAGGTGTCCTTTTTTTGTTTTGTTTCCACTTACGCCCCAAAATGAAGGAAAGGTATCCGCGAACTCATTGTTTGCCAATCAATGGAATGGAAGTTTGTGTTGTTGTGTCCCAGCTTGCTGGAGGAGCGGACGACCGACGTGCGAAGTCCTTCGGAATGGCGAAACAATTAATCACAACGATGACTGGGAGTTCCTTAGGCACGTAGTGCCCCGAAATGCAGATGTTTGGCGTGCGATAAAGTTTTGTTCCTTTCAAGTGTGCACGTATATATGTGTGTGTGTGTGTGTGTGTTTGTGAGCGACTAGGGTCTTTTTACTTCGACAAGATGTTGTAATTTAGATTTTGGAGCTTCGCCTTCGGAGCCAATCAATGGTGGAAACTTGTTGCTAATTGTTTGATTGGTAAGAGGGTTCTTAATTTTCATTTATGGTGTGCGTGGAGCGTGTGTCTATGTGTGTGTGGAGGGGTTCGTAGGGAAGGGGTGCTACTGAGGAATTGGTTTTGTGCGTGGGTTGTGAGTTACCCGGCCGGAATTCAAGGTTTTCTTGGAAAACTTTGAAGTCTTCGAAGAGGTTTGGTGTGCATTTTTCAATAATCTTTGTCCTTGTGGAACCTTAAGGTTGACTAATGACTTATTAGGGGTTCTTTTGATTGGTCTTTTGTAAACAATCAGAGGGTGGGCATTTAAAATCTATTAAGACTTTTGTCCTGATGGGAGCAATGCGTCGTTTAAGCCTCGACTTGTGGGTAGAAAATGTGAAGAAATTCGCACTTCGTTAGGCAAGTGGAAAGAAAGTGCTTAGACGATGAGGCTTCAGTTGGGGGGCTTTGAACCAAGTCTCTCTTTAAGTCATATGAAAGCTACAGAGCTGGACTTTATGAGTTATCATGGCGATTGGAACCTCACAAGAAGCAATCCTGGGGCCTTAAGCTTCATTTATAAGGGAATTCGTATGATGAATAGGAAATGAGGTACTTAAGCCGCTCGCCTTATCAGATAGATGTGAGACAAGGGTCACATCTGAAAGACTGTCAACGCAAAAACGATCGAATATTTTACGAAAAATTACAGATCAAGGATATCTTCCACCGCCTTCGGGAGAATCTATGCGCCAGCTCCAAAGAGTACGACTGGGATGATAAGCTCTAAGGAAGATTGTTCAGGAAAGGTTCTTCTCAATCCAAAAAAAAAAGACAAAAAGTATTCATCGTTTGATTTCTAATGAGATGTCATTGTAAGAAGCGGTATCAAAGCCAAGTCTTTTACTTCCTTGATGTTATAGCAGTCCACTGTGGCATTGTTTCTGTTTCACTTGGGTGTCCTTACTTGGTGTCAAAGTCTTGGTTTTGCCCTCTTTAACCACAAAATCCATTTTGACCGCATCTGCTTTGAACGCGCTGGTGACCATGGCCGGGACCCAGGGAAGAGTGATATTGAAACGAGCGTTTTACACTGTTCAATTAATTCTGAGGACGTGGTGTGTGAATAGAGCGCTTTGATGGCAGCTTGGCTGTCAACAGAGATACTTATGTTATTTTTGGTTGTAAAACTGAGACTTAGTATCGTACAGGGAATACACTCTCAGAGTCTGGAAGCCGGATACGTTCAGTTCTGCTGAGTAGAAACTGCTCCAACGCCGGATTCCTTCCTGGAACCGCACTCACGATAGGCGTGAGTTATTGTTTCGTACCGTCTTGTTTGGAAAGTGGATTTGGATATTATAATTGAATTTGAGTTAAGGCATCGTGGTCTGATCGAAAGGCCAGAGCCTCTAGGTAGGCGATTAAGAGCATTCCGGTCTTGTTTGGGAGGAGGGCAAATGCATGAGAAGATATGATCGCAAACTTTACGAGCTGTATAAAGGTGTTGATGTAGTTCGGAAATCTGTCGACTACATTGGCTCGGCCACATCGCGCAAACAGACAAGAAAGGTCTTTGAGTCCCAGCCATCTAGTTCCTTTAAGAAAAGTGAGACGAACGGATGAGAAAGGTCTTTGAATCCCATCCACCTGGTTCCCGAAGAATACCAAGCCTCCAAATTGAAGATCAGGAATCGCGGACGCTAGAAATCTGGATCTAGTGAACTGAAAGATGGGTGCCCGGGACCGTGAAGGATACAAAGCGACATAAGTTAAGACTCAGTTCTAAAACCGCGAATGGAAGGGCAGCATGAGTTTTCTCCAGTGCACCTGACTTCAAGATTATCAGACGGCTGTCGGATCACTGTAGTGTATTTCAGGCGAAAATTGTGGCACTCCGAGCAGCTGTGACTTGGCTACACCTTCGAGGGTAGCGCTATTGTCCTATATATATAGAAGGTCAAGCAGCGATAAAAGTCTTGGAATCAGTGATAGTACGATTCATGTTGGTAAATCAATGCCGCAGGTCTCTTAACGAGATCGCTGACAGATGCGACGTTTCCATGTGTTGGGTTTCAGGGACGCTTCAGGCCACTGCAGAGTGGATGAGCTAGCAAAGGGGGGAGTATGTCCGAACCACTCTAAAGATATGGGGGGACAGCCTCCCTCTCTAGAACTGATAAAATCTCTGATGTTGTAGGCTTTGCTTAAGGCGGTCCATCAAACGAGTAATCCATTGGTAAGAATGGAATTAACCACGGTAGTGTACATCCATTGAACTATCTTAGGTTGGAGGCCCCTCCTTTTGTCAAAGGTTTTGCTGCAGGAGTAGAAACAGGAGTTTTGAATTGAGCAAGTGGTTAAGAATAACGCCAAGATACCTTGCACTGGAGAATTGAGAAAGTGTTTGGTTGTTAAGACGTGAAAGATTGAAAGTTGTTGTCCACGCAACCAGCTAGTCAAAGTCCTTTCTATGCTTTCACTAATCACTGACGGGAATATCCCTTAAATTGCCCACCTCGTCGTCATACGCGGCTGTCTTCATTCCAAAAATAACCTCGCGTCAATGTAATTTAATTAATTATCGAATAATTATTTGAAAATCAGGATCTATAGCTCGACACATGTATATTTCCAAGTATTTTACATAATTTTTGTAAAGCAGACAACAACAAAATTAGCACGGATACCGTTAATATAAACACAAAAAGTCGGTTTTTGCTCAATTAAAATAATTGCACGACAAAACACACAGAAGCCGGATGTGGGATGTATTGGTTTTTAGTTATGTTTTTGTTGTATTATCCACGTGTGAATAAATTTATTATTTAAACCAAAACGGAGGTTTTGAAGTTTTTTTTTTATTTTGCGGAAATTTTGAGGGGTTGGAGGACATTGAACTCGCTTGAGCTTAAAAATTTAAATTGAAGCTGAAGACTATTTAGGAACAATAGGACGGATAATTCCCACTAATCCTATCAAATTAACCCCAAAGAATCTTGTTTTCGGTCTTCACAAGTTGTGTGGAGCTACACATATTCTATTTTACCAGAGTCTCTGAGCTCCATTAAAACAAATTATGGCCAAAGGATCTTTAACCAATTTTCAGCTCTCGCTGTATAAGTCAATAAATGATTAAAGAACCAAACATTTTGAGGCACAAAAAAACCCCTGAATCCTCCGTGAAAACCTCAAAGGAATCGATATTAAACCTACTCTCCGCACACACACACATACATAGAGAAAGCTTTATACCATTGCTTTCGTCTCTCCATAGATTAATTACAATTATGCTCCTTTTACAGCAGCACCGCACATTTTGTAGAAAACTCGCACTTGTACTCATACTCATACTCATACTCATACTCATACTCATACTCGTATTCGTCCTCGTCCTCGTACTCGTACTCGTAGTCATACTCGTACTCAAGCTCGTAACTCAATTTAGCGCTTTAGCTTTACGTGATGTAGCTCCAGTGGGAATAGACCGCGCCGCGCAAACATATTCTGTATTTAGCCCACGTTTTAATGTGGGGGGAGGGACGGATAGGTAGGTAAGGCATACATTCCCTTGTATTGTAACGCACTTTCTCTTCACTCACCTCATGTACACGCACATGCGAGTAATTTTTCTGGTTTAACAACAATCCACCAACTCTGACATCAGTGCGTTTCTGTGTGTATGTGTGTGTGTATTTTTTGTTGGAATCCTCTTGGATACACGATGAAACCATCTGAGAGACAGTTGGGTACGAGGGGGGATGCGAGAGATGGGTAGCTCATTTCCTTGCGAGAGAATGATTTAAGGAGTAGAAAATGGGTCACAAGAATTTAAGTGGTCTGCGGTTTCGCTTAAAGCCGTTGTATCCTTGAATCGTCCTGTGTGTGTGCCTCAAGAATTTTATTTCAACTTTAACTGCGCGTTTTCTTATTTTTTTTTGAGTTTTTTTTTTTTTACGTTCTTTTGCGTGCGTGAAAATACTCATAACTCATTTTTTATGAGCCACAGTTACCGTTAGAAATTATCTAATTCTATTTGTACCATCGGGGTTAGATGATGGTGGTCAAGTTGTTTGGTACTCATCTTGCAAGGATATGGGGCCACGGTTGATGGTGATAGGAAATGATTTGTTAATAGGAAGGGGAATTGAGGATTGTGGGAGTTATGCCCGTTGTGAGAGTCTTATTCGTCCTCCAATTGTGAATGTCCAAGGACTTGGAAGGTTTTAGAAATCATTTGCTTGTGACTGAGGTAGGGACATGCCAAGAATTGAGGCTTAAGAGTGTCATAATCATTTCCATTTGCGTTTTTTTTTTAAGCGTCTTATGAGGGTCCTTCCTTTCACCATTTTTTGTTTTCAATAGTGACTCGATGAAGGAGCTTATCATTCTCGTATCGCCGATTGCGGGATACTTTTGTTGTATGCGTCACCTTTTGAAGAGTCGGCTGACTGGCAAGCTAAACTACGTGAAGCAGAAGCTTACTTCGCCATGTTCCCACTCCGTCCATTGACTAACTTCGCAGTCCATCTCTTTTTCTGACTTCCATCAGCTTTGCCTCTGTTGCTGGCCTCTATAGTCGCCGTTTCCACTTCTTCTTTTCTGATCTTACTTCCTTTTTGCCGGACCGCTGGCTGGTAGCTGGTTTCGACACTATTCGGTTGGAGCTTGCTATTCCAAGGGTTTTATGTCCCTACTGCTGCTTACTGTTTTCGCACTTCTCTTGCTTGAGTGCATCGGCACGGATCCTGCTGCCATACAGGAGAATGGCATACGTGATCGATATGAGAAGGCTTTGGTTGCTTGCCAGTGGACCGCCTACGTTTGTCATTAGTCTGTTGAGTGATGTACTTAGTGACCTTCGCAACCCGCTCAAGTGCGGACTTTATTTGCTTCCATAAATTGAGTTTCGGATCAAGAGAGAGCCATTCCCAGATACTTCACTACATTTTTGCTGGTAAGCACTTCTAGGCCCACTTGGAATTCGACAATTATAGAGATCTGCCTCCTAGACAGGTAGGTTACCTTTGTCTTCTCCGTCACTAAACAAGAACGCTTTTCATGACTTGCTGCACCGTCGGAGTTTCGATGATTACATCTACATATCTTATTAGGAAGATTTCTTGGGACAGGTCCTTGCAAAAGAAGTCCATCGTAGGAGATATTCCACAGATCAGGTCCCAGGATTAAGCTCTGCGTTACTCCAGCAGTGATTTTCTTTCTGCGAGATTCCTCCATGGGGTTGTACAACAGCTTATGGTCTTTCAGAAGGGAGCAACAATTGTGCCCATTGGATTGCTCTACAGTTCCTCTTTCGATTCTCTGCATTTCCGACAGCAGTTGTTAATGGTATCTGGTCATCCGTAGGTATATCCTCCATTTCCCTTCGATGGTTCCTGTATTTATAATGTGTTGTGAGCATTTCTACTACCTTGCTCCTTGATCCAGACTTCGAAATTTCTCTCTTAGTAGAGGCTACCGACATTTCTTCAAAACTATCATCTGTGGTCCATGTCTCCATCAAGTCCGTCACCCCTCAACTGGCTTGAACAGTAAATAATTCATGCTTACAAGCCCCTTCAGTTAGCATGATTGTAAGTCAGCTATTTCTAGCGGTTTAGTTTCGAAGGCACACATGTGTTCACTTACTCGCAGCTATACGCGTCTCAGGGTGTCCCTCTGTTTCATGATCCACAGTCTCATGGTACAGTGCTCTATATTTTTTTTGTCTTTTTTTTTTTAAGGAATCTTCCAAATCCCAGGAGCACTCAGACTCGTTTTCGGTCCATTGTATTCCCAGGCAGGAACCCCTTTTTTGGTGCAGTGGCTGGGGAAACTTAGATTTTATTCGCTTCTCTTCTTTATTTTCGGTGGCCGTTGCTGTTCTCCGACCGGGCTCGAACATGCACAGGTCGGATCACAAGCAAACACGCTACCCAGTGCTTTATGGATGTTCTTCCTTATCGCTTGACGCAGTTTAAAAAGATCGAGTGTCCGCAATAAAGTCAACATCTCGGCTTGACACACTCTTAGGTTTCTGTCCCTATAGATGTATGATAACCTTGTGCATTTAGCATCATCCACTTAGCCTACTGCATAGGTGGATGCCAGTTCCTTCAAGTCTCTTTAGAAGAGTAGTAATGTTCCATAGGATAGATGATAGAACACTATCCTGTCGGACACCTATGGTGAGTCGCCCCCGAAGTCTTCAGATTTTGAATTGATATGTTACTCAGATTTGTCCGTGATAATGGCCATTGCCATGGTACGGCTAATGAGCTCCTCTTCCACAACTGCGAACAACTTAGTGTAGTTTCTTTCTCGTAGACATGGTGTTAGGCTCATCAATCCGAAGAAACTTGGAGGTAACGTACAGCTCGACATGTAACTCTTATCCCCTAGGTCTAGTTCCAATAATGTCTAAGTCTTATCAGAACTGGAAGTGGAATACCACTCGATTAGCCGGTTTTGTAAGGGAACCTCGATCTTTACCATCTCCAATGTCACCATCCTTTCAATTATTGGTTCGGTTTCCTCCTTGTGTCCTTGGAACTACTTCCTAGAAAAGGGTGTTTCAAACAGAATCTCATTTGGTTGGCCTAAAGTTTCTGAAAAAAAGACCTCTAGAGGTCAATCATCTACGACTTATTTTTTGTCCTCCTAGAGCTTTCTTTGTTAAAAAGCTGTACCACACTTTAGGTTCAACTCTTTTCATGATACAGCTACAGGCTTTTCGTCCTCTTTACCACCAGTACTTGTGGTCGTGTTCTTCCACTTAAGTTGGAGTAGACGCCTCTCAGTATGTGTCCAGAAACTATACCTCTCTTATGGAAAGTGTTACAATCTGCATCATCCTGAGGTCTGGTGTGCACAGCATGACTGGCAGAACTCCGAGCCTCACAATGATGCATTGTTGTAGACACCATGCAGTCTGCCAGTCTTCTTAACCTTCAAGGTTCCTTCAGCAGAGCAATTTCAATTGAATCTTCCATAAAGAATATCTGGACGCCATTGTTGACTTCTCAAACTTTCAGGGTGCTTCCGCTTTCGTCAAACTTATCTGAATCGTCCACCTTCCCTGTCGATTTTTTGCCAATCCATGGTCCCGTGGATACCACTAGCTTTTCGAACTTCGTTACCATTTTTGAAATGCTATCCGATGCTTGCAAGACCTAGACAAAGTCTTTTGCTTCACTCTCTTGGAATGTTGGTGGAACATATAAGAGTCATCGAATAATCCTAGAGCTTCAGACTTTCTCGGTACCGATCCTGGAGACTGAGATTCTGAGGGACATTAGGCTGCGACTTTGTTGGACATTTTTCCAATACGGGTCCGATCGGCTAAGTCGTTGTCTTGATGGTCGTTCCATGTCATGAAAGGCTCCTGGCCTTGTACCAGCTCCAGTTAAGACATCTGGTGTGGACATCAAATTTGATTATGCGATCCTTGCTCATATCGTCGAGACAGAAATTCTTGGAATCCATTCGAAGTCCCTTTATGACTTCCTGAAGACCGAATGTTGAAAATCAAAGCTCGATAAATAAACCATTTATTGGGCTTATAAGTCCAATAATCCATCCCCAATCGTACCTAGTTTGTCCGAAAGATTTACGATGCCACACACATCGACATGCTTGTGTCCTTGCATCGTAGTGTGTGAAAAATTATTATAAAGCAACACAATGTCATGTAAATCGATGCGAGTCTTTCGGGCCAATGGTTCACACACACACACACACGAAAGTTTCGTTCCTTTATCCTGTGCACACATTTTACTAGGTGTGTATTACATGTATCGGATTAATTGAATTTTCAATTATAAATGGAGATGGAGATGGAGTCCTTCGGGGAACAACGTTGTTCTGCGAACCGATGAATTGTTTATGTGCCTCATCAGGCAGGACTAGCATCAGCATCGGCATCAGCATAAGAGTCGAGGATATTGGTAAAACGGTCCTTTGTGCCGCATCACATGTACATCACATGTCGGTGCGCAGATTATTAGTTATTCTGATGCAATCTCCGGCTTATACATGTGTGTGTACATGCCAAGGACACAGGTATGTTCATATGGGGTGTACTTAACGATACAAATATTGTCCTAAAGTAAATTATTTAACATGTGAGGGGGTTGCTTACAGGTAATGCCTCATCGCATCGACATCTTGGTGTTGCACCGGTTGGATGGAGTTCGTCTGATGTTTTTGCGATCGTAAAATTTGACAAGAACTGATTTGACATCGAACTCAGGTGGGGTAGATGAGGATAAAATGCGTAAATTGTCGCTTGGATCATCAAATTTAATTAGAGCACGTGTGTGTGTGTGCCAGGGTAGTGTTGAGCAGGTGCTTCCAAAGAAGGAAAGAGCATACTAATGAGGAATGTTTGTTTCATTTTACTCTAGACATCCTTGAAGGGGCCGGTTCCAACACGAAAGACTTAGAGGAACTCAGAAGGAGCACACGTATCCCTAAGCCAGGCAAAAGATCGTTCTTATATTCAAACTTTTTTAAACCAAGGTATGCCATCATTCATCTCATTCTTTCTTAACAAGAGTCTAAGCTTACAAGGCAAGCCTCAAGCAAAGTGTGTTTATGGTGAAACCCTGTTCACATAAAGCCTATGGTCCCATTCCTATAAACTAGAGGAGCTTGCTGACTCCTGACTATGTCTGAAAATCTGTGATGATGTCCGAATAAAAGGCGGCAAGGGTAAGCCAAGGGTCTACTTCACTGCCTGATGTCTGCAGTGCTAATGGGAAGAAGAGCAGGACATTCATTACGTATTACTCTCCATGTCTTGTAAAGATGCGAGCTTGGTAATCGATTCATATCACATATGGCCTTTGTGGGCTAAGATTCAGAGAACAACGATAAGCTTCTTCCGAACTTAATGTAAGTGGCAATGGAATTTAGAGGAGTACTTGCCAAGGATGACCGAGAGGCTTCTAAAATTGTTCAAGATCGAAATCTGACCTTTATCGTGGAACCATCAGTGTACCAAGTGACCACGGGTGTGGCTTGTGAAAGTGCTTCGAAGCTAGCTTTTAGAAGAAGAGTACTCCCTTTCGAAACACGATTAAGGAAAAATGTCAACCAGAAGCATGCTAAGTCTGCTCCCTTTCGACACAAGATGGTGATAAACTAAATCTCGATTCCACCTAAAGGAACCAAGAGGAAACAGAATCCATTTCACACCCTCTACGACTGTCTCGTACTAGCCTCCAGAAGATTAAGTACTCACAGAAGTAGCTTCTTCACATCGCTGATTTAAGGGAACTCTGGAGGCTCCCATCTTCTTTATGGTGGTTTCCAAATTAGCACTTCCATTACCGGTTCCAGTGGGTGCATATATATGTCTACAATGGATGTGTCAGATGTTCAAGTAGGTAACGCTGCTTTAATGAGGCTTTGCACAGTCGAAAGTGAGCTGAACTTAGCTCTTGAGTGATAGCACCATTTGACTCATCAAGGGCGAGTTTCATTGCCTGGAAGTTGTGATCAAATCTTAGTTTCGGTGGAGTATAGTTGGTGATAGTTTGGTGCCTATACCACCATTCTAACAGCCATTTGATTGCCGACAATGTCCAAGGGTAATAGATGAAGATTTATATTGAATGCTATGGAGCGAGTGGTTAGGGGTAACTCCATTCCCTTTCACCCATCACCACTCTATCTACCTCGAAGGGATTTGACTTGAAGGGAGTCTTGAAATCTTTTGTTTTTAGGCAAACGTAGGTCTGAGGAGCAGAATTTTTTTCAGACTTTTGACCCCTCGGTTGCATAAGCTTGGACAGAAAGGATTAAATCCTTGTTTTAAGTTTCAAAAGTGACCATTCTCTCCAGATCACTTTGGGAGAATGAGTCATTTCTTCATCCACTTTTACACCGACGGATCTAAAACCCATGAGGGTGTAGGTGGTAGTGTTTTCTCCGATAGGCTTAATCTCAGCCTCTCTTTCCGTCTTCCAAATCATTATAGCGTGTTCCAGGGGGAAATACTGGCGATTAAAGAAGTCTTATCTTGGCTCAAGAAAAACGTGACATCTTCCACAGATATACGTATCTTTTCAGACAGTCAAGCAGCGATCAGATCCCTGGAATCAGTCTCTTTAAATTCATTAGTAACTCTAGGTTGTCGATCATCTCTTGTGGAGATGGCGGAGCAGTGTAATATTCACCTTTGTTGGGTGCCGCGGCATAGAGATATTCCAGGGAACTGCGAGGTGGATGAACTCGCCAGATATGGAACAACCGTACTCGTGTTCACAGAAAAAAACACACTGGGTATACCGATCGCTACATTTAAACTTAAGCTCAAGCTGGATGCTACCGAGTAAACAAATTCTAGGTGAACAAATGGTATAACGTGTATAGCGACAAAGCGGATTTGGCCACGCCTGGATCTGAAACGCTCTAAGAATTTGATTTCTCTCAACAGATCGCGTATCAGTTCCATAATAGGTGTCATCACGGGACACTGTCTAATAGGCAAGCATGCAACAAGGCTTGGCGTCCATTCAAACGATTTCTGTAGGAGCTGCATGGACGAAGAGGAGGAGGAAACTATTCCCCAAGAAGACTCCTTTTAGGGGGATTCAACTTTAACGACTAAGGCGATCTGATAAACACGGATATCAGAAGCCGCCTTCGCTTCATAAAAAGCTCCAATTGGTCCAACGAGTAGGTATGGAGATCTCTTGTGGAATCACAATGGACCTATCACTGATCTAAGTGTGTTGGCCTTAGACGGCAGCCACTTCAACCTAACCTAACATAATCCAATTCCTGAGAGTGGCACCAAAATTGACAGTGATCCTCTTACCGTTTTAAGGAACAAAGCAATTCTGGCTTTTCTCACTTATGTCTAAATCCTTGATTTCTACAAAATTCCTTCTCTCGCCACATCCTGGAAGTAGCGTATGGAACTTATGATTGATTCGTCTGTCAGTTAAGGGTATGACAAAGTCCGACATTTCCCTGCGAGTCACCCACCTTCAGATATGACGTCCTAATGACCTTAACATGCAGGTATCTCCTACTGAATCGCATTAAACTCTTGCATCCTTTCCATCCTCCACCTTCACACACACACACACACTGTATACACCAATGGAATTCAATTTCAATTTAGAGAAAGAACAAAACGATCTAATCACCACAAAACAAATCGAAATGGAATGCATTTCCTTTCACAGTTTGCATCAAACGAGACCGAGTGCAAGAGAGAACATTGCAAATTGGAAGCAATATATTCTCTGGAACTGTCTAGACGAGTCATATGTTCAGCCCCAGTTCTGTACATAGTTCCACAATTGAAGACGAACATTACACACTTGCAGTTGTTTTATTCTTCTTAGCCGCATCGTTGTGCAATGTTGAAGGGAAAACAAAAACATCGGCCAGGATTGCAAAAAAAAAGGATAACAACGTCGTCGAATCAATTTTTGCTTTTAGCAATTCAATTTTATTTGCTTGTTTCTCAAACGATCGAAACTAATCTTAAATGGAAGTTTGCCTTTCATTGCCAATAACGCGCAGTTGTCCTGTTTCCTTTATTGTTTCGCCGGCTTACATTTGAACTTCTAACTTGTGTCTCAACTCGTTTTTTTTTCTTTGGACGACAAATAAGAAGTGAAAACAAAGGATGTCACAGTCCTTTTGGAAAGTACAATATTGAATTATTTTGCGAATGAGAAGACAATGTGTGTGAAGGTCCTTTTCGTGAAGTTGACTCTTGTTGATTGATTCATTCCATCGATCGTTTGATGTGGGATAGTGATACACCAGCTTCCAATCCCTCTCGTGAACAGAACATCCTTGTTTGGCAATAACCACTCATTTCCATTCGCATTCGACGGATCCAATAGGAGATTTTCTGTAGCCCCAATAAATAACCCACTATTCACACCGCAAACTCTACACCATCAAAGTGGATTGCATACTTTGTTGAGCACTCAGATGTGCTGGGAATACACCATTAACAGGGATGCGCACCCTTTTGCATTCAAAATAACACACCAACACGGTTGCCGTGGAATTGAAGTGCAAGCTCATAAAAATTTTCACAATTTCGGGAGAGTGTTGGCTTTTAGTGGATCCTTTTGGCGCACTACATCCATTCGTGTTTCTTACTCCATTAGTCTAACATTTGGGGCAACGATGAACACTTTAAAGTTTAAGCCCGGTTGCAGGTGAGACAAGTAATGTGTGTTTCTTGAGAGGAACTATGGAAGTCGTAGTAGAGTTGCTATTTTGTTCTCGAGTTTCTGGACATAAATCCTCAAGTAGATAAGGTGTATAAGGCTTTTTTGTTGAACTTTTCCATCCGTAGTTAGGACGGGAAAGATGTTGGTATATTTGCTTGTGAATCCTTGCCACCTATACACTCCAAATGCGATTGGTACGAGAGTCTTGTAGTTCTATCATTGCGGCTTCTATCCGAGTTTAAAGCCCGAATTTCCAAGCCCAATTTGAACAATTTAGATGGAATCTTTGTTGACTTTTACAAGCAATATTTTGGTGATCACAACTCCAGCGACTTACTTAAGGTGGCGCTACAGCCGGGGTTGACATGGGCCTCCACCAACAAGCATCTCCTGCCAGCTGAATTTTTAGCTGGCTACTCTCAGTTTCGGACGGTAAGTTGGTTAAGGTCTCCTTCCATTTGCGTGCCCCACCTGAGTCGCGATCTTCCTCTACTACGCCGTCTCTCGGGTGTAGATTCGAAGATATTCCGGGCCGGAACATTGGTGTCAATTCGTTCTACATGACCCAGCCACCTCAGTCGTTGAATCTTCATCCTTCTAGCTTAGTTGATGTCGCTGTACAGCCTATACAGTCTTAATATCTGCGGGACAAGAAAAATCAACGGAAACTTTTCCTCTCAAAACAGCCAAGGGCCTCATCCATTTTTGACAAAATCCATACCTCTGCGCTGGGACTGGGATAACTCCAGCGACATTATCTGCAGATGCTACGATCTTCGCTTCTTGCCGCGCATGAGTAGGGCGAAAACGGAACCCTATGGTATTCCTCTTGTGACCGTGAACTCAATTCCACCATCATCTGTGTTATCTTGATCACTAGGTTCTTAGAGCTGGAGGACCGAAGAACTGAATCGGTTTCATCTCAGGTCTAAGCTCGTCTAGATATCTGCCCATGACCTGACTTATCATCGTTAGCTTCGCTTTCGTCCATGAAACATTGATTCACAGCAGAGCTGAAGTAACACGACTCTGGGTGTACCTCTGCTGGCTTACGAGCTTGGTAAGATGATTCAAGTCTGTTTGGCAGTAGACCAAGATCTCCTAGACAGTTTCTATGTTCCAGAAGGCTCCTCGTGTGTATTTTTTCCTATCTGATCTAGAAAGCCACCTTGGTAGACTTGTCTTGAAGTTACTCATGTATCGTTGTCGATAGCGTTGATCGTAGACAATATTCGTCGCCAGAAGACAAGTTTTTTGAAGTCATTTCCTACCAAGCGAACCCCTCAGTCGTCTTTTGCTTATGATGATGCTACAGTTCAGGATGATCCAGATCCTCAGTCCTTCTATCCAAGGTTCATGTTATATTCGCAAGCAGGTATTTTTCTTTTCGTTGCGAAGAAGTTACGCCGACATTGAATCTTTAACCGGTTCTTCGTGGGCGCTCTTGGCCTAGTCCCCTACTTCCAACGCTTGTCTGTGTTCAATTTTTGGAAGCACTAGATGACAATGCAATCTCGCCTCCCTTCTTTTAGTCTGAACATATCTCTTAGGTCTCCCCAGCCAAGATGCACGTTCAAGTGGATACCACTTTGGGAAAGCACCAACCATCTGGAATTGAATGCTGGCAATAGCCCTAAGGATCTTCCACTCTTTGTGGTGACTCATATCTCTTGGCTGCTGTCATAGCAGTCAAAAAATAGTGTAGGAACTCAGTAAGAGATCTAAGGATTCGTTCATTGATTCTGTCCAAGATCCATTTGATTTTTAACAAAATGCGGAGGTGAATGTGCTCCTTACTAAGCGTTGCAGGGCCCTTTTTAATTTTAATCAATTCACGGAAGTCTTGATACCTCCTTCCCACTATCATTGGGAAAATGTACAGCTGCAGCTACTTTATGATAATTTCGGAACAAAAATTCCAATGCAATGCACATCTGTACTCCGCTTTTCTTCTTTTAATCTGTGAACCCTTTGTGCTCCTGGAAAAGACATAAAATATCTTTCCTCCCAAGGGCCCCGAACAAGATAATTCCCCCTGAAGCCTGCAAGCAACTCTGATTCCATTCTACGTTGCTCCTTTCGACTCTTACTTCGACTCCTTCTCCGACTATCGTTCTGACTCCAACCAACATCGACGGACGATATCAGAAAACTACAATCTTATTGAATTGAGTTACGGTTTTATCAGCGTTTTTGGTACCAAAGAGGGTCATGCAACAAGATGAGGCAGAGTACCGGAACTGAATTCGATGTGAATCCTGTCGTCGTAACTTTTAACAACTTTCCTTTCCTCTTCACTGTTCCAGGTTCTCTCCGTTTCCGATGATGTAATTTGCTTTCAATAGTCCAATTTTGTCAGAGAATTCCTCTCATGGTGACTTGTGCTGCCGTCATTTGAGCATTGAGCGCTCTGTGCTCAGTGTTTTTCCCCCCGAAAGACCAAAAAGGACGACGAACAGCAAAAGTAACATTCTCAAAAGTTATATATTCAATTTATTTCAATTTGATCAGTGTGCCGAGAAGAAAACTCCGAAATTGAGTTATTGATAGACCATGCTCTTGCTCTCTTTGTAAGTAAGTCCAAGGAGCACAGGATATACCCTCTACCGTGTGTTACCTGATGATGATGATGTGAGCACATACAAGAGTATAAATGGGCCCACCATCATCATCATCATCGTCTGCAATTGATTTCATCGTTCGTTTTTTTCTTCAATTTATTGTTATCCTTCACAGGATCTCATTTATTTACGTACTTCATGAAGGCTTCACAGTGAAACTTCATTTCTTTTGGTCCTTAATTCTTAAGAGATTCGCCAAATGTCCTCTGCACACACACACACACAGTAAAAGTAGTGGGAGCTGGGCGCGCATTGATTGCTCTGCGTCGGCTTTTGTGTGTGGAATGGGAGTCCCTATAGTTTTGTCCCTCGAAGGACCAAACTTTGTTCCTCTCATTCAAATTGTTGGCCAAAGATTCCAATGCCTCTTGACAAACAAGAAGGAAAATTACAAAACTGGTTTTGTGAACAAACCAACGACAAGGACAAGATGAGAACGATGACGATGACGACGAGAACGACGACGACGATGGTTGAAAGTTGAAGGAGAAAAAAAAAATAAAAATTAAAGGACTTTGATCGGGATGTAATTGGGAAATTTCCGATATGGCAGAAATGTTATTCCCTCTCTTCCTCTCGCAGCGGGCGCGTTATGCATTAGCATAGTTGATGCTGATGCTGATGCCAATGCCATGACAGCCAACGGAATGTCTGTGACAAAACCAGCAAAACACAAGGACAAAGCATTGGACAGCGAGCGAGCGAACGAAAAGATAAATAGAAAGAAAACTAAGAAGAAAAATTTACTTCGAATGTCCTTTTTTCTTTGGTTTCGAAAGAAGAATTCCCTAAGAATCAGCCAGCCAGCTAGGAATTCTTGTGTCCTGTGCAGGAGCGCTTTGAATTGTATCAGTGTAATTCAATTTTGAATTGGCAAATTTTTTTGTTTTCAGAGGTTTTTCTGCAAAAGGACGACCGTGGGATGCAGGGAAGAATCCTTTTTTTTTTTTTCTTTTTTCATGTCGATATTGTTAAATTGTGAGATATTAAAAATTGAAAGGAAGGACGGAAGGAAGGAAGGGACTTTTTCCGATTTCGATTGAAGCATTAGGGGTGACAGTTGTAATTGGGTTTTAATTTTGCTCGGTTTTTTTTTTTTTGCGATGAGTTCCGGCACCGAGTCGGATTGGTGGACTATTTATGGTATCTATGGGGAGGGACGATTCCTTTTTTTGTAATTATTTCCGCAAGGGTTTATGAGCCGGAACTTAATGGATGAACGCCTTTTATTGATGTTTCTGGTAACACAGAAGTGTTGTAAGACTTTGAAACTTTGTTTCAGCTGGAGTCATCGCTTGATTTATCAGAAGAAGGTTGGTGATGCAAGACGAAATTTTATCAAAAGATCTATCAAGCGTCTTCTGTGTATATGGTGAGGGAAAAATGAATTACGAACGTTAGGCTCATGTGACCTACAAGCCTTTCAGAAAGTAGTAGACTAAGCAAAGAGTATCTTCAAAAAGTAATTTCTTAAGTCTTGCCGACCACGGAAGGGAAAATAACAAGTGATGAAACACAACTAAGTCCTGCATATCCTTGACTGCTGTAGCTGCTCCAGAAACTACGTCATACAAGGATCTACGAGATCTTCCATGGAGACTGCTATCGAATGTGTGTGTTCGACTTAAATTAAAAGAAGAGCCAGACTTAAACAGACGTCGACACTTGATGAAGATCCATATCAAGGCAAGTTTTCACCACAAAAGCCTCAAGTCCCAGAAAGGAATATGAGCAATACTTTAAATTTGGCGTAACGTTCAGAAGCTATAAGAAGTTCAGTGTCGAAAACTACAATCGAGAGCAACTTTTAGAACCCTTGTCAAGCAGCTGTCCATAGAGCTCAAGATAAATCCCATGAATGCAAGCAAAAACCGCAGATAAATCAGTAAAAGCCCTGCCAGAATACATTCAAAACTGGAAGAGCCACCTGCTCAAACTCCTGCTTTGATCCTGACTTCTCATAGGCAAAGGTTAGAGTCGCACGTCAGGTCTAGGAGGAAACAAGGAGGTCAATTTCAATAAAATGGCAATGACGGCAACCAGGGGTTTCGTTAACCAATTTGGAGCCTCCAAGGACAAAAGCTTAAACAACATAAGTTGAATTTCAAAATTTGCAGAGACGACATAGTTTTGAAAAAATATTTGGCACGACAGCTCATATAGAGATCCAGGGCATCGCTTCTTCAATGACATACTTCTGCTGGAAGGTAAATGGTCATTAGAACCAAAATCTTATTGCCGGACCACCAATTGAACTGAAAATGAAGCAGCTATAGCCTATCTTTAGTTCAACAAAGCTGTCAACTTACTTGGTCCAAGAGCTAATTAGTTTAAGGCGGATATCATGGTGGAAAGTCTGAACAAATTTATCTTTAAAAAAATGGTCAAATGAAAGTATATCCCATGATTGGAGCCTAAGTTCCACCGGCTTAATCTGTTATATACGAGATCATGCCATTTTCGTCCACGACAGAGCCTCCTGATCATTTTACTTAATTTCATGTGTAAGCCTCTAAGTTGAGAAGCTGCATTTTAAGGCCCAAAAAGTAGGCAATCAACTAAATCCTAACTTCGCACAAAACTAGTAGAATAGGCCTACGAGTGACAGCTTAAGAAGGAAAGTGCCGGGTCTTAGTTTTAATATCCTGGTTGCTGGTTTTTCAATGTCGGAGAAGACATCACTGGAGCCTCCGATACTACTAGAGGCATTACATTCAGCGCAAAATTCCTAAACTTCTATAGTTTTGAGTCTGATCTAAGATGAAGCTTCTTAAAAGGTCGTTGATAACTATTCAAGGAAATGAGACTCCGAATTTAACGGGGAAGGATCTTAATCTGCCTTTATCGGTCAGCGGTCCGTAGAGCTAGAGCTCTAGCTCTACTTTCAGAAAGCTGTCAAGGTGTAAGTTAAAAAATTCAATAGCTTCTCTACCAAGAAGAGAAGTCAAGAACTTCTTCTATCTGAACTTGTCTTCGAGCCTCAAACAAATCTTTGCGAATCGGAATATGTACAAGAGCATGGGCTATGTCCATAATGCGCGAGGCAATCTATGACAGCCTTTCGGTTAAATTTGACAAATAATCCTCCATATTCTACACAAGAAATCTTGGCCATAGTCCTCTTCTCTAATAGTAAGGCCGCTCTCAAAACAGTGATCCATTGATTGACCATCAGCCGCAGCGACTTTGGAGACATGGAGATCTCATTTAATTCAAAGACCAAAGCTGTACTCAGGTCGAAGGAGGCTTATGTTGTCAACATTTCTATGGCTCCCTCGGTATAAAATCACACTCTTCGACAAATTCTCCAATAAGCTTGTCTTTGGTGGAAAAGGTACGACCTTTCAGGTGGACCGCAACAAAGGGGAACAAATCAAAGTCAGACGGGGCTAGATATTCAGATTAATGGAGTGAGTGAGTCCTGCTCTGTATGTCGGTGAATTGTGAGAGCACCCACCACCTGAGGAGGACGAAAAAAAGACGGTCATCACTTGTTCATTAACTGGAAGGACACTTTCTAGGTTGAGTTGGAACATTCTTACCCTTACTTTGTTCTGGGAAGTGATTAGAACGTTTTGGGGTCTCCTCACTCCTTACACTTAGATTTAATGACCCAAGAGACGATGTACCGCGGAACCATATCAAGCAAACAATTCGAAAGGAGTTTTAAGGTTGTGGATTTTTTTTCCAAACCATGAAATTGATTTCCAGGAATCCCATGCCTCTTGCTACAACTGACAACAAAGTCTCAAAGTTAATCTCTAAGCCAAACGAAACCCGATGCAAACCCTAATGTGATTCATAACACTTGAATTCTCCTCCTCAAGGTGGCAGCATTCAAAGCCCTTTCCGTGTAATTAGACTTTTTCCCTTTAATCTCGAGACACCCTCGCAGAAATAATACACAAGAACCTACTTCAACGGAAATCATATTCAATTAGACTTTCCAAAAAGGATGTGTAATCCGATTCCATCCCTGTCTCCCCACACGAGGCTCAAAGTCGTATCCCATTAATTGAAATGCGAGAGCACATCAAAGTACGCACTTCCGTGGGGGATGTGTGTGTGTACCTCTCTCTTTGCAAAACCTGCACCCGGCTTAGCTCAATCTGTTGTGAGGTGTCAAAACATCATGTAAGTTATCCCCGTTCCCAAAATGCGGACATCCATTCGAACGCATATTAATTAAAAATTATTCCCAGTGGAACTCTTCACCTGGAGTCTTCCTCTCCATCCACCATCATTGTCGGCGGAGTTCATCGTCACAATTGCTGTAGGGGTGAACAGGGATCAATTTAAAATTCACATCACGTCTTGTTTCCGTATTTCAGCCAGCCAGCGTGTGATGCATCACATATGTACCTGCCATTGATAACGTAACTTACATCGAGATAGAGTCCTTGTGATCAGGATTCACGCGAATTATGTGTCATTTTACTTGGCGATCATTATCCTGTGTGAGTACGCGCGGCCGGCAGACATAAATCAACGCTTGCCACATGCAGAAGCACACAAACACTTTCCGAAAGGAGGATTACTTGTACTCCAAGGATTTGTGTCGATTTTGACCAGGACATGGACATATCCTGACGCGACGATTCGGGGGGAGTCTAAAATATTTTTCTGTCATTACCGGATATTGCTGTCGTTTCTTGGATTTTTTTACACCAAAAATGAAAAGAAAAAAGTCCTTTCCACACACATACACACTAGCCAACTACCACAACAGTCTCGATTGTATTGTAAAATGCATTCCACATTGCGAGTGAGATTATATAATTTTCTCTCTTGCAACTCTGTGATCCAATAGGGACGACAACGGCAGTAATGTTAAATGCAACATTCAGGACGAGACTGTAAACTGTGTGTTGCTGATGGTGATGGTATGGTGGGATTGGAAATGAATGGAGAAAATCCCTTTGACAAGCGGAAATTAAAGTCCTTTTCATGCGATTAAAATTGAAATACAATTTAACGGTATGTGGATTGTAAAATTATGTGATGCTATGCGTCCACAATGCATCTCTTTCACTCAGTCCCACCCCGTGTGTGTGGTAAGTTTCCATAGCTTGAGCTATAGACAGTCGAAGGGCTTCAATAGCAAAGGAGTATGTGAATGTATTTAAGGACGAATGTGAAATGATGTAAGAAGAATGAAAATGTTAATTTTAATTAAAATTGTGGAAGTCATACAGAAATGCAAAGTCTGGGTGTGTAGGGCGTATGAGTGATATTTTTGTGTGAAACTAAAGGCGGGACTCCAAACGAGTGTTGGAACTGTTTGTTGTATGTTTTTGTTAGAGATCTCGTTGAAATAGGGCCACCATTTCATTAAAGACTCTAGCCACCATCTTCTGATTTGGGGAACGATTGGAATCTGCTCCTGTTCAGTGCATCTGCGAGTATTTTTGAGTTACGACATGAGTTTGATCGAAGTCAGCAGCTCGGTCGTGTTAATGTTGAGGGTAGACAGGCTGCATAGCTTACTTTCAGTGGCTGCTGATACCGTCAACTTTGTAATGTGTGACCGGGGATCCACACAAGTCGTGTTCAATGGTTTAACTTGGTGGTAGTCTTCTCTACGACGTTGGATTGGTCGTGCGTGTTTCAAAGCATTTTAGAGTGGCAGTCGAGGGTATAATTTGTCATGAAATCGATATTGACTACCTTCTCGAGGCCATTTCAACCTTCGATTTAAATGGGGCCCCATTACCAAGAAATTCCTGTCGTTGTAGCTTCTGGAAGCTCTGATCTGTTTTGCATTTTTGGCACCGGTATCGATGGCATCTGTCTAGTGAATCTCTTAGAAAGCTATGGTGTCCATGCTCCTCATTTGGCACTAAGCACTTGACTGCATTGTCTGCAGTGTCGCACGTCTCTCTGATCCGATTTGTCCCGCCGAGACATACTTTGCTAACTCTACATCTAAGTCTTCAAATTCCAATGACTCCGTTCCTCAGTCTATTGATGTCCTTGCATCCAATTCCAATTCGTGAATTAAAGTGAAACCACACAACACCGGTACAGTGTCATCACCTAAGTCCATGAGCTAGGATATACCAACAACGTTCCAGAATTCCTTTCAAAGTGCATAGTCCCTTGTGAAATTCGTCGAGTGTCACTTTTTTGATGTTGGGGCCACATTCAGTCGGCCACATGCAATTCCTCAAAAGTCCTTGTTCTGATGAAATTCTCCAGATGCCAGAATCACGTGTTATCTCCTTCAGCGCAGTGGGCTGTTAAGTTGAATTAGAAATTAGAAAAGGCAAAACATTCGCTTCCCCCCCTTCCACTTCCCTTCGGTTGTGGTAGCATTGTTCGTTGAAATCTGTTTGAAAACTCAGGCTCAGAACGTTTGTGCATTTTCTTTGAAAAATTATGACACATAAAACATCCTTTCACACACAAAAACACACACATAGACAGCAAAACATTCACGCATGGGCTACCCAACAGGGAATCCGATCCGATCCGATCCTTTGGTCTCCCAAATGCACTCACAATATTTGCATGCAAATTTGATAAAAGCAGTAGAGCTCCCTTCTTCTGCTCTACATACAAACACACATACACACCCACTTAACATATGTTGACAGAAAGTCCTTGAAAACCCCCAACACCCACCCAAAATACACACAATTTAAAATAAATATTTGTGGATCTTCTTCCTGCGTTCATGCCGCCCTGCCTCGGGGGTATTTTTCGGAGTGCGCTGCCGGATGCATCTCATACACCCGTCCATGCGACAACATGTGTCCTTTTGTTGGAATGTCGATAATACGAGGACGTCGGTGGTGTCATCGTTGTGTGGAACGTCACTTTACCATCCAACCCATCTTTTATGCTGATTTTTCTGCTCCCCCTCGTGTGGTTGTTGCTCCCATTGATGATATCCCAATCCCAACTAAGTCTTTAATAATGTTTTATGAGAGCAGGAGAGTTAAGTTGAATCCCAAATGCAAGCAAGCACCAGCCCGACACTGGATGTACTACGAGTAGTACTGTGTGAGTGTTGTGATGGTGGATAACAAGGAAACTGGTGTGGAATTCACAACAGGGAATCGGTTGCAATGAGAACAAAACAATTTGTGCTCCCTTTGCACAACATCCCGCTGAACTGTTTTGCAGGAATTAATTTAAAGCCTTCTCCAGGAGTGGGGGAACAGGACCCGTTCCCGAAAAACTAATTGAAGTCAATTGCAAAATATAAATGTTTCCATTGTCCGGAGTTTTGTGGGATGTTGTTATGGATTAAATCGGAAATTTAATGCTGCTGCCACTTGAATGGATTTACTGTGTTGGTCCTGTAGGAGACTGTATGACTTCCTTTTCTCAGTCCATCTGAGTTATAAGACTTTATCGAGTTTCGGATGTTGAATGTTTGGATGGGAGAGTAGTGCATGACATGGTCATTAAGTTATCGTTACGGTGTGCGAATGCTTTCTAGATGAACTACTGGAGTTTCAGTTTATTATTGGAAGGATATTTGGACAGAACTTGTCAATCAGAAGCATAATTTACTGGTTTCCAATAAAGGAGGAAGTAAAGTGAATTGAAAAATGCTACAGCTGTTTGAAGATTTGAAGTGGGAACCACAATCAAGCTGTCGAACCGAGTATTTTGAAATCCACGATTGTTTTGAATTTGATTCAAGGATCAGGAGGCTCTTGGATTGAGAACTTTCCTCATTTGATTCACTTCAAACCTGTCTTATGGTCAAGTTTTGGTTCGTATATCGACTAAGGCTTGGGATGAGATTAAAAGTAGCTCTAGGTAGGTAGCGGTGGGTAGAAGTTCTTGTTTCTGTCAACCTTAGAGGAAGCAGTTTTGAATCGCAACAACGTAGATGACCTGATTGTCCAAGGAGTGTTAGGAAGTGTAGACATCATATCATAGGTCATCAAAGAAAGGTTTGGCTAGCCCACAATGCTAGGCTGAGGCTAATGCCAGCCATCGACAAGGAACTTGAAAATGTGAACCTCTTCCTTTCATTAGGTTGTTTAATCCCCGTATGTTCGCGAATCTACAGAGGATTGTTTCCGGAACGACAAAGTCCAAGAATCCAAAGACAAGTTCATTTTAAACGGTACCTTCTCTACTTAACAAACCAGTGACCCTTGGAATTTCAGAGCTTGAACTACCATTGGCTTCCATCCTTAATGGTTCTAGGCACGCTGCCTGTTTATACAGATTCGCAGATGTGTCTTCTCCTCCATTCGTTCTCCTCGCAGACTGGAACAAAAATTACAGCTTACCCGAGTGAATTCTTCATTTGACTGCTCTGCGAGCTTAGAAGATGAGATGGCTGAATCAAGAGCTTAGATACCGGCTTGACTATCACATGGGAAAGTGATATTTCGTTTGAAGATTGGCCTGAGTTCGAGTGTCTTTCACCGCTCTCTCAGTTATTCCCGCTAGAAGACACTAAATGAGCTTGGAAAGCATCTTTACAGCCATGTCGCTGTCCGCTTTGGTCAGGAAACGTGTATTGAAACCTTTCTTCAAGTTCAGTTTGGGAGCTGTAAAGTCAACCAAGTCCATTGCCTTCTGCTTTTTGAGCTCCATCTCTCTTGCCGCTTCCGCTCTAATTTTCTTCTTTTTGTCGTTAACGTACTTTCTCTCCGCCGCAAGGAGATCGATAGAGGTCATTCACGCCACTACGAGAATGGCTAGTTCCGACACCGGTTCCAGTGCGTTTGCCCCCAAGTATACAGGAGAATGGTATTGGAAACCTTCATTTGCTGGTCATAGGACCAGCTGACATTTATCTGCCCAGCAACGTTGTAACTTTCGGAGCTGACCTTATATATTGCTACAAAGTGAGCTTCGCATTAGAGCTAGCTGCTTCCTTGCTGGTTATCACCTTAGATCCAATCTTCTTGTTTAGCTTCATGTCTAGGATTACATTCAAATACCTACCGCAGAACAGATATGGACAAACATTTTGTTATTAAGCCGCATTAGCTCAGTTTTGGATTGATTAATGCCAAGTCCACCGTGTAGGGCCTAGGTGTTCAAAGAGAGCAGATGACACCACCTTCTATCGATTAACTTGGTAACAAGGCTGTGGTCTAACTTTGCCTGACAAGTAAACCTTCTACACTTAGCTTGTGAAGAGATTCTTGAATTGATAAGTGTTAACGTTGTTGAAAGTGTCCTCTTTGTAAAAAAAAAGGCTTGTACTGTTTATGGCACTGTCTCTATAGACAGTACATGTGGAGAAGTAGCTCTAGACTCCAAAGTAGCTCTTGACAAGAGAAATTAAGGCCAGCATCCAGCGCTACGGTTCCGGGGTGGGCCAAAAACTCAACCAAATAGCTTCTTCAGTCAGTTTAACTGTTAGACAGCTGACTCCAGTTTCTCGCTTTACCTTGGTTTAGGTCACCATCCAAATAAGACCTTCTTGGCAGTCAGTTGAATAGTCCGTCTTGGCAAAATCTCTTAACTACTTCGAAGTTGTAGTTCTCTATCGTGACGTTCTGTTCAAATCCCTTCGCACAGGCCAGACAAAATCTAAGTCACTCTTGCTCAAAGCCTCCCCACGAGTCCTTAACTGCCTTGTAAATTGAATATTCTTTGAAAATTCTATTGTCAAACTTTGATTCAGGATGGTCATATCCTCCGACATTGCTTCCATAGCTTTCTCATAAGAATATCAACCACCCTCTCCACATTGATGTCCGTCTTCTTTTCATTTTTGAACGCTTGAACCTTCTTAAAGTCAATTTGAAGCTAAGCTCATCCGATCTGACTAGGGTAACCCAGCATTTTAAATATGCTTAAAGCGATCTACTTGACTTAATGCAAAAAGGGCTAACGACCCCAAAAGTACGAGTACACCTACTCTCATTCCAAACATATGCACTCCCTTTTTGCTGCTGCTGCTGCTGCTGCTTCTCTACTTATCATTTTCTTTGTGTGTGTCCTTATTATTATGAAATATCCTTCCTTCTTCATGCAGTCATTTCTTTTGCCTCTTGTTCTCGTTCTCTCCTGTTATGCGCTTAAATTTCTTCGCATAACAATGTCGATGTTATGCATGACCAGGACACATCAACAAGAGGACACCGAAATTATTATCATATCCTTGGTCACATACAAAAAACACACTCAGACACTCATACACGAACAATAGAGGGGCCGCTTCACCAAACACTGTAGGATGACGATGACGACGACGATGCCGCCAACGACAATGAGGACGAAGACGAAGACGAGGACATTTGTCCTGCATCTTTATTAAATTTATGTACACGCTATGTAACGCGTAGACGAGTATATATCCTGTATATCCAACACACATGTACGGTCCGATGAATCGTTGGAACAGTAAACGAGCACCGCACAAGGATAATACATCTGCACACTTCAGGATGAATGTTTGGGATAATAATAAGAAATAGTTTAAGAGTCCTTTACATCAGGATTATGTGCGCATATTTCATTATGAGTTATAATATTCTTTGCCGAGAGTGCGGATATGGACAGTAAAAAGGACGACGACGATGCAAGCGCCTGGCCCAACCACCATGAAACGAAACACTAGAATAGAAGGAAGAAACTGGATAAAGAAAGGACTCTGTGTCTTGTCGTGTCGTGTGTCGTCCTCGTGTAGTAATAAATCTGAATATCCATTCTTGCAATATAACTTGAAACCAATGTCAATGATGTGTAGCAAAGGAGACCGGAGAAGCATAAATCTGTACAAACAGGCAGGAGAGTGTCTCCCTGTGTATGTGTGTGTAAAAGGATAAAGGCGCTACTTGACGTCTCGTTTGTGTATAATTGGAGTTCATTTTATCGTAGGTACACCCCTAAGTATGTATGTAACCGAACTGAATGTGACTTTCATCAACACAACTGCACTCCTTCGAACCCCCTAAAGCGTTTGGTGACTGTGACATTGTTTCAACTTCGACTTCATACCGAAGGGGGGAGGTGACAACAAAAAAGAGGAAAAAAACCTGTTAATTCAGTGTGTACGTGTCCTTACAGCAGAGGAATTTTTATATCAATTAAATTTTAATGGTTTCATGGTGTGAACAATCCTCAAATGAAGTGCATTACCGTTCAAGTTGAGTTGAGGATGTGCAAGTGTTGTACTCCAGGATGTTGTATTTTAATTCGTCCTCTCTCTCTCTCTCTCTGTTCTTCGGGTGGCTTTGGCTTGCCCAACATCTTAATTGAATGAGAGATTGTGAAACGGCTCTTATAGTGTCCTTTTTTTGTTTTTGCATTTTGTCACAGCGCGCGGTAGGACATAAAGGACGATAAAGACAGCCGCTCCTTGGGTACACCATTAAAATGAAATCAACAAATGATTGATAGCATAAGAATGAAATATCGCCAGTGTGACACACAAGTCATTCGTTTGTCTTTCATTGGTGCACAGTTGGATTGAAAGGACGAGAAGAAGAATAAGAACATTTTGCAGGACATTGGCGGTGTGACAAAAATAAGAAATAAAGAGAAAAATCCGTTTTAATAAGGAGACGGCCCGTGGTTGGCCTTTGGGATCTGATAAATCTGCGAAAATTGAGTTCGTGATTTCTTTATTATTTGACTTCTTACACGGAGATGCGGTTTATCCTGGAGAACCACAAGACTAACCGTCGGCATGGGGAAGGGAATTGGTAACAAAAAAAAACACAAGGAAAGTCCAAGGCAACAGATTTATTTTTAGATCCAGGATCTCATCCAAGATTGATTTCTTAATCTTAAATTCGTCGAAGACGGAGTGGCGATACATCTTTGCATAAGCGAGTGGTTAGGATGGATCCTTGAAGGGAATGGGACATTGGCTTCTGATGTCTGGTTTAACTATCATTGTTCTTACTATTGTCGATTTACTTAGGGTGGCGATACAGACCAAGGCGGGCATGGGCCTTAACCATTAAGGGTCTTCAGCCAGCTCGGTCTATATCTAGCTGCCTCTAGTTTCGCACACCAAGTTGGTTAAGGTCCCCTTGCACTTGCGTGGGTCACTTGAGTCGCGGTCTTCTTCAACTACGCCGTCTCTCGAGGGTGGATTCGAAGATTTTCCAGGCCGGAGCATTGGTGTCCTTCCGCTCTACATGACCCAGCCAACTCTGTCGTGGAGCCTTCTTCCTTCTGCCTTAGTCGATGTCGCTGTAATTACCCGAAGAATTTTCCTCTCAAGACAGCCAAGAACAACCGTATTCATTTTGGAGAAAGTCCATGTCGCTGCGCCATAGAGCTGGATGGAGATACTTTCGGTCTTATCTTGCTCTCATTGATAGTTGAATCCATCTTGGCCACTTTTGTCACAATACTCACGAAAGCACTACTGACATCACGCTGCGCTCCATTATCGTTGGCGTATGCGACCAGTTGGACGGATTTTCGGAACGTTGTGCCTCTGGTATTGGCGCATGGGTTTTGCACTATTCAGCGCGTCCCCCTGTCTAAACCTTTTCTTGACATCAAACGTCTCGGTGAGTTCTTTGCTGATTCAGACGGTGCAGAGTGCATTCTTCATCGTCGTTCTGCACAAATGGACGGGTTTGGTAGGTATGTCAAAACTAAGCATTTTTCTGTATAGCTCGTCTCTAGATGCTGTCATACGAGGTCTTAAAATCTATGGAAAGGGGGTGGATATCGATTTGAAGCTCCTGTCTTTAGTCGATGGTGGACTTTTCTGGCCTAGAGCCACAGTGAAATGGACCAATCGGATTGTTGGCAAACGACTTCAGGCGTTCACACAAGATGGCAGATAAGGTCTTGTAGACCTCTGTAGTCGGTGCAGTTCAGAGAGCCTTCTTTCTTGAAGATTGGACAAACAATGCTGAGGTTTCAATTACTACTGCCGACTAAAATAGGTGACTAGCTGCTCTGATCCGTTCAACAACGAACAGTTTTCCTGAAACTTTAAAGCAATGATTTATTCCTAAAGTCCTACATAAGCCCCAGAACCTATATGGATTTCCGTCTTGAAGAACGTCGATTTAAACGTCATTTCTGCCTGAAATTTCAATGGACATAGTCGGCTTATGAAAGCTTCCATGCCCATCAACCATCAATGTGGCCTGTAACCAGAAGAGGCTTTTTGCTGCATGATATGGCAGCTTACGACCATACAGTCGATATTGTTCCTAACACGCATGTTTGCTGCCGATAGCATGCCATCAGACTAGACTACCTCAAACGGAATTGGACTTTAAGTCGACAGTCTTCTGCAGTCGAGTGGCTAAGTTACCGGTCAGACCTTGACAAGCAAATACAATTTGAAGAGAAGGACTACGACATTTACTCGATTAATTCTTTCTTCATCGACATTCTGGAGCTGTAGACTCAATGTTTAGACCATTTTGACATATTCCGGAGAGATATCCTGTTTCGAACTAGTACTCTACTAGTTCCTTAGTGGCTTAGCATCGAAAAGACTGTAGAATTCTCTATACAGCTCCAAAGAATTTACCATCTCTCGTGGAGATAGCTGATCAATTCTACATTCGCTTACATATGCTGGTTGCCTGGCCATAGAGACTGCCGAGCACGACAGACACAACACTTAGGTATGCCTATCGCCACACTTCCTTATGCTAGGTGCTTCCAGCAAAGCCAACGACAGCTTGGCAGGACATGTCAAATGTCCAGACAGATCTGGCCGAAGTGGGTTCAAAAATGAAGGACCACCACGAATCAGCTGTTTTCGGTGTCCTCACAGTCAGAAGTGACTCTGTTTCTAATTTTGTAGGTCCTGCATAGACAAGTGGAAGGAAAAATCAAACTAGGACTGTCCAAAGTAGATTTCTTCATCTGGGAGCTCATTTCTTCTACTAAACTTCTTCTTCTTCATCTCAGCGATCTGTCGGATATCCTTTTTATAAGAAGCTCCGACGGGTTTAATTTGCCCGCAAGTAGATAGCATGAACCTCCCTTAGCTTTACTCTAGTACAAACAGCCACCATAACCTAAACTCGCTTTGTACCCTTATTGTCAGTCAAACAACTACCACCACCAGCTCTTTACCTCAATCTAACTTCCCTCTAACTTCGCTGACTTCTTCCCACTTCATGGGGGTGATGATGTTTCAAAGACAATTCGCTGCCTTTCTAGCTTCGACTAAGTGGTTCCCCAAGAATTCCCGGTTCCGCGCACCCTCATCCTCATCCCCATCTACCAATTGACCAAACACACTCCACAATCTTTGGTCGAAGAAATGGAAAACAATTTGTTGCCAATATTTACTCAACAAACATCTTGTGGATTCCGTCTGTTGGGCATGCCATCAATTTCGGTTCTTCCTCGTTAAAATCAAAATCATTTACGCCGTTGGAAGTAGAAACTGTCCCTGCCTCGTCCTTCGTCGGCTTGAGTATACTCGTGAACACACAATGAAATGGCATTTCATCCATAACGACGACAATATGTGCTTGTGTGACTGTGTGCCTTGTGCACCTCATCTGTCTGACTGCCTATCACGACCGTTTGGTTTGTTGGCTCCTTAGACCCACAATCGTTGTCGTCGTTGTCGTTGTGTCGGTCCAAAGTTGTCTTCTTGGAATATCTCAGCGCTTGGCTAGAGCAAACACCCGTTGAGCATAGAAACCACATTTTCATCCACTTTCAGCGAGAGAAGAGGTTTTCCGCACACATCCGTTTACTATTTATCCTGGAGCTGAGCCAAAATTAATTCCAATTTCAGATCCTTAAGTCAACACATGCCGCATGGAATAAAAGTTTTTTTTTTCTTGTCATCTCCCTCTAAAGCCTCTTGCTCGCGAGCGGCAGTTGACTGTGAATTAAATGCATCACACAAGAGTTTTAGGGACTTTTCGTAGGATTTTCATTCCATCGTCCCGTCATCCCTGAACGAACTGTGAATTACGCTAACACTTGGTGGTGTCTTCAAAGTAGATATCGATTTGTGTTATGTCTCCGTTGAAGAAGTTATTTATCTATGCAAGGACATCACTGTGACTGCATCTCTACGTTGAGGACCAGTCCTTGTGGCTAAACACTTCAACAATACGGGTAAACAAAAACATTTGACATCAAAATTCTCGAGATTCTCATCACCATGGAGTGCCCCTCAAGGACACTATGACGAAACAATCTTTATTGTCTGATAAAAATCGAACCCCACTCACCTGGGTCATTCCGAAGGACCGGCATCTGGGATAAGGGTTCACAAACTATTTTAGAACTAAGCATATCCTTTTTGTTCGTCAATTGGTTTCGTTGTATTGTGTTTGCTTAGAGGCACTTTGCCATCGGAACGGTTCTTTGCTCGGATACAATTGATTGCATAAGTAAAATTTGGTAGGTATTTGCGGTCTTTTTGATTGGCTCTCTCCCTAAATTTGGGTAACACTTTGCAAATGAGTTGGGGCCATGTCCTCCCCGTTGTGTGTCCTCTGACACACATTCAATGTAAACCATGAGAAGTCAGGTGATTCAGATACTTTTTGAGTATATGTATACGCCATTGTTTTGGAATGGATATCGATACCACACGTAGTCGGTGTTGGGACATCGGACTACAAGATAATTCTCGAGATAGCTCTGGTGGATGAAAATGCAAAGTTTTGCGGTTCGATTATGGTTTTGTGGTGGTTTTTGGCTCTTTCAAGGGTTAAGTGCTTTATGTCGCCGTAACAATGAAGCCAATGGGCTATTTGGGTTTGAAGTACACCTTCACACGTTTGAAAATTGACGATTTACTTTAGGATACGGATCAGGCTTGAGAGGGACCAGTGGCCAGTGTCTATAGTAACGAGAATAATGAGTCGAGAAATGAGAATCAAATAAGGAACCATTCGACCATCAATTGTGCATCTTTCATAACCTTCTTCACTAATTTAACCTTAGAAATCTTTCGGACTATTCAGATGGTTATTGTTTTGATTTGGTTGTCTTGGTCCTAGGTCAACGTAAGGACTCAAAGGCCATTTCAGTTTAGACCACCAACGTTATCATTGAACCCAACTTGTTTCGTCAACAAGGTCAAGAGATCTGACATAGAACCAAGTTTCAAGGACCGTGGTGGCCAAAGGGATGAAAAAGGCTAGACTTTACCAAAGCTTAGCCGGCTTCATTTCTTTACTTTCCCTAGAGTAGTAGGAAGGCTTGAGATTCAAAGATCCTAAGGGTGTGAAAAGATCCCAAATAAAACATTAAACTCAAGACTTAAGATGTCTAAGCTATCAAAGCTTTTCTTGTGGCCTTTTCAACCGAGGGTAGGAAAGGACTTAAGAAGTCCCAATAATCATACTTTTATTCCCGGCCTTTGCATGAGCTGCAAAGGGAGTTTAACTGTCGCTTCCCAAAAAAAATTCCTTAAAATTAATCTCTCTCCGCCAAGTTCGTCAAACTGAGCTAGAAAGAGGAAAAAAGGGACCATGCGGTCCAGTTTGAAGAGCCTAATCTTCATCTCAATAGAAAAACAGATGACGTTCCAAAAGCGGAACGCTTCGATGGGCAATTGACTAGGAGCCAGCTGAAGAGGAAATCAAAAACATTGTCAAAGGGACTGTTGAACTCAATAGTACTGAAAGCAATAATTAAGTCGGTAGAGGCTGCTCCTTACCTGGCAGCTTGGAACACAGCACTTGCTGTATAGTCAGACAGAAGGTGCTGTCAACAGAAAGCTAGTCCCTCCAAAGTTTTCGATTCCGAAAGAGTGTCTGCGAAACTTTTTAAGTCGAGAGGTTATAATTTGGTTACAAAATTCATGCGCCCATTTTCGTTGGACAAAGCCTGCTTCATTTCCAACAAAGGCGATTTGTAAGCCACGAAAACATATCTTTGTTGACTAGACCTTAGGTAAGGTTAGTTAACCCCTCCTCGATCCCTACCTTGCCGTGGTGGAGGGGCTTTATCTAGTGCCTGTGAACCAGACTACAACCTGAGAGAGAAAACTAAATCTAGTCTGCGTCCAGCTGGATGTTATCCCACCTATCGCCTTGACAGACAAGGAGGTTTCTAGAAACCAAAAGGTGATCAACCAAGGCAATGTTCAACGCACCGAGGCCTGCATGGCTCTCTGGATACCTGGAGACCTCCAGTTTGAACCCTTATTCTCTTTATCTGCATACAGAGGGTGAGTGCAGATGGACTCTTCTTCCCCCTTACTCGTGGGATCAAACAATGAAGGCAAGGTGTAAGCAACTGGATTAAGGCTGTATAAATCTCCTCGTGAATTGCCATACTTAAGCTAAGATGACTTGATCAAAAATCGAATCTTAAGGCTGCTTAGAGGAGAGGAGTGCACGTTGGCGGTGATTACATGGTCTTCGGGTTTGAATTCCTTCATATGGACGGGCGAGAGAGTATTAAGGAACAATATTTTGGAATCCCTGTCGAACCTTCAAATTCGAGGTCTTCGCTTTTAATTCATCATAACAAGCTCATCAATGGAACTTGCCAAGTTGCCCAAACAGTTTGCTTTCGTAATATCGAAGGTAGAATTTAGGGGTTTGGAGAGTTACATAGCAAGTGTTTGATGGTCTCTATCAGTCCAATGGCGCAGTGTCAGCATAATGGGCCCTGAGCCTAAGTGAGTCCCATTCGGGAGACCTATCTTCCTAGCCAGCGCAAGCAAGCAAGCGTTTATTCCTTCTTTCATTCAATTGTTGCCGTAGGCTACGAGATATGACACAATCGCCTCTGGAGAGCTTGGCGCCGTTGATCCTCTGTATTGATGGGTAAGTTCATTCCGAGATTAGTGCTGATCCTTTCCTATTCCGATGGTTCTTTCGTCGCTTTAACCGGGACGTTTCGGGCTTTCCACAAAAACTGTAATCCCCTGCGTTACGAATGAAAGGAATTGGGTTGATGATTGGCTAAGAACGTCTCCTGATCCATCCTTGACACTGAAAATAACGCTTAGCCGTTCTTCTCCTTCAAAGTCTGTCTAGTTGGGAACACAAAATGGATTTAAAATCATCAAAAGTCTTCAAGACGACGACAGTGCTTCTATGATCTTCATCAGAGAAGTTATGAGGACATATAGAGCCTTCTGCCTCAGTTCGAGAAGATACATGAATGTTGGATATAAGCTCTCTCTATCGATATGAACCAAATTTATTCGCGAGTACTGGTTCTCACCAAGGGAAGTCCGTAACAAGTCGATGAGAAAACACAATTTAGTTGTGTGAATCCCTCTTTCAATTTCGACGGAGTCTACCCAAGAGAAACTGGCCCAAGACCACCCTAAAGATGCGAGAAGACTTCAACGTTCCAATTATTACTGTTTCCCTAGTCCTCAGGTCCAAGGATCTTCCTTTTCTTTTGCAGTCCAATCCATCGCTGATGTTCTTATACAAACGGAAGTCCATGTCGCCATCACATTAAGTAAGTCCACTCCAAAGTCTCGAGACACACTCCTAATTGATGAACTTCCCGTCTATTAACGTCTTCCTCTCGTAAAATATGAAACAAACTGTTTACTTCTCCTGTCGGCAGAAATGCGATTATATCCTCCATTAGTCTTAACAGCCGGAGACCGGTCTCTCCACGCCTTGGTAATGAATTCATAGATTCTCCTCTTTCTTTAGCTGCACTTATGTTTCGTCAAGCGTGTGCTCATTCGAAAAGTACTTGCCCTGCACGCACCAAACAAACTCTCTAACGACATCCCTCCCTCTCTCCCCAGCAGGACACAAAGCGGAGGGAAAAACTCAAAAGAAAATCCTTCTAACTACTAGCGTTCTTAATTATTCCATTAAAATATTTAAAACTAACTAAAGTTCTATTAAAAGTTTCTTCATGACTTTGCATAACGCATCACTTGGTGACACGAATACCATGGTAGGGAACAAGCTCTCTTTCGACGCCTTGAGGCGCACGTTGTTTTATTTTAAAACTTTTACTACGTCCCATTCCGACTGCAATTTTCTGCGTTCACCTTGTGTTGCTATGGCAGTGTGCAGTATTGCAAGTGAACATATATCCTCATCCTGTATGAGTGTGTGTGTGTGTACACTAACTAACAAGTCGCAAAAAAGGTGAAAAACTTTTGAAAAGTGCCTAAAAGTTTGCATAAAGAAGTCATCACTGAGAATGCAAGGATACGCAAGGATGTGTAAAATGACTGACTACATCTTGAACTGTCACCCCGTAAAACTCAGACCACCCCGGCATTTGAGACCCTCTAACTCGCAACAGTGTGCGGAGAGACGAAGGACATCTTTGTCGCACCAGATTTTTAATGCACATCCTTTTATGACAGCATAACCCAACCAGGAGCTGGGATCGCTCATTCGCAGAGACATTTCGCACGCCATGTAATTTAAAGTGCACATTTAGGTGTTCGAAAATGTTTTTTAGTGTCGTGATTACGAGTGTGTGGCGGCGGCGGGGAAGTGATATTATGGCGCGTGAAAGTAGAGATTAAGCGGCAAGGTGACGATGGCAAACACTACAGAGGACGGAAGTCGTCCTGACAAATGGAATTATATTGTGTTTCTGGAGTGTATGCGACAATGATGACACGGTGTGTGATGGGTGATTGTTTGTCTAATGAGCTTTTGAGTGGAAATTTTGTGTGACGAAAAGAAAAATAATCGCGGGTCATTAGGATGAGATCGTTTGAATTGGTGGTGGAGGGTGGAGTTATCCTTTGTATGACTGGGTGGATATATCAGAATCTACTCATATCTGGATCTGGAATAGTCAAGTCCGTTCCATTGTGGTTGGTTGATGTCGCTGTAGTTTAGGTATTCCAGCAGCTGGACAGATTTTTTAAAGACAGTGCCTTCCACGTTACCTTGCCGAAACCCGGTGCATGCTTGGATGGATTCAGATGAGCAGAGTCTGAAATGCACCGTTTGTGTTGTCCAGGGTTGCAGGACACAGCTCAATCAGTTTTGCTGGGATCCTGAAGTCAGCCACCGTTGAGCTCAACTTTTCTAGGATTCGCCTCAGAGAGGGAGTGGGCCTGACTAGAAGCTATAAGAAGGATACGTTGGATAGGATTTTATATGCATGGATATACCTCGATATTCGATGCAAAACATAGGTACACTTTTCTCTAGATGTAGCATCTGGAGCTGATATTCCAATCAAACTGTCGTCCACCTATTCTTACTCAAGGTGGCTACACCGTCCGGGGTTAACATGGGCGTCAACTATCAAGAGTCTCTAGCTAGCTCGGTCTAAAGCTAGCTGCTTCCAGTTCTGCACGCCAAGTTGGTTGAGGTCCCCTTCCACTTGTGTGCGCCACCTGAGTCGCGGTCTTCCACTTCTGCGCTGTCCCTCGGGGGTGGATTCGAAGATTCTTCGGACCGGAGCATGGGTATCCATCCGTTCTACCTGACCCAGCGAGGTGACTTTAGAGTCGTTGGACATTGGTACGAGAGCATCGCGTCTGAAAACCTCTTTTTCTATATATCGGTGACTAGGTTCCCTTTAAGAGCTTCCACTTGCTTAGCCTTCCTATATAACTGCAGGATGATGTCCCTTTGCTAGGAGACCACTGCGTATCGACTCTCCTTTCTACGGACGTTGTCTTCTTCTTTTCTCCTCCAAGCTCCTGGGAGGTGGCCGGCAACCTACGGTGGTCTCGGCTACCTATGTGGTGATGTCGCAAAACAAGTTCCACAGATTGTTGGTGTTTATGGAAGGTGAATACACAGCGGAGAGTCTCTTACTCAGCTCGGGCTACAGCAGTCGTGCTGAGGCTTCTAACGTTGAATTTCTTATGTCATTGTAGGTCATTCGGAGCTTCGTCTCAGTGGATAGGGGTTAGCTAGGGTTAGATTGAAGTGGCTGCCAGCTGTTGTCAGCATACTTAGACCACTGATAGGTCCATTGTGATACTCGTTGGATAGTCGATCTCTGAATTTGGCTGCAAAAAGGGAAGCGTAGTTAGAGTTGACGTTCACCAGTTTGAAGGTGTCTAGACGTTCTTAAAAGTCAGCTCTCCTCCCAGATCGTTGAATTCTGCGTCAAGCTTGTAACCAGCTTGCTATTACTATTACTTCTTCGTTCCAACAGTAGCACGATGTACCTCTTCTGCTAGGTGTTCTTCTAAGCATTGCAGCATCGTCCTCTTTGGTGATAGTGCGGGTGAATTGATGCGACAGGATCTCCACAGTTCCACTTTGAGTTACGTTGCTAGTACCCATCACTATCACGAATATGACCTTGTCTAAGAGCTCTGTGGAGCATTCATGTAGCTCCAGGTCTTTGTGAAAACTCGCTGCATTCAGCTACTCAAGTCTTCAATTGTTGTTAACGATGCCGATGACCCTCAGTGCTCTTCCTTTGTCCATGACCGTTCCAGTTTCATCAAATTTCTTTGATTGATGCACTTATTGTTGCTGAGGCTTGTTCCCTTAAAGTTTCCAACTACTCTTACGTTCTCCTCTCGTCTTCAACAATAAAACTAACGTTCATTCCAGAGCTCATACAACTGCAGCACTCTGTTTGATAAACTTTCTTCAACTTTTCATTCCCTGTCTGTCAAAAGGGACCACAATACGTTTCATACGTTGGTTTTCAATAAATCTTGTCCCAAGTTTAACCACCATCACCACCACCAGCCTCCCAAATAGGGTCTCTCCATCATCATCTATTGAACAATTTCAATTTTATTGCTTCTATCTGCTTCGTCACAATTTCTCACGACACAAGGGCCGAAGGCGCAATACAAAAGTTCCAATACTCCATCTTGGGTCGTTTATCCTTGTCTCGTTGTTACCGTCTCATCTCATGCAGATCCATATTCCATTCATCCGTCCAATTGTCTTTTACTTCTGAGCCGATCAAACTTTCATATCGTATCCGGTTCTGAATTTTCCATGACTTGTACGGGGAGGGGGAAGTGGGGACGAGGTATGTTCCATTTTATCCTCACACGGGTTATTGAATGTTAGCCAGTTCCAGTAATATATAGCACCACCACCAGCATCATCATCGTTCAAAACAAACGCTTCGAGGTTGGAAAAGTTTTCTCTTGTTCTGGGGAGTGATGGCAATGCTGGTGGTTCGTTGACGTCTCCAGCAATCAGTTTCGCGTGCTGAATCAATTTCAATATTGTGCAGCAATGCTCCTTGTAAACTTTTTTTTTTTATAAATTGAACAGCTTCGTCGAAACGCCCTCTAGGTGTATCCATTCAGAGGAGAACAGACACGATTATTACATGCACATACAGACGGAGAGACACCTTCATTCCTCGAACAAGCACACGTCATTGTCATTCATATTTCTCGATTGAAGCTTGAAGAATAAATTGTCGCACTTTCTGTAACTCTGGCATGGAGGTATAGGACAGTGTTCGGGTAGTTCTGTCAGTGTGGCAGGAGAACTAATTACGATAAGACCATGTGGGCATGGTATTGAGCGACATTATCATCGTTGCAATCAATGCAGAGTTTCTGTCACAAGGAGTTGGGGAATGCATATCAAGGCTATGAGTGTCCAAGGATAGGTGCAGGTGAGTCCTACAGTATAAGCGAAAAGTACAGCGACACATGCTTCTTTTTTCACGGTTGGAAGGTGTACATCTTGCATGAGCTCGTTTTTTTCTCTTGGAATTGCCATCAAGGAGAGTTCCTTCTTCTGTGCGGTTTGAACAGTAAGGTTATTGTTGTTGGTGCAACCAAATCTCTTTTCTGGCCAAATCGGTGTCAAGGCCCAAATCGATAGGGCGCCTAGTCGTTGGTTTAGCCGGGCAATAGAAGAGGTGTGCGTGTTGTGTGGGCCATTTCTGCAGTCTGAACATATGCCTTCTATGCAGGGATTGAGACGGTCCAAGAAGCTGTTGAGAGAGCGTCTCCAGCCTGAGTGTAGTAGGGCTAGGGTTTTCCTGATTAAAGGTGGGAGTCTGCGCTCCATCCTTGTGACTTTGGATGTTAAAGTCTGAGTATTGCGTGCAAGCGGCGATGTCTCGTTGGTAGCTTGTTAGTGGGCGGTTCGAATGTTCTTGTTGGTGACATGCCGACGGAAATTGGGAGAGCATGATGTTGTGAGTTGTCTATGCCGGTCGCAAGGTGGTGATTCGCATGGCTGTGTTGTAAATTCTTCTAGTAGGAGTCCAGATGGGAGCAGCATAGTTGATGATAGAACGACCGATAGCTTTTTAGGTGGCGAGGAGCGTCTCTTTGTCTTCGCCCCAAGAGTGACCGACTGTGGATTTGAGCACATTGCTGAGAGATGCTAGACGACTTTGGATGTTGGAGGCGTCTGTTGAGAAAGTCATCAAGCTGCCAAAGGTGACGCCGAGTAACTTTAGTTGTGTGGTTTACGCTCAGTTTCACCTTCACCTCTTTTATCTAGAAGCGAAAGAGGGTGGCCAAGCATTTGTCCAAGATGGATAAGCATCGAGCACAGTGCAGTTGGGTGGGAGTGGCTGTTTGGCGATGTAGTTGTTGCACTTAGGGATTGGACCCACTTTTGCGGGACATCCTTTGCGAAGATCTCGTGTTTCTGAACACAACATACGATTGGCAGCCGGCTAAGTAGTGTATGTAAGTGAGCCACTGTTTGTTGGTATTTGTCAGCGGTGGCTCTAAAATATCTTGAAGCAATGTGGGATGGTCCACCCTGGCAAAGGCTTTCGACGGGTGTAAGCCGATGACCACTATCTGGTGACATGGTTGTCTTTGGTTAAGTCCATCACTACTCAGATGACGTTTAGAGTTGAAGTGTTACTGTGGAGTTTGTGGAAATCGTTTTGGTGATTTGCTAACGTTGCCTTGGTCTGGTGGTTTGCCTCGCTTAAGTAGGGGAATTGGTAGGTAGGTAGAAGTGGTTAAAACTGGTGAACCTGCCAGAAACACAAGTTTTGATACCACAACCCACGTGAGCTGGATGTTGGTGGGCGTGGCAACTTTCCATATCCGCTGGTCAAACGTGTCTGAACCTACTACAACTATCTATAAAGGGTACGTCATGTTGTAAATGGACGTTGTAAATCAATCTTAAGGTGCATCTGTCTTTTGTGGAATGCCTCTATCACATCGCTCGAATCTCCTTTTCCAACGCTCTGTTGATGGTAGATGAATCGCTTTAACATGGTTTCCCTTGAGCCTCTTTTCCCTGAAAAATAAAAAACATGACTTCCACAACAATTTTCCAGAATCTGACCATTTTGTGATATACGACCGACTAAGTGCATTCAAGTTGCGTTTTCAAAACTTTACAGTTTCCCCAAATCAAACAATCCCCACACCAACATCAAGGATTTTTATACAAATCCGCGAACATCCTTTCCTCCAACCATTCGCTCGTGCACCGCCAGTAAACAATAAACACCCCGATGAACTATTCCCGTTTTATTTACTTTATACGGGTGGGTTGTTGCATTTTATATTTTACCTCACTTCACTGTTTGTTTTGCCAACTACAGCTCTTCCCTGGGTTGTATATCTGCGGTATTAACTTCACGTTGAAATCTATCTTAAGGATAAAGTTTCGGGGTGTGCATTTTGTATGTTCTATGCACGTAAAGTTTAAGTTCGGTTCAAGTGACTTTAGGTCTCTTGTTGTTCACAACGGCGGTGTTCTTTGCATTTAATGAAATTTGTATGCAACACTTTTTGATTGTTTTCATGGGGACGGGGGTTCCGGAAACCCGGGAATGTACTCGTAAAATTTGTTGAAACGAAAACCAGTAACCGTCTCTGGGGAATTTTAATTGTTTTGATGAAGAGAAATTGGTCGTTTAGGAACGGTCTGTAGACGGATGGTCTACTTTCACTTGATTTTCCCTCTCATAGTTCAGATTTGTGACATCAGTTTTGGTATGTGTAAGTGGACTTCTGATTCCAGACTTGTTAATGAGTTGAAAGTAAGTGTTCTTCATGCGGAATGTAGATGAGTTAATGCATGACTTGATGTTGTCGACAAATTGCATGCAACAAAAGTAAGAAGGGGCCAATGAAAACCTTCGTTGCAAAGAGACTTCTGAGGTACCCAGGCTTTGACATTGAAGTTAACCGGTTAAAAAGCACGCAACGAATGGCATGTCTGAGAGTAACAGGTGCAAAACCATCTACATCAAGGGCAGCCATAGAGGCAATACTGAACATTCACCCAATCCAACATCGACCGTCCGACTGAGAACCCTAAGCCTCTTTAACGACGGATCATATACAGGGTGGTACGTGAAATCACACCGTTGATGGATCAACCAAGCGACGTTACCAAAAAGATCTTCAACTTTGTCAACAACTTCTCAGTGACATTTCCATTGAGGGAGTCATGTATGCACGAAAGCACCACAGGACTCCACGAAGGAATAGCACTATAGATAGTCGGCTCCAAAATCGCGAACGAAAGGGGGGCGGAAGTGTACTACAAATCGAACTCATCATACGCAGATATCAGCGGTTTAGAAGACAAAACTGATTGATCTACGCTAGCTGATTAGAATATTGTCAAGGGCTTACTTGATCCGGCTTTGGAGCTGGAATTGGTGTCTCTATTCAAAGTTATGCAATGCTTGGCGAATTCATCAGCCTTGAAACCTGTCTCCTTAAGAGCCAAGCAACAATCTAGAGCAACCTTCCATGAAGCACAGCTTGAATTCAGAGATTCTAAGGCGGCTTGACAATAAGTAAAGCAGCTTATATCTTCGACAGACAGACAGCGCTGATGAAACTTCTAGTCCAAGCAGTCATGTAGTTGCTTAAGTTGAAGGTGTTTTGACTTCAATTCTTAAGCCCTCGACTATCAAAGATCATAGAATTTGTTGATGAAATGGCCTGAACCCTATATATTAAAGGTGGTTGTGCAAGTCAGCTCTGTCTTTAGACACAAGCAGGAGGAAGAAGAAGACAATCACCCTTAAGTGCTTTCGAATACTGAGACGTATTGAGGCTAAGTTCTGGATGATAAGCCTTAAACGCATCGACAATGGAAAAAGATAACTTCGTCCAAGATTGCTCCTGTACAAGCTCTTTGACAAGTCTTACGAAAAATTACGAGTTGAGCTTGATGGAGAAATAGGAAAGGAGAACCTCGGAAATTTAATGCCACACATGTGTCAAACCAAGACCCAAATACACAGATAGTCGCCTTAATCAAGGTCATTCAGAAGGGGAGTAGGAATACATCGAGACGTATCGAAGGACGCCAACTGTATCTGTATCAACTAGAGTAGGTTTGTAATGTCCTACAGCTCAGTCAGGCTATTTTCTCATTTTTTGATGACTCATCACCCACAAGCGTGGACCTGCCTTCGACAAATTCTGCCACACACACACACATATCCCCGTCAGACGAAACCAAAAACCATTTCCACTCATTCAGCACATCATCACGAAGCCAGCGTCCAAATGAAGTGTTCAAAATCTAGAAATCATCACAAACATTTTCGGTGACTTGTTCATTTCAGCCACGTCCCGGAGATATGATTCAATTTTCTCAATCACACGGACCAGGAAGACGTCTCTCGATGAAATACCAAACGGGGTTTTGTGTGTGTTTCTCTCGTCCTGTCCATGCCAAGTCATGCATGAGGCAACATTTAAGGATTCTCTGTGGTCACCACAAAACGTTCGTCTTAAGTGGCAATTACTGCTTTTCTACTTTCGTTCCTTCAAAAAAAAAAATATGCAACGCTATGAAAGAGTATTGCAAAATGTCCTTTTTTTCTCTAAGACCATAGTCAGGTACGACGCCCGTATCATGGACGACTCATCAGGAAAAGAAAAAAAATAAAAAATTGAAAATCAATTTTGTCCACTTTTTCCAGATACAATTGATCTTTGGAACAACCAAGGGCGACTGCGGTCAACCGGAAGAGTCTGCAGATAAATATTGTTGCCTTCTCAACCTGAACTAATAAGCTATTTGATTTAGTTCTCGTCCTTGTTCTCATCCTTGTTCTCTCCATACTTGTCTTGGTTGCACGTTTCGGAAATTTTCATTTCATTTTCATCGACGATGCAATGATGATAGCCACCAATGGGACTGTGATCAGACTGCACTGGTCAATCCTGATGATGACGATGGATATGGTTCCGACACACACACACACATACATGAAAAAATCCCGAAAATGTGCTGAGAAAACTTTGAGAAGCCACAGAGACATGGGTCATGATGGGTGGCAATAGCAATGGCAACGCATCCGTTGACCACCATCTGAGGACGTTTCTGGAATAATTTCCTGTAAAGCTTCCGTTTCACTTGACCGAGTGATTGTAAATTTTAATGTCTGCTCCGAGCAAGTTATATCCTTTCAATTTCTTGTGGTAAAATGTCTAAGGATTCGAGCCCCCCTCTTACCCGCCCAAAACTCCTCGGATAAGTGTAGATTCAGCTAAATTTATTCCAGGTGCAGGGTTTTTGTCTATTTGAGTTGCATTACATCTTGGGAGTCATCAGTCGAGAAGAACCATTGTGTGCGCGTTAACTTTTTGTTCAAGTGGTGTGACGAGATGTTGGCAAGATGGAGTTTGACAGGGGAGAAAGCCTTTGAAATGTTAAATAAGTGGATTTAGATTAAATGAAGTTGGTTTGCCAGCCCATTCTCGCTCCACTTTTCCAAGACCAGATGTCATTTTAGAGACATCAAATGTGGATTATGTAAGAAGTCCTGCAGAGGACAGTGTATAATTGTAATTTGAGAAAAGTCAACTTGTTTAACCAGAGCGCATTTCAAATGAAGTGTGGGGTTTCTGTGTCAGCAAAGCATTCTGTTTAGATAGCGATTGGGATGGTGAAGGATCTTTGGTCTAGGAGGTAGTAGTTGAAGGAAGATCTTCAAGAGGAAAAAATCCTGTGAAAGAGTGCTCAGAGCCTCCCCTAAACGACAGCTTTATAGAACACTGCTCCTGTCAGTTCTGCAAGAAAGCAGAGCACATACTGGATTCCTTCGAAAGAACAGTACTTCGTCGGACATAACATAGATCTCAGGTGTGAGGAAGGCAAATGGAAGAGGCATCCAAACAGCCATTGGCTCGGCTGCATCGAAGAGAATCTTTGAATATCAGCAAAAAGGTTCGAGACGAGCGAGGTGTAGATTTGAGCGCTTCAAATGCAGCTTGCTGGGTTCCTATCCACACGAAAGGCTGGTCCTCCTTAAGCAGATTGGTTAGGATTGGCACCTAATGCCAATAGTCCCCCATTGGCAGAATATGAAAAAACGAAAAAATGTGTTTGGCACCTAATGCCAATGGTCCACCATTGGCAGAATATGAAAAAACGAAAAAATGTGTTTGGCACCTAATGCCAATGGTCCCCCATTGGCAGAATATGAAAAAACTAAAAAATGTGTTTGGCACCTAATGCCAATGGTCCTCCATTGGCAGAATATGAAAAAAGGAAAAAATGTGTTTCGCACCTAATGCCAATGCTCCCCCATTGGCAGAATATGAAAAAACGAAAAAATGTGTTTGGCACCTAATGCCAATGGTCCCCCATTGGCAGAATATGAAAAAAGGAAAAAATGTGTTTAGCACATAATACCAATGGTCCCCCATTGGCAGAATATGAAAAAACGAAAAAATGTGTTTGGCACTTAATGCCAATGGTCCCCCATTGGCAGAATATGAAAAAACGAAAAAATGTGTTTGGCACCTAATGCCAATGGTCCCCCATTGGCAGAATATGAAAAAAGGAAAAAATGTGTTTGGCACCTAATGCCAATGGTCCCCCCATTGGCAGTATATGAAAAAACGAAAAAATGTGTTTAGCACCTAATGCCAATGGTCACCCATTGGCAGAATATGAAAAAACGAAAAAATGTGTTTGGCACTTAATGCCAATGGTCCCCCATTGGCAGAATATGAAAAACGAGAAAATGTGTTTGGCACCTAATGCCAATGGTCCCCCATTGGCAGAATATGAAAAAACGAGAAAATGTGTTTGGCACCTAATGCCAATGGTCCCCCATTGGCACAATATGACAAAACGAAAAAATGTGTTTGGCACCTAATGCCAATGGTCCCCCATTGGCAGAATGTGAAAAAACGAAAAAATGTGTTTAGCACACAATGCCAATGGTCCCCCATTGGCAGAATATGAAAAAAGGAAAAAATGTGTTTAGCACATAATACCAATGGTCCCCCATTGGCAGAATATGAAAAAACGAAAAAATGTGTTTGGCACTTAATGCCAATGGTCCCCCATTGGCAGAATATGAAAAAACGAAAAAATGTGTTTGGCACCTAATGCCAATGGTCCCCCATTGGCAGAATATGAAAAAAGGAAAAAATGTGTTTGGCACCTAATGCCAATGGTCCCCCATTGGCAGTATATGAAAAAACGAAAAAATGTGTTTGGCACCTAATGCCAATGGTCCCCCATTGGCAGAATATGAAAAAACGAAAAAATGTGTTTGGCACTTAATGCCAATGGTCCCCCATTGGCAGAATATGAAAAACGAGAAAATGTGTTTGGCACCTAATGCCAATGGTCCCCCATTGGCACAATATGACAAAACGAAAAAATGTGTTTGGCACCTAATGCCAATGGTCCCCCATTGGCAGAATATGAAAAAACGAAAAAATCTGTTTAGCACACAATGCCAATGGTCCCCCATTGGCAGAATATGAAAAAACGAAAAAATGTGTTTAGCACCTAATGCCAATGGTCCCCCATTGGCAGAATATGAAAAAACGAAAAAATGTGTTTGGCACCTAATGCCAATGGTCCCCCATTGGCAGAATATGAAAAAAGGAAAAAATGTGTTTGGCACCTAATGCCAATGGTCCCCCATTGGCAGAATATGAAAAAAGGAAAAAATGTGTTTAGCACCTAATGCCAATGGTCCCCCATTGGCAGAATATGAAAAAACGAAAAAATGTGTTTAGCACACAATGCCAATGGTCCCCCATTGGCAGAATATGAAAAAACGAAAAAATGTGTTTGGCACCTAATGCCAATGGTCCTCCATTGGCAGAATATGAAAAAACGATAAAATGTGTTTGGCACCTAATGCCAATGGTCCCCCATTGGCAGAATATGAAAAAAAGAAAAAATGTGTTTGGCACCTAATGCCAATGGTCCCCCATTGGCAGAATATGGAAAAACGAAAAAATGTGTTTGGCACCTAATGCCAATGGTCCCCCATTGGCAGAATATGAAAAAACGAAAAAATGTGTTTGGCACTTAATGCCAATGGTCCCCCATTGGCAGAATATGAAAAACGAGAAAATGTGTTTGGCACCTAATGCCAATGGTCCCCCATTGGCAGAATATGAAAAAACGAGAAAATGTGTTTGGCACCTAATGCCAATGGTCCCCCATTGGCACAATATGACAAAACGAAAAAATGTGTTTGGCACCTAATGCCAATGGTCCCCCATTGGCAGAATATGAAAAAACGAAAAAATCTGTTTAGCACACAATGCCAATGGTCCCCCATTGGCAGAATATGAAAAAACGAAAAAATGTGTTTAGCACCTAATGCCAATGGTCCCCCATTGGCAGAATATGAAAAAACGAAAAAATGTGTTTG